>JALMGJ010000006.1:4715000-5150000 GCA_023362775.1 Charina bottae | reverse complement strand
CCCCAGACCAGCCGTGCTTTAAATAGCCTCTAATTCCCTCTATGAATAGCCTCAGAATCACTGCTCCCAACTTGCCAATTCTCCAATACTCTTTCTTTCTTTCTTTCTTTCTTTCTTTCTTTCTTTCTTTCTTTCTTTCTTTCTTTCTTTCTTTCTTTCTTTCTTTTCCTTCCTTCCTTCCTTCCTTCCTTCCTTCCTTCCTTCCTTCCTTCCTTCCTTCCTTCCCATTTCATCTTGCAAACTTGCAAAGCCGGAGGTCCACATTGGGCTCTAAGTGACACGTAAACAGCTGCGTGGGGACAGCACGCCAGAGACCACCAGGCTCAAGCACAGATCACCCACCCTTCTGATCCACCTCTAAACCCTGGCTTTCCAGGTGGGGAGTGGGGGATGAGGACGTGGGAAGAAAGGATCCTCCCAAGAGGGGCTCACCCGCAAGAGGAGCAGATCCAGATTAACCCCCCTCATCTGGGAGGGGACATCTGTCCCCAAAGCATAAAGAGATGAGTTAATATAGGAGGGCAGCAAGTTTGCTCAAAATAGCCCAGACACAAGAGCCTCAGTCAGTGCCCCAGGCTCTGTGGCTCCATCCTCAATGAGCAGGCTGTGTGAGCTGGGCTGAGGGGAAAACGAGGAATGAAGACACAGTAAAGCTTGAAAGGGGAAGGTCTGGGGGCAGCCAGTTAAAGGGACCGGGCGCTTTTCAAAATGTTTGCTCCTGCAGCGCCTTTAGCCACGCTGAATGCATCACCCTCCACGCTGGCTCACACATCTGGAAACCGACAGTGTTAAAGGCATTGCACATGCCTAAGCTGGGACTACCCTACGCACTAACCCTGTGTTTGAAAGATAAAGACTTGGGATGACTTTGCGCACACATCCAGATGGTTTTCTTGGAAAGTATACCAAAGTGTTTATGGCTGCCTCCTTCCAGGATGTGGCTTGAATCATGTCAACTGGATTTCTATTTTCTCAGTAGAAACGTTTCACTCCTTATCCAAGGAGCTTCTTCAGTCTGAGTAAAGTTAGTAAGGGAATCCTTAAATACGTTTCTAGGATGGCTGTGTGACCTTGCACCTGGATGATGGAGAAAACATCTCCTTCCAGGATGTTTTTTCAACTTCCCAGCCTGGAGTTTGTGTGTGTGTGTGGGGGGGGTCTCCTGGTGGTCTCCCATCCCAGTGCTAAACCAGTCTGACCCTGCTCATCTTTTTCGTAAGATTAGCCACGATGAGCTAAATGTTGCCACCTACTATAGGTTAGCAAGATGTAATGGTATGGGGGGATGACCTTGGGAGACAGGGGGAATAGCCACAGCCAGGGGAACGGTCGGATAAGAGGAAGCTTAGCCCACAGAAGGAATGTGGGTGGGGCAAGAGGCTCAGAAGAGACCCTCCCTAGTTTCTTGGGCTGTACAGGAGAAGGGGGGGAGAGATGTACTTTCAAACTTGCAAGATTCTGTTAATGTAACCTTACAATTGAAGCCCATTCAGCAGTCTGTTAGAACTACTGAAATGGAGCAGAGCTGCTAAACTCGTGTACAGAAAAATAATATTGTTTAAAAACAGAGCCCATGAGCATATTAGAGAGATCCAGATTAATCTTACACCTTTAGCCCACCCAAGCATAAAGAAACATGCGCTTAGACATGGCAGGTATGAAAAGTAAGTACAAAAAAGTCCTTACTGTAGCTTGAATCATGTCAACTGGATTTCTATTTTCTCAGTGGAAACGTTTTGCTCCTTATCCAAGGAGCTTCTTCAGTCTGAGCAAAGTTAGTAAGGGAATCCTTAAATATGTTGCTGTGTGACCTTACACCTGGGGCTAGGTCATGGTTATTTTTTTTTTGAGATGTTATTTCTAAGTCCCTTTCTTAACGATCCTTCTTTAGATGATAAAGGGACTTAGAAATAACATCTCAAAAAAAAAATAACCATGACCTAGCCCCAGGTGTAAGGAAACACAGCAACATATTTAAGGATTCCCTTACTAACTTTGCTCAGACTGAAGAAGCTCCTTGGATAAGGAGCAAAACGTTTCCACTGAGAAAATAGAAATCCAGTTGACATGATTCAAGCTACAGACAATTCCACCTGGATGACTGAGAACCTTCATAGACAAAAAAGTCCTTACGTTTATTCATTCCAGGTACAGCATTTTTGATAGATAAATGTTCCATTTCTTCTTCGTTTCCTAAACTTTGTACCTCTTGCCCTGCTTGCTGCAAGAGATGCATGTAGAAAGGGGGGGAAATCTCCTAGGCCCATCCATGGCCTAGGTTGGAGCAGCACACAGCCATGTGCTTGCTCCCGGTCCAAGGAGAGAGAGAGAGTGAGGCCTAGCACATGCCCTCTGCATGGAGAGGAGCAGCCACATGCTGCATCCTCCTCGATGGAAGAATCAGAGAGAGGGAAGAGGAAATGGGAGTGGCCACAGCTTCCTCAAAAGCATGTGGAGAGCTTGCATCCTAGAGCAGCCATCCATATGCTGATGAGGCATGCTGGATTTGCCAGAATCTCCAACAACAATAAAGTAGAATTAGCTCATTTGGGCATGATTCCTGTCTGGACTACCTTGCAAGGCTGACACAAAGTGAGTTCCCGTGTTCACATCACAGGCAGTGCCCCAGGACAGAAAGCATCTTCTGGCTCACACAATCTGCTAAAACAATGGTTGGGTTCCCACAACATCCCAAACACCAGCTACCCAACCACATTTTAGCCTAGCCTAGTCTGCTCCGGGACCCAGTGCCTACTGTATATTCCTTCTGTTTCCTATTTATTGCCTGTGGTCAAATAGGTTTCTGAAGGACTGCAAAAACTTGCTAAATCTGTTTGATTTGAAAAGATGGGGAATGTAGGGCATACACGCCAGGCTGTATGTCTGCCTTTCAATCTACAACTTCCTGAGAGCTAACTCCACTCAGAAAATACTAATGTGGCAATAAATTGGTGTAGGCTTTCCCGGCTGGCATCAATGAAGCAGTGAGGAGCTTTCAGGGGCAAATAGAAGAGCCCAGTCAGCCCACAAAGCAGCTCACTCTGCCTCTGAAGATGCCAGCCACAGCTGCTGGCGAAACGTCAGAACAAAATTAAACTAAACCACGGCCATTCAGCCCGAAAGCTCCTCACTGCTACATTAATGTGGCAAATCGATTTGGTGGGCTTGATCCAAAATGCAAAGCGAGGGTCTTGTGTTTTAAATCAGCC
Source organism: Charina bottae (assembly GCA_023362775.1). Lineage (NCBI taxonomy): Eukaryota > Metazoa > Chordata > Lepidosauria > Squamata > Charinaidae > Charina > Charina bottae. The sequence goes on along the minus strand of JALMGJ010000006.1, from coordinate 5,146,791 downwards.
TTGTACCCTCTGGATGCCTTGGGTTTCAATCCCATAATGCTTCATTTAGCCTAGCTTTGGACTCGTTGGCTGGCAACGCTGGGAACTGAAGTCAACTGATTTGGAAGCTGCCAAGCTGGGAGAGGAACTCTTGCCCGCATGGATAGCCAATGCCATTGTCTGCAACAGGAGTTAGACACAAACAGGAGAGCGGAAGTGGAATGTTCTGCTTTCTGCCCTTAGGTAAACGTAAAGGTTTTCCCCTGCACAGTCGTGTTCGACTCTAGGGGCCGGTGCTCATCTCCGTTTGTTAGCCGAAGAGCCAGTGCTGTCCGAAGACGCTTCCGCGGTCATGTGGCCGGCATGACGCGTGCGGGACACTGTTACATACTCACCGAAGTGGTACCTATTCATCTACTTGCATTTGCATGCTTTCGAATTGCTAGGTTGGCAAGAGCTGGGGCGAGTGCGGGAGCTCACTCCGTCACGCGGGGCTAGGGATTCGAACCTCCGAACTTGCGATCTTCCAATCGACAAGCCTGGCGTCTTACCCGCTGAGCCATCGCGCCCCCTTTCTGCCCTTAAAAGTTTCTTAAAATTAAATTAATTTTAAAATTAATTTAATGTAATGTAATTTTAAAATTAATTAATTTGGACCCCCCAAATTAAAAAGAACCGAACTCAGCCCAACGTTGCCCCAATGTGGTCTAGTGGTGAAGGTGCTGGACCAGCAAGGGGGAGACCCAGGTTCCAGTCCCCCCCCCCCCACAAGCCACAGAAGATGATAGTTATGGATCATAATCCACCGCTTTGGTCTACGTGGACTGGTAGATAGATGTCTTTTGACTTCCCAGTCTAGAACTAGCAATGGTATTCCCTGTAGTAACCTATGGCTGCGAGAGCTGGACCATAAGGAAGGCTGAGCGAAGGAAGATAGATGCTTTTGAACTGTGGTGTTGGAGGAAAATTCTGAGAGTGCCTTGGACTGCAAGAAGATCAAGCCAGTCCATCCTCCAGGAAATCAAGCCAGACTGCTCACTTGAGGGAATGGTATTAAAGGCAAAACTGAAGTACTTTGGCCACATCATGAGAAGACAGGATACCCTGGAGAAGAAGCTGCTGCTAGGGAAAGTGGAAGGCCAAAGGAAGAGGGGCCGACCAAGGGCAAGATGGATGGATGGTATTCTGGAGGTGACGGACTCAACCATTGGGGAGCTGGGGGTGGCGACGGCCGACAGGAAGCTCTGGCGTGGGCTGGTCCATGAAGTCACGAAGAGTCGGAAACGACTGAACGAATAAACAACAACAGTCTAGAACTAAGAGTCACCCAGCCAGCTTCTGTGACTCAGGCAGAACTAGAACCTGGAACTCCCTGCTCCTAATTCAGCAGCACTTTCACCACACCACCACACTGGCTGTTATTCATACACATACATACACGTGCTGAGTGCATACCAGATGCTAGAGTGGGCTAAATGGAATGGGGCCAGTTACAGGATGCCAGCTATTATCTCAGCAAAACAGGCCATCGCAGTAAGCTATAAGATGGCTTCTCATGCAAAGACCGTCCTTACATACTGTCCATCTGGGTTTGCGGGGTGGGGTTGCCAAAACATGCCTCGCAGCTTCACAACGCATACGCCGCCCCTTGGGCACTCGCGTGCAACCTTGCAGTCCATGCGTGAAAGGGTGGAGCTAGTGACATCACAGCACGTGTCTCATTGTTTTTTGCAGCCTCGGGGTTCACTGCAGACGTCTCTTCCCAGATGTTGAACGAAGAACTCGCCAACTTTTCTAGGCTGGTGGTACATTTGAGAATAGGCCTAAATGTTTTTGCAAGGAGGCAGCAGACATGGGGGCGGGGGGAGGCAGCTTGCCTACTCAGGAAAAGGATTTTTCTAGTTACAAGGAACCATGTGGAGTCCTTGGTGCTCTCTGAGCTTGGTGGTTGGCTTACAGACGTTTCATGACCCAGCTAGGTAACATCATCAGTGTGAGTGAGTGTGGGGTTTGCTCCCTGTTTATATACAGCAGCTTGCCCTGTCAGTTTTGGTGGGGTGTGGTTTTCTCCTTGATTAGCCATTACCGTTGATTAGGAACTAACCAAGGGACCAGCTAACAAGCAACTCCTTTGGGATGGTTTTTCTACCCCTCCTTCCAAGACTGCACCTAACCATCCTCTTTGTTTTCCAAGACAGCTTCTGCTGATGTTGTATTCTAGGAAATAAAAAGGATGTTGTGGTTGATGCTTTACCTGCATCCAGTTTCACATCTGTGTGGATTAAGTAAGAAAACAGGTGAGGCTTGGGTGCCCAGAGAGGTGTCTGTGGACACACTGGCGCTCTTGGGTGCCAGGTTTAAGAGCCAAATGTGTAGCACAATGTTTCTCAACCTTGGCAACTTGAAGATGGGTGGACTTCAACTCCCAGAATTCTGGGAGTTGAAGCCCACCCATCTTCAAGTTGCCAAGGTTGAGAAACACTGGTTTAGCAGATCATATGAATCCAGCCACAAAAGTCTTGGATACCAGGCTTCTGAATCTTCTAAACCAAAGGCAAACTCTGTTCTGCAGGAATCATCTCACCAACCTTTTGTCTGTGCAACAGTTTGGAGCCCCAGCTGGGATCTGACTTGTGCAAAGGCTGCGGCAGTTCCCAGCTTCTTCTTCCCAGCTGCTAAGCCAACGGCACAGCATGGCCGAGCTACCGACTTCTCATTTCCCTGGCTTGCCTCGTGCAGTCACAGCTGCCGCTCCGAGTCGGCAGCAAAGTCTTCCAACTTGTTCCTTGGAGCCAAAGTTTGGGTTTGATATTTTACGCTCATTCCCTCTCCCTCACATTCCCCCCCCCCCCCCCGCCAGCCAGAGTGGTAAAATGAATTTCCCAATCTGGTCCCTTGTCGTTGTTGTTGATTTGGCTACCCTCACTCTGTGTTGGCGTCATGACATCATGGAGCCAAATGGAACTCGCTACACAGCAAAGCCAATTCAGAGTGTCAACTGTATTGCATTGACACTGTCAGGCAGCTAAATCTACCTGATGATGGGGCATTTCCGTAAAGCAAACCTGTTAGAGATCAGGTTTCAACCAAGCAGGTCTCACACAAGCTTGAAGGAGGAGGCAGCCTCTGCTGTAACCTAATATTACTTGCTTTGTGTGGGAGGGGCTGAATCCCGGTTTCCTGTTTCCTGTTCCCTTCTCTTTCTCTTTCTGCTTGAATCTCCACCAGGGAGGATGGCCTTTCTATGGCTGTCCACGTGTTTCTCATACTTCCATACAGCAAGGCCACATTAAAGAAGCATGTGGGTTTGGTCAGAACCTTCTTGCTCACACGCATGGACAGTTTCTACTAAGGAACTGTGAGTTACAATAAAATTGTAAACTCTTTTTTTATGTAACTTTACATTAACATGTGAAGTGTGTTTATTTTGTGTTTTGAACTGATTAAGCCTTGTGCAAGTTTATGGGAACGCTTCTACACTGCTACATACTAATAAGAAGCTGGGTGGAGTTCTGGTACTACCACCCCAGAATTCCTACAAAACCCAGACGTGTTCTGCCTGCCTCCTGTTGCAATTATCTTTATTCACATTGCACGCCATCAAAGCGACAGAGAAAGATGGTTTCTACCAGCCCTACGGGGTAGACCAGACCAAGAGATAAACTCCACGGAAGACTAAAGACTACTTTTATTTAGACTGGCTAGAGCAGTGTTTCTCAACCTTGGCAACTTTAAAATGTGTGGACTTCAACTCCCAGAATTCTCCACCTAACTGGGGAATTCTGGGAGTTGAAGTCCACACATCTTAACATTGCCAAGGTTGAGAAACACTGGGCTAGAGGAACATAATCTTGCACGTTGGGTTGTGCTCCTCTTTCATATATATATAAATATAAATAATACTGATACAAATTTAAATTATATATATGTAATATATATATATAATTTTCTATCCTGCCTTTATTATTTTTATAAATAACTCAAGGCGGCGAACATACCTAATACTCCTTCCTCCTCCTACAGTATTTTCCCCACAACAACAACTCTGCGAGGTGAGTTAGGCTGAGAGAAAATGACTGGTGTGAATTAGGCAGGTGTCTGAGATTAAAAGGGGCGTGGTGGCTCAGCGGGTAAGACGCCAGGCTTGTTGATCGGAAGATTGCAAGTTCAGAGGTTCGAATCCCTAGTCCCGCATGACGGAGTGAGCTCCCGCACTCGCCCCAGCTCTTGCCAACCTAGCAATTTGAAAGCATGCAAATGCAAGTAGATGAATAGGTACCACTTCGGTGGGTAGGTAACAGCGTTCTGCGAGCGTCATGCGGCCACTTGACCGGGGAAGCGTCTTCGGACAACGGTGGCTCTTCGGCTAACAAACGGAGATGAGCACCGGCCCCTAGAGTCGGACACGACTGCACAAATGTGCGGGGGGAACCTTTACCTTTTTTTACCTGAGATGTTTGCACACACTTTCTACATGTCCCAGACTTCATCTATGTTTTTCTTCTCATCTCTTTCGTGATGGTTCTCCCCTCTTTCCCTCCAGGCCGTCCTCTCTACACTCTACCATTGCCGATAGTCACTGCTTATGATTACTAGAGCTGGACTGTGAAATTCCAGACAACCACTAGGCACAGCCCAGAGATGATAGGAACTCACTTTGCCGCCATCTAATCCTTGTCCAGTTTTTTGCAGCCCAGATCCAGCAACCTTAACCTTACTCAATTGAAGGCAACCTTGAAGTAGCCATGATTCAGGGCAGGAAGGAGACACAGCCAGGCAAAGGTAAATAAGCTGCTTCGGACATCATCACCTACTTGACTCAGCAGAAGGATGGGGAAAAGATTCCCCACTAACGATATACTGTAGATCACAGAAGAGAAGGACAATATTTTTATGACAGGCCGTGCGAAGCTTTTCACGTCTGAAGAAATCAAAACAAAGACTTTGATATTATCCACTATTCCTTTAGCAATCTCAGGTCTAAGCCAATTTATTTTTCTTTGTGTACATTCTGAGGAATCAGAGAGAGAGAGGAAGAATGAGAAAATCTCTGGTGCAAAACTTCCTTTGCATCCTAACAAGACTTCTGCCTGCTTTCAAACATCAATTGGGGTTTAGAAGGATGAAACATTTCAAGAATGCCCCACATTCTTTGCTCATCTTATTGCCTGTCTCTAGCTACTACTGCTTTGAGAACCAGTGTGGTGTATCGGTTAAGGCAGTGTTTCTCAATCTTCCCCATGCTGGCTGGGGAATTCTGGAAGTTGAAGTCCACACATCTTCAAGTTGCCAAGATTGAGAAACAGTGGGTTAAGGCAGGGGTCCCCAACCTTAGCAACTTGAAGCTGTGTGGACTTCAACTCCCAGAATTCCCTAGCCAGCGTTGCTGGCTGGGGAATTCTGGGAGTTGAAGTCCACACAGCTTCAAGTTGCTAAGGTTGAGGAACGCTGGGTTAAGGCATCAGGGTGGAAACAAGGAGATCGTGAATTCTAGCCCCGCCTTGGGCACAAAGCCAGATGGGTGACCTTGGGCCAGTCCCTCTCCCTTTCAGCCCTGGGAAGAAGGAGGAGGAGGAGGAGGAGGAGGAGGAGGAGGAGGAGGAGGAGGCGGCCAGGGCAAACCGCTTCTTAAAATCTGGCCAAGAAAACTGCAGGGACTTGTCCAGGTAGTCACCAGGAGTCACCACTGACTCAAAGGCACACCCACACACTACTGCTTTATTTTCCCAATCTGGTCCCCTGCCCTTGTTGATTTAGCTACCCTCACTCTGTGTTGGCATCACGACGTCATGGAGCCAAACGGAACTCGCTACACCGCAAAGCCAATTCAGAGTGTCAGCTGTATTGCACTGACAGTCAGGCAGCCAAATCTACTTGATGATGGGGCACTTCCATAAAGCCAACGCAGTGAGGGGAGCATCATGCCACTCTCCTATCAAACAGGTGAAGAACAAGTGCTACTAAATCAAATTGCTGCTGGTATTTGCACAGATAAAACAAGTATATTCCAGACAAGCTCTCTCATAAATGTTTCTCCCAACTCACAAAACACAGTTCCTCCACTGTCACCAACCTCACCCCAGATTTGGGCTGAACTTTCAGTTCTTTCAGCCGTTTCCCCCAGCTAAAGAGAAAATAGAATCTTTTCTAGCTAGAATTGGGACTTACTGCACTGCTACAAGGAATATCCTTCACTTTTAGCCAAGCCAAATCCAGAGTGCCTTCTCCTCTATAGCAGGACTGCAACCGGTCCTTGATACGGTCATTGATCTTTTTCAGAAGAAAGATGCAAAGAGCTGACTCATCCAAGGACTTCATCTTCCTCTTCTGCCCCTTGGAAAAGACCGTAAAGAGGACATCATCCTCTGGGATGATACCCAAAGATCTGGCCAAGATCGATCCCGCCTTAGACAAGTAGGCGGCCTGCAGCAATCGGTATTCCACCCCATTCTTTTCGCAGCCAATGGGCAGTTCAACGTAGGAGTTGAAGGCTGTATCTTCTTTACAGAGGCGGACCAGTTTTGAGGTATAGACCTGCTCCTTGGTGGTGGAGCCAGATGGAGAAATCATCTCAGGTTGGAGGGTCAAAAAATAGACAAAATTACCACTGCTAAAGCCATAGATGTAGTAGATGTCGAAGTCGGGGATGATGGTGAATGTGTCCGATGGGATCTTGATCATGGAAGCCACAAACTCATCATGAAAAACGTAAGCAAACATTCCTTCTGCTTCGGAGTTCTTGGGGAGCTTTCGGCTGGAGATGGTGGGGAAGTATTCGGGCTTCCCATCCACAGCAGTGGCAATGAACAGCTTGTCATCCATGTTGTGGTAGGAAACGATGACTCCAAAAACAGACCCACTCTCGTTCACCCCAGAGAGGTAGTGCTCCTTGTTGTGAAAGGGCTCCCCAAGTTTAAACAGGTCATCCAACCTCAAGAGTTTACAGATACCCTGGTACAAACTTCCACAGGCAATCAACCTGTTCTCTTTGTAGTCAATGAGCAACATCTTGTTGATGTTGTTGGTGGACGTTAAGGGTTCGTTGCAAGGCTGGACCAGTCTGGGAGGGTAACATTTGGGGTTATCGATATCCGGACCCGTCTCATGACGGGCCTCCACCTCCAGATCGCTGGAGAGTTTGTATATCCAGTTGACAGCCCCCAAGTAAATATATCCTTTCCTTTTGTCTACCACCAAGTGATTAAAAGAGACCTCGGTGGCTTCTGCGGAGAAGGTGAGGAAAGGTTTCTTTGGGTGGGAGGGCAGTTGCCTAGCGACAGAAGATGGCCCCACAGTGCAGAAGACAAGATGCAAGGCAAGACAAGTCCATCGCCACATGTCTCCCGACATGATTACCAAAATTTTATTATTATTTTTTTGTATTCCTAAATCGGAGCGTGGGGGAGAGAAGTAAATGACGCCGGAGCTGCAGAGATTTTCAGAGGGCTGATCCTGTGGTGGAGCTTATCCTGGGGGAAAAGAGGAAAAATAGAAAGCCCATTATTGCACAGCATTGCCTTCCCCTCCTATTCCTGCCTTCAAGAGGGATGCCATCATTAAAGAAAGCCGACTTAATTGCTAATCCTCCCCTTTTCATCGCTGTTATCCTTGGCAGGAAGGGAGTCCCGTGAATGAAGAGACGGTAAAACAGAATATGCAAACACCTCGACTCACGTCAGAGCAGCAGAAAGGGAACTGCAGCGGACCCAGCATTGTATCTTCCCAACAACCTTCTCCAACCTGGTTTCTCACCTGATGTCTTGGACTTTGGTTCTCAGAATTGCTATCCAGCCAACATGCCTAGGAAGGCTGGGCCTTGAAGGCCAGCGTATTAGGGAACACTGGAGAAATGCAGTTTATTTATTATTATTATTATTAATCAAATTTATCACCGCCGATCTCTACAGCAGTAGACTCTGGGCGGTTTACAATAAAATATTAAAATTAAAAACCTATAAATCATTAAAATACAATATCATAATAAATAGAAAAAATCCAGAGGATGGTGAGATCTTAAAAGGAGGTTGTGACTAAGCTAACCACCCCCAGGAGGAACTATCCCTTCCTCTGTCCCAAGCCAGGCGGCAGAACCAGGTTTTTAAAGACCTCCGGAAGGCCAGGAGCGAGGGCGCCCGCCTCACCTCTGGGGGCAAGATATTCCAAAGGGTGGGTGCTACTGCAGAGAAGGCCCGTCTCCTGGACCCCGCTAGATGGAATTCTTTTATTGACGGGGTCCGTAGCATGCCCTTCCTGCATGACCAGGTGGGGCAGGTAGATGTCATTGGGATGAGACGGTCCCTCAGATACCCTGGTCCCATGCCATGTAGGGCTTTAAAGGTGATGACCAACACTTTGAATTGGACCCGGAAGCAAACTGGTACCCAATGCAGCTCACGGAGCAGCGGTGTTACATGTGCTGATCTTATCACTTCATATCCATCTATAAAGACAACTTCGAGTAGCTGTAACTTTTTGCACCAGAAGCAAGCAACACAGAAGTTAAAGTTGGCCCTGTACTGCTACCAGCCCTCTGAGAGGCAGGGCTCATTCCCTACTCATCGGTCTTCACTACCTAGTTCCAGACACCAGATCCCATTCTGCTCCCCAGTTCCTTTGAGCCATTCCTAACTAAGAGAAAGCTTCATAAAGAAACACTAATGGCTTTCCTACCTGTAGAAATGCTCAGTGTCCCTAGAAATCTCAGCTGGAAAGACAACCCCATTTGGCACAAGTCAATCCAGAGGGAGGAGTCATCATATCAACCCTTATGAAGGATGACTCACAAAGAGCAAACTGTGTGCCAAGCCTAATACTACACCCAAACACTGCCTTCCCCCACCAGGACATCTGGGACTACAAATCCCACCCCACCAAGACAGAACTGCCATGCTGGCTGAAGATGTTGGGAGTTGTGATTCTACATATCTAGGTGGCACCAGCTTGAAGGTTTTTCTAAAGAGCCTACAGAACAGGAGATGCTCCTTAACTGGCAAAGCCATGGTTGGGGGGGGGGGGGGTTGGGGGTTGGAGATAATGATGGTGCAATGCTGCTTCTGTTGTGATTCTAATGGATCTTTTATTATTTTTATGGGCATGAGCCAAATGCAGTTGTTTACCAGCAAACGGAACACAAATTACAGTAAGATAGGTAGATGATAGATAGAAAAATACCCTGGCCCAGAGGTCTCAATTAGTTTACTTTCTGTGCACACCTGTAATAGAGAATAAGTAAGGTAAGGTAAGGTTTTCCCCTGCACAGTCGTGTCTGACTCTAGGGGCCGGTGCTCATCTCCGTTTGTTAGCCAAAGAGCCAGCACTGTCCGAAGACGCTTCCATGATCATGTGGCTAGCATGACGTGCGTGGAACACTGTTACCATCCCACCGAAGTGGTACCTATTAATCTACTTGCATTTGCATGCTTTCGAATTGCTAGGTTGGCAAGAGCTGGGGCGAGTGTGGGAGCTCACTCCGTCACGCGGCGCTCGGGTCTCGAACCGCCGACCTTCCGATCGACAAGCCTGGCGTCTTAACCACTGAGCCATCGCACCCCCATAATAGAGAATAGCTATATTCAAACGACATCCTTAACACAGCAATGGCATTTGTTCAATGGGCTTGGTTTTAATCTTGTTTCTGTGGTTGAACATGTCCTACAAACCCAGCTTTTTTGTAAACATTAGCTGATCAGATGAAAACGTTGATTAGTCAATATGTTGTGTGAATTCAGAGAATGGGCTAACTCAATAACCAGTACGAAGGCCATCGCTATGTTTGTCTTTAAGGTTTCCCTGAGAAGTAAACCATCCTAACGTTGCTATTTTTCCTTTACAGGCAAAGATACTGAGCCGAGAGAAGAGTAGACTCTGGAGAAGCTAATCCACACTCTCAAAGGTAATTGGACCTCATACAAACCATATCCCTTCATTTCCATTATCATCGGATCGTTTCACACTATGGGGAGACAGGCATAACGTTCTTAATTAGAGCAGTTAAACGCCCAGTAGCTGCATTTTCACACCATCTTCAGCTTGGATAACTTCAACATGGGTATTTCATTTGTGGCTTAGCACGTGGGCTGAACCCAACCCATTTAGTTCCGGGAGTTGAGGTCCACACGTCTCAAAGTTGCCAAGGTTGAGAAACACTGCCTTAGAAGGCTGGAAGGGCCAAGGGATCGCTTAGTCCTGCCTCTTCTTGCTATTGACTAGAATTAAAGAGCTCTTAAGTCCTTGTAAGGGCCTTCTCCGCCTCTGAATGTGCAGCCCGTTCCAAAAGAATTGATATTGGATAGGAATATCAAGCAGAAACCCAAGAGCATGTCCAGAGGTTTTTACTCTATATATCTGGGGGGGGGGGGCTGAGAAAATGGTTCAGTGTGTTATAGAATCCCAGGACATGAGTTGATTCAGTAACAAGGTTGAGCATGTTGGACAGCCACCCATTATGTACAGTATGGATGCACAATCTGTGCTTCCAAGAATGGACCCCAAGATGGATTATTTGTTTATTATTACTCGGCGACTCTATTCCAAGGCAACTCATAGAGGATCCATAGTAATTAACATTTATACTTGATTTTCAGACACTGTAAGGTCAGTCATTATTATTATTATTATTATTATTATTATTTTGTTTGTTTGTTTGTTTATCAAATTTATCACCGCCCATCTCTACCGCAGTAGACTCTGGGCGGTTTACAATAAAATATTAAAATTGAAAAACCTATAAATCATTAAAATACAATATCATATTAAATAGAAATATAAAAAATCCAGAGGATGGTAAGATCTTAAAAGGAGGTTATTACTAAGCTAACCACCCCCAGGAGGAACTATCCCTTCCTTTGTCCCAAGCCAGGCGGCAGAACCAGGTTTTTAAAGACTTCCGGAAAGCCAGGAGGGAGGGCGCCTGCCTCACCTCCGGGGGCAAGATGTTCCACAGGGCGGGCGCTATCGCAGAGAAGGCACGCCTCCTGGACCCTGCTAGATGGAATTCTTTTACTGACGGGGTCCGTAGCATGCCCTCCCTGCATGACCGGGTGGGGCGGGTAGATGTAATCGGGATGAGACGGTCCCTCAGATATTATTATTATGGGCGCGATGGCTCAGTGGTTAAGACGCCAGGCTTGTCAGTGGGAAGGTCGGCGGTTCGAGACCCAAGCGCTGCGTGACGGAGTGAGTTCCCGCACTCGCCCCAGCTCTTGCCAACCTAGCAATTCGAAAGCATGCAAATGCAAGTAGATAAATAGGTACTTCGGTGGGATGGTAACAGCGTTCCGCACGCGTCATGCTGGCCACATGACCACGGAAGCGTCTTTGGACAGCGCTGGCTCTTCGGCTAACAAACGGAGATGAGCACCAGCCCCTAGAGTCAGACACGACTGTGCAGGGAAAAACCTTTACTTTTACCTATTATTATTATTATTATTATTATTATTATTATTATTATTATTGATGGCTGTTGTGGGTCTTCCGGGCTGTGTGGCCGTGTTCTGGAAGTTGTGGTTCCTAACGTTTCGCCAGCATCTGTGGCCAGCATCTTCAGAGGGCAGGAGCACAGATAGAAGCAAAATCTCTGTGCCCAGGTAGAGTGGCAATGTTCTATTTATAGAGCTAAATTACAGGAGATTAGGTGGGGTTTTTGTTGTGTTGAAACGTTAGGAACCACAACTTCCAGAACACGGCCACACAGCCTGGAAGACCCACAACAGCCATCGAACTCCGGCCGTGAAAGCCTTTGACAATACATTATTATTATTATTATTCACCATACCATACTGAGATTGAGGGACAGACTAGATCTCGAAAATTCCCTAAAAAGTTTGTAGCACAGGCCAGCTTCAAGCCAAGTATGGCCTGATGAGTGCTTCAAGCACTCAATTATCGCACTATACCCATTCTCTCTCTTTCTCCCTCTCTCCCTCTCTCATACACACACACACAAACATCTGTCTGTCTGTCTAATTTATTAGGAGCTCAAGAAGGAATACAAGCAATCCTGTTTTGTATTTTTCTCCAAAACAGCCCTGTGGGGTAGGCTAGGCTAGGAGTGTCTGGCCCAAAGTCACCCAGTGATTTTCTATGGCTGAGTGGAGACCAGAACCCAGTGCTCCTGGCTCCTAGTCCAGCAGCTTCCCCACTAGGCCACACTGGTTCTTGGGGTCTGAAGTGGGACTTTAACCTGGATTTCACTGGTGCAAGTCCAACACCTTAACAAATATATACATTTCTCATTACACTAGTTATCAGGAGTATGCAGACAATCATAGTTCCCTAAACTTTTTAAGAGAGCCAGTTTGTGTAGTGGTTAAGGCACTGGGCTAGAAACCAGGAGACTGTGAGTTCTAGTCCCACCTTAGTCATGAAAGCCGGCTGGGTGACCTTGGGCCAGTCCCCCTCTCTCAGCCCTAGGAAGGAGCCAATGGCAAACCAGGAGACTTGAGAGTTCTAGTCCTGCCTTAGGCACGAAAGCCGGCTGGGTGGCCTGGGGCCAGTCCCTGTCTCTCAGCCCTAGGAAGGAGCCAATGGCAAACCAGGAGACTGGGAGTTCTAGTCCCGCCTGAGGCATGAAAGCCGGCTGGGTGACCTTGGGCCAGGTCCTGTCTCTCAGCCCTAGGAAGGAGCCAATGGCAAACCAGGAGACTCAGAGTTCTAGTCCCACCTCAGGCATGAAAGCTGGCTGGGTGACCTTGGGCCAGTCCTGTCTCTCAGCCCTGGGAAGGAGCCAATGGCAAACCAGGAGACGGAGAGTTCTAGTCCCGCCTTAGTCATGAAAGCCGGCTGGGTGACCTTGGGCCAGGTCCTGTCTCTCAGCATGCAATGCATGAACAGTTGTCATTTGGGGGGGGGAGGGGGGGGACCTACAAACCAGGCTCAGAAATTTTCATTTCTTTGTTTTTACTCCTCATTGCACCCACAGGATGCTAATAATAGGCAAGATTTTCATCCAAGGGGGCGCCAAGCATTAAGAGAGAGAGGCTAAAGTAGGAGATTGCCTTCAGAGCTATATGCATCCATCTGGGGTGGTAGAGTAGAATCCAGCCCTCCAAGCAAGTCACCAGATATTTACCGAATAAGGAAACCTCGCCAGGCATTTACGCAGTGTCTCCGTGTTTCTCAGAAAGCACAGACAAAGTGCGGCCTTTCTCCAAAACGCTCACGGCCCATAGTTGAGAACTGTGAAATTACATCCCCTCCCTCCAAAGAAGGAACAAGGCTAATGGGGTAGCATCCTATCATCACAGGGGGCTGCAAAGAACCTGACGCGAAACCAACACCCAGAAAACAAAAGATAAAACCGGAGCTGAAATGAGGCCGGAGGCTCAGGATTCTGCCGGCTTTGTTTATTTCCAACCTAAATCCAATCCGGCTTTCTACGGTAGCTTAAAACTACAAGCAGCAGCCAAGATTGCCCTGGAAGGCCACGGCTGGAACGTGGAGACGATTTGCAAGTTCCAGACAAACATACACAGACAGGCGCCCTGAGAGATTTCACTTTTTATTTCGGCATGTTTACCAAGCTTCAACATTTCAGGGCATTTTTACTTTATTTCCCCCCCCCCCCTCCGAAGCAGAAGCTTCAGAGTTCAATGTTTTGCTTCAAAGAAAATCTGGAGGAAAACAAAACGCTAAACATGCAAGAAGCGCATTATTCCTGCTTGGATAAACAAGCATTCCCTTCTTAAACTTGCACTTTTATGGCTTTTTTGCATGCTTTCTTGTCCTTATTTATTGTTTTAGCGATGCTCTTTTAACTGATGTTACTTGCCATTGTTTAAGAAACCACCATGGGATGGCTGCAGGTATAAATTTGATATAAACAAGGGAAGGAACAAAGAAAGGCAGGGGTATTCAAACTAAGACCTAGGAGCTTGACTGAATAATGGCTAAAATAAAATTGGAGAGCTCTATCATGGATACCCAGCCGTTTCCTTCACCTCTTTTTTGGACCAGCTTGTGTGTTGCCGTCAAATCATTCCCAGCAATTGCATGTTCTGTGAACACACAAATTGTGCTTTGTTAACCCAAGGACACATCTTAACACATGGGGTGAGAAGCTCAAGGAGAAAAGGACTCAAAATCTGCCAGGTGTGTTTGCAGGGAGGGGTAAAAAACGTCAAGAGGGCAACAGAAACTGTGCGATTGAAGCTCTGCCTCTTTTTACATGCATTGGTGGGGTTTTGATCACATGGTTGTGACCACCATCTTGACTTTTTGGACCCTATCTCTGGACAGCCCTGATCCCCCCTGCCCAAATCTTATTTAACCCTGAGCATTGTCTCCAGGTTGCAACCACATAATAGTCCTAACGTAATGGTATGTGGGAATGACCTTGGGAGACAGGAGGAAGACACACAGCTTAGACAATGGTATGATACACCAAATCTGAGTTGAAGGAGGAGTGGGGGTGGAGAAAGCATCTAAGAAGGGCCCCTCCCTAGTTTTCAGGAGGGTAAAAGTAAGGGAGGGGAGAGGTACTTTCAGACTTGAAAGATTCTGCTACCGTAACCTTACAATAAAGGCAGTGTTAGTACTCATGGTTGGTGCTTCTTGTCTGGACTACCTCAAAGGCCTGACACATAATCTGGTTCTTGAAGTCCTCCTTTCTCCAGACGGACACAATGCCCGGATTCCAAAACAAATGGATTGACACTATCCAAGCTTCACGTGTGCAAAGACACCCGCTTTACCCGACGTGTGTCAGCAAGTTGTGTGAATGCAGCCAAAGGCTGGACACCCGGTTTCCAAGGTCCCCAGATCCAGCCACATAGAACTCAAGTTCAAAAAAGAACATGCTGGATTGAGCCCTTTTCCTCCTAGCCCAGAGTTTCTCAACCTTAGCAACTTTAAGATGGGTGGACTTCAACTCCCAGAATTCACCAGTCTGGGGAATTCTGGGAGTTGAAGTCCACACGTCTTAAAGTTGCTAAGGTTGAGAAACCCTGCCCTAGCCTGTCTGTCTGTTCCCTGGGCTGTGCTCTAAGGACACCAGAGACGGCAAAAGAGAACCAGCATCCCTAAGCGGGATGCTGGCTTAAGCAAACGGATCCAGCTGCCAAGCAATTCAGCCCAAGATCACCTCCCCAATCCCCCTTAATCTCGAAGCAAAACATTGTCTCCCCCCACGTGGCTTCTTTTAATAAATCCTGGTTGCCAGCAACAGAGTTTCTCCGCATCCCACACAGGGAGAGAAGGACGGAAGAGGAAACACAGGCAAGAGACATGACAGCCCGCTTCCTCCTGCTTCTCATGGTAGTGAAGTCCTTTTTCCTCTCTAAGTCCCAAGCAGGTAGAAATGGAGGGCCCAGGGGTCTGCTTAGAGTAGTGCTTCTCAACCTTGGCAACTTTAAGATGGGTGGACTTCAACTCCCAGAATTCCCCAGCCAGGAAGATGGGTGGACTTCAACTCCCAGAATTCCCCAGCCAGGAAGATGGGTGGACTTCAACTCCCAGAATTCCCCAGCCAGGAAGATGGGTGGACTTCAACTCCCAGAATTCCCCAGCCAGGAAGATGGGTGGACTTCAACTCCCAGAATTCCCCAGCCAGGAAGATGGGTGGACTTCAACTCCCAGAATTCCCCAGCCAGGAAGATGGGTGGACTTCAACTCCCAGAATTCCCCAGCCAGGAAGATGGGTGGACTTCAACTCCCAGAATTCCCCAGCCAGGAAGATGGGTGGACTTCAACTCCCAGAATTCCCCAGCCAGGAAGATGGGTGGACTTCAACTCCCAGAATTCCCCAGCCAGGAAGATGGGTGGACTTCAACTCCCAGAATTCCCCAGCCAGCCATGGATGGATGGATGATATTCTGGAGGTGACGGACTCGACCGTGGGGGAGCTGGGGGGTGGCGACGGCCGACAGGAAGCTCTGGCGTGGGCTGGTCCATGAAGTCACGAAGAGTCGGAAGCGACTGAACGAATAAACAACAATTATTATCGTCGTAAGTTTTTCTGTGGTTAGATTGAAACTTCCTAAACACGCACGCAAATTTAAAATAAGACCAGGTAGACAAGACTATTTTCTGTAACCATAGGGATGGGAAGGAAGGAATCTCACAAGTTTGTCTTCCAGTAAATGAACCTTTGTTACGTGTCCATGTCCACCTTGGCAGCCATTTTGTGAGTGTGCCCACAACCCACGCTCCAAACTCCAAATGTGTCACCCCCTCCCCAAAAAGCCCTCCTGTTTCTGGATCTTTTCACCAGTCTCCTATTTATGGGAATTCCTTTCTTCCAAGCTACACATTGGTTCCTTCCCTATCTAACTCAGATTAGCTCCTGAAGGTCATTTTCTTGTTATAAACAGGAGCCTAAAAATCTTATATGCAAATAATGAAAATAAGGTAGGATGATGGATCCCTCACCTTACTGAATGGGAGTGCCTGCTTTTCTGGCTGCTGCGTGGATCGGGAGAAAATGAAACATTACTCTGAAAAACAGCATCTTAGAAGTTTGAGAAGGAAACGAAGAAATGAAGGAATGGGAGTTCTCGCTTGAGAACTGTCACACCTCCTTTCTGTTTTCCAAGGAAACTGCCTTTCCTCCTCCCCGCCGATGAAGAGAGTGGTTCTCCTCTTGAGATCCAGGATCATAAAGAGAAATGGCCTAAGAAAACTCTCCAAGAAACCTTTTACATTTATGTGGCTAGAGGTCTGCTGCCAAACAACTCCAGATAGGATCTGGCGAGAGTGACCGAATATAGTCAGAATTTTAGGAGGGATGGTGTTGGCAAGCGAGCATAATATGCTTACCAACACCGCCCAAATAAAGAATTAACAATAGTTCATGAATTAGAATTAGAACTATAATCAAGCCCCTTTGCCAGAGCCTACCTAGATGTGTGACAATCCTTCATTGTTTAGAGATTTACAGTACAGATAAATGTATAAGGAAATCTTCTGGTCACGCCTGCTGATGGGGTGCAAACGTTTGTGTATTTTGTATGGAGATGCTGGCTCAGATCCCAAATGATTTGCAGCAAATGTTCCATAGATTGTATGCTGCAACAAGGTGTAGGGACCTGAGAATTAATGTCTCAGAGACCAAAGTAATTGCATCTGAGGTGGAAAAAAAGAGTGAATGACTGCAAGTTATACATAAATACAGTCCCAAGTGATGGAATAGGGTGAGGTTGGAGACTGAAGACGCTGCATCGGGGGAGAATGGCTGGGTTTTGCTTTGGGGTTTGATTGGTTGTTTGGCTTTTATTGCCATTGTGAGTGGCCCAGAGTTGTTGTTTTTTTTTGATGGGCGGCCATATAAGGCTTAAATAAATAAATAAATGGCAAAAATAAAATTCAAGCAAGCAGATAAAGGTCTGTAGGTAAAGGTAAAGGTACCCCCCGCACATTTGTGCAGTCGTGTCCGACTCTAGGGGCCGGTGCTCATCTCCGTTTGTTAGCCAAAGAGCCAGCGTTGTCCGAAGACGCTTCCACGGTCATGTGGCCGCATGACACTCACGGAACGCTGTGTCTGTACTTCGATAGAATGTTTATTGATGGTGAGAAAATGCATGGAGAAATTTTAAGATATTGACCTGCTGACAAAAAGGCAGTGGGTAGTACCTAACCCTAGCCCTAACCCTAACCCTCCGGAAATGGGGGGAGATGGGCGGTGATATAAGTTAGAAAAATAAACAAACAAACAAATAAATAAATAAATAAATAGAAAAAGAAAGAATATAATAAAGAAAAAGAAAAGAAATATATAAAGAAGTGACTTCCAACCTTCATCTCAACAAGTATAAACAAATTTAATAACTCTTCACCCCCTATAAGATTACAGACATCTCTTCATCCCATATCCTATCCCTTATCTATAAGCAAATCCATAAAATGTCAACTTTTCAATCCTGGTGTCAGCAAAAAGCCCGTAAAGCATTGCCAGAACTTTGCAAAAAAAGTGTCCTATTTTATCAAGACAGAAAGTACTGAAAGTGGAACTACAAATGACAGGCCAAGAGAATTATTTGGAAAAGGACACTTTACTGGATATACTGGCTGAAGTTTTAAAAATTAAAAGGGAAACACAAATGATAAACCAAGAGAATGGCCTGGAAAATGTTTTCTTATTAGATCTATAAAAGAGACTTGCTAAACCTTTGAATAAATCTGTGTGATGGGATAAAGAAGAATTGAAGACAAATCAAATCCTACAACATTTGATTGAATTAAAGATTAAGACTGTTAGAAGTAACAGAAAGGAATGTAAACTTGCTTTATTTCATCAAGGATAAGCCTTTTTGTGCTTTACTGCAGGATACGGAAAAAAAAGAAAGGAAAGATTGTGGCTGTGATAGTGTGATTGAAGCTCCACCCATTTTTTAAAATATAATTTTTATTAAGAATTTTAATTACAATAGTAAAAACTAATACAAACTAACCTTAGAGAAAGAGAAGAAAATGGAAAAAAGAGTGCAGGAAAAAAGGGTTAACCCTAACCCATTACAATATGCTTCATATACAAAGTAAATTATTCTTCATCATCTTTCTTGGCCGGGGCTACAGGTAGGCCTCGACATATGACCATTCATTTAGCAGCTGTTCGAACTTACAACGGCACTGAAAAAAGTGACTTACAACCGGTCCTCGCACTTACGACCATCACGCCATCCCCATGGTCACGTGATCTTACAAGACTCTGTTATTATAGAATCTCAATAAAAGTAGTTTTAGCCTTCCTGTGTGGTTTATTTCTTGGCTGGTCTACCTGGTGGGGCTGACACTTTCCTACTCAGGATTTTTTTTTTTTTTATTATTTATTATTTAGTTATTTATTTATATATCACCGCCCATCTCCCCCACAAGATTTCTATTTAAACAGAGTGTTCTTACTTTTTTTAACCCTTAGTTTTAAGCACACTAACATCCCTGGAAGGACAGGGAACAAATGAGAAAATATGCACCACAATACGAACTCCGCCCCTTATCCATTTTTTTTTTGCATGTGATGACACAAGCACAAAAGGGCAGGGTTTGCTTTGTGATGTCAAGACACACATCTCATCATTTTTGCAGCTGTTAGGAAAAGATGCCTATTTTAAAAGATGCTTGACTTTTTTTGGCTTTTTTTTAATTTGACCTTTTTTGGCTTTTTTTAATTTGACCCCTATTTTTAAGGCCAGCCTTTACCAAAAGTACTGTTAAAATCAAGGATATTTAGTTACCTTTCAGCCAGAATTACTTTCCTAACCACTGGATTTATGGTCAACTAGGTTTACCAGTCCTGGTATGCAACAATCCGATCTTCCACTAGATGGCATACTAGATGGCAGCAAAACAATTAAAAGTGTTCTGTGGCTCATTGGTGACCCCTAGTGGCCTTAAGAATATTGTACAAACACACCCCAGGGTGGAGAACTTCTGTCCTTCCAGATCTGACAAACTACAGGTAGCCCTCACTTACTGATGGTAATTGGGACCAGGAACTCTGTCATTAAGCAACACAGTCATAAGTTGAAAAACCACATGACCACACCACTTAGCAATGGCAATTCCGGAGCCAGGCGCCAAGCACCCAGATCGCAATCACGTGATTGCAGGGATGCTGTGCCAGCCATAAGTACGAGGTCCAGTTGTAACTACTACTCGTTCAGTGCCATCGTAAATTCGAACAGTCGCTGAACGAGTGGTTGTTAAACGAGGACCACCTATATAATTCCCAGCAGCTCCAGCCAACAAGGCCAATGGGGGCCAAGGACGATGTGAATTATAGCTCAGCAACTGTTAACCTAATTTATGTTAATTATGCTGATTTTACTTGGATTTTAACTGCCCTGTTTTCATTGATGTAAGGGGCTGAGAATAACCTTGGCAGACAGGAGGAAGAGCCGCAGCCTAGACAACAGTCAGATAAGAGATATCTGAGCCCACAGAAGCAATGGGAGTGGAGAAAGCGTCTCAGAAGGGACCCTCCCTAGTTTTTGGGAGAGTAAAAGTAAAGAAGGGGAGAAATATTTTCAGACTTGCAAGATTCTGTTAGTGTAACCTTGTAATAAGGATAGTATTAGTATTCATGGTTTTGGTTTCCTGACTGGACTACCTCGAAGGGCTGACAACTTTATACTTTGTCATTTTCATTATTGTAAGCTGTCCTGACTGCTGTATGGATAGAAGGGTGGGATACCAATTTCCAAAACTAAATTAAGTAAACATCTACCAGGCAACCATATATTCCACACCTGCACACCTCCTGAAACATTAAACTATATTAGATTTTATATGTCAACAACCAGTTCCTGGTTTCAACCACGGAGTTACCAGGTTCCCCATCCCTGCTGAATGCAGCGATTTCATAACGCAATACAAAAAGCACCGAGAACATGGACCGGAGCTGACTCAGAGCATGAGCAGGCCCTGAAAAGGAAGTTCTCCCACTTCTGACAGCTTGATCTCCTAGATTTAAGCCCAGGCATCTCTGAAGATTTAAATTAGATTTATTTTTTCAAAATCAGCTTTCACAATACCACAGCTTGCAAAGGCAGCCAAACGCATCTGGAGAAAAAATGGATTGTTATTATTTTTTAATCTTCTCAGGCTTTCTAAAGTCGGGGTGGGGGGGGGGGAGCTTTCTCAGGATCCGGCCCTTTGCTTGGCTGCCGTTCCACCAAAATTATTGTGCCTCTGTAGAAGCAATGCAACGGTTTGACTTCATTGGCAAATATTTATCCCCACCTGAGCAGGATCTGCAGGATTACTTGGAGGTGTTGTTAAAAGTCTACTGTCTCTACCTATTGAATTAGGAGTTGGTTTTATCACCAGGCCAGAATTCCATTTCCTAAAGCTGAATTTTATTCTTTTGACAGGCTGCCAAAATGCAAAAATTGAAACCTAATCTGAGATACATGAGCCAGGTATAATGGCGTAGTGGTTAAGGTAGCAGGCTAGAAACTGGAAGGCCGTGAGTTCTAGTCCTGCACTGGGCACGAAGCCAGCTGGGTGACCGTGGACCAGTCCCTCTCTCTCAGCCCTGGAAAGGAGGAGGAGGCCAGGGTAAAACACTTAAGAAAATGCTGCCTAGAAAACTGCAGGGACTTGTCCATGTAGTGACAGCCAGTTTGGTCTAGTGGTGAAGGTGCTGGACTAGAAACCAGGAGTCCATGAATTCTAGCCCTGCATTGGGCACAAAGCCAGCTGGGTGACCTTGGGCCAGTCCCGCTCTCTCAGCCCTAGGAAGAAGAAGGAGGCCAGGGCAAAACAAAAGCCCTAGGAAGGAGCCAATGGCAAACCAGGAGACTGAGAGTTCTAGTCCCGCCCTAGGCGTGAAAGCCGGCTGGGTGACCTTGGGCCAGTCACTCTCTATCATCCCTACAAAGGAGCCAATGGCAAACCAGGAGACTGAGAGTTCTAGTCCCGCCCTAGGCATGAAAGCCGGCTGGGTGACCTTGGGCCAGTCCCTGTCTCTCATCCCTAGGAAGGAGCCAATGGCAAACCAGGAGACTGAGAGTTCTAGTCCCGCCTTAGGCATGAAAGCTGGCTGGGTGACCTTGGGCCAGTCCCTGTCTCTCATCCCTAGGAAGGAGCCAATGGCAAACCAGGAGACTGAGAGTTCTAGTCCCGCCTGAGGCACGAAAGCCGGCTGAGTGACCTTGGGCCAGTCACTCTCTCTCAGCCCTAGGAAGGAGCCAATGGCAAACCAGGAGACTGAGAGTTCTAGTCCCGCCTCAGGCATGAAAGCTGGCTGGGTGACCTTGGGCCAGTCCCTCTCTCTCAGCCCTAGGAAGAAGAAGGAGGCCAGGGCAAAACACTTCCAAAGACTGCCTAGAAAACGGCAGGGTCTTGATGTATTGTCAGCCAGTTTGATCTAGTGGTGAAGGTGCTGGAGTAGAAACCAGGAGATTGTGAGTTCTAACCCTGCCTTGGGCATGAAAGCCAGTTGGGTGACTTTGAGCCAGTCCCTCCCTCTCAACCCTAGGAAGAAGAAGGCATGGGCAAACCACTTCCAAAAATCTTGCCAAAAACACTTCAAGGACTTGTCCAGGCAGTCGCCAGGAGTCAAGACAAATTTGAAGGCACAAAGATGTGAGATACAAGCACCAAAGTATCTGTAGCAAACTTTCTTCAATCGGGTACCCTTCAGATGTTCTTTTTTCAGCTCCCATAATCCAAGGACTGGGATATCTAGAGACTTTGGCAGTCCCAACACATCTGGAAACAGTAGAGCTGGTTGCAAATCCTTTGTTCAAATGAACAAAGAGAGGCCAATCCATTTTCTAACTGAAATGCATTAAAATGCTGCCACAGAGCACATGAACAGTCACTCTGCTCCTTGGCCGTGCCTGAAACGCCTGCCTGGTTGGCAGCAACTGGCATCCAGCCACAATGACCGACCCCCCATGCCGGCTCAGCATTAGGGGGAACTGAAATCCGGCACAGCTGGAGGGCGCCATGTTGGGGAAGGACGGGATTAAGCCTCTTCTCCATCGGTCTTCCTTGCCACAGTTGAGATGCGCAGGCTGCCATACGTCATGTAAACAGTCGCACAGCTCTTCAGCAAGGCCTGAAACATCTGTTTGATTGGCGGCAATTAGCAGGCGGCGAAGCGAAGTTTTAACTGCTAGTTTTGGCATATCTAACTGCTGGGGAAGCGGAAGAAAGGGTCGGGGCCAGCTCTGTCCACATGGATAACTGGCAAGTTCCATAACACACCCACGTGCCACACTATCCTGGGGGAGACAGCAGATGCATCTGCGTTGGGCTGTGACTAGCATCAGGGGTGCGCGATTGCAAAAGCCTCTGCGCATGAATTCCACAAGTTGGACTTGCCCGGTAAAAGACGTTGGACGTATGCAAAGCTGGGTGAGGTTTAACCTTTCAATGCGTGCCTCGGTGTACAGCTGAGATGCTCTGAGACCCTAGCCTGTTTTGCACCTTTATCCTAGAGTTGGAAGGGGGCTCAGAGATCATCTAGCCCAACCCCACCCTCGGTGCAGGAACTGCTAGAGTTCCCTGTCTGATGCACAGCTGGAAAATGGGTTAACTTGGAAATTAGGGGAGCTTGTCATGTGCATGAAAGGTGTCTGGAATTATTTTACAGGTCTTTTAATAAGATCATTCATACACCCACACAGACACGTACATACAGGCAGTCCTCAACTTACGACCACAACTGGGACTGGGACTTCCGTCACTAAGTGATGTGGTCGTTAAGTGAGTCGCGCCCAATTTTATGACCTCTTTTGCCACAGTCGTTAAGCGAATAACATGGTCATTAAGAGAATCTGGCTTCCCCCGTTTACTTTGTTTGTCGGAAGCCCCCTGGGAAGGTTGCAAATGGTGATCACGTGACCCCAGGACACTGCAAATGTCGTAAATACATGCCGGTTGCCAAGTGCCCGAATTTTGATCATGTGACCACGGGGACGTTGCAACAGTCGTAAGTGCAAAGACCAGTCGCAAGTCACATTTTTCAGTGCCGTCGTAACTTTGAACAGTTGTTAAATGAATGGTCCTAAGTCGAGGACTACCTGTACACATTTTCTACTCGGTTAAATGTGGAGCTTTCTAAGCACAATAACAAAGTTTCCTAGGCATACATAGGAGTAAGGCTTGCAGCATTTTGGATCTGAAGGGTACAACCTGCTTCAGAATATGCAAAGCCTGAGCATCTGGGCACTCTGAAGGACCTTTTATTCTTTCCATCCAAAATGTAGCCCAGCTCTACTCAGGAATCCTGGTCCTTCGGCTTCCTTTCTGTTAGGATGGGCTAACAATGCTTTCTCAGACTTAAACAATGTGCTAAGCCAGTGTTTCTGAACCTTGGCAGCTTGAAGATGGGTGGACTTCAACTCCCAGAATTCCCCAGCCAGCACAGCTGGCTGGGGAATTCTGGGAGTTGAAGTCCACCCATCTTCAAGCTGCCAAGGTTCAGAAACACTGCGCTAAGCCAAAAGTCAGAAACATCTGCTGGCTTGAAGAGCCCCCAGGCTTTGCATGACCCGCTTCAAAGTGGGCTGTTTGGGGACGTTTCATCAGGTTCTTGGTTGTGCGGATCATTTATACACGCAGAAAACCAGAGTCGGAGCAAAGGACGTGAACCTTGATCTCACTGTCAAACAATCTGGGAGAAAGTTGCTTTGTCCTACCCAACCGAATACATCATCCCCACTTGTCTCACGGTTGCAATGAATCATCGCACAGACGAGGCTTCCTGGAAGATGCCCCAGATCTCCTTGCTGTAAGCCAGCTTTAGACTGATATCAGCTGGATAAAGCAGTTACAGTATCTCTTTATGATTTCTCCGAGCTGATGTGCTGTCCATGAGACAGATTCTCTTTGGGTGGGGCGGTGAATCCCAAAGGTCTCACTTTTCCCCCATCAGAGATGCCTTGGCATGGTACTCTAGCCACATTCATTGCTTCCCCAGAAAGTTAAAAATGGGATACAGATAGTCCTCAACTTACAACCACAATTGGGACCAGAACTTCCGTCGCTAAGCAATGCAGTCATTAAGTGAGTCGAGCCCGATTTTATGAACTTTTTTGCTGCAGTCGTTAAGCGAATCACCATGGTTGTTATGTGAATCACGCAGTCGTTAAGTGAATCACGCGGTTCCCCGTTGATTTTTTTTGTTGGGAGCCAGCTGGGAAGGTTGCAAATAGTGATCACGTGACCCCGGGACACTGCAACCATTGTAAATACATGCCGGTTGCCAAGCACCCATATTTTGATCACATGACTGCGAGGATGCTGCAATGGTCATAAGTGCGAGGACCAGCCGTAAGTCACTTTTTTCAGTGCCATTTTAACTTCAAACGGTCATTAAACGAATGGTCGTAAGACGAGGACTACCTGTACTGGGTTATTAAACTATATTTAATTGCAAGATATAAGTGTCAGCCCTTCAAGGTAGTCTGGACAAGAAACCAATACCATGAGTACTAACACTACCTTTATTGTGTTGGCTGGGGAATTCTGGGAATTGAAGTCCACCTATCTTAAAGTTGCCAAGGTTGAGAAATGCTGGTTACAGTAACAGAATCTTGCAAATCTGAAAGTGTTTCTCCCCTCCCTTGCCTTTACTTTCCAGAAAACTAGGGAGGGTCCCTTCTGAGACACTTTCTCCACCCCCATGGCTTCTGTGAGCTGAGATGTCCCTTATCTGACTGTTGCCCTGGCTGTGGCTCTTCCTCCTCCTGTCCCTCAAGGATATTCCCACAGACCATTACAACGAGTTCCCTCCTTTCCTCCAGTGGGAACTCAACATTCCTCCATTTTTCACACAACAACCCTGCAGGGTAGGTTGTGCCGAGAGAGCTGCCGGCCCAAAGCCACCCAGCTGGGTTTCAGTAGCTGAATCCCTTGGACGCTATGTCACGACAGCTGCCACCATTTTGAAGGTGGGACAAATTGCCTGTGGAAAGTTAATAAAAACCACCAGCCGACCACAAAGGTGATTTTCCCCTTCAGTAACTTGGACGCTTCCAGGAACAAGAGGTCACGTTCCAGTGTTTGCAAAGACCTCAGGACAGTGAGTTCGACAAAAGAGGACGCACCAGCTGTTCTGGCCAAACTCACATGATGACTCTGTTTACAGAAAGGGTTCCATGAAATCCTTCCACTTTTCGAGCAGCTGTGATTTCTGATTTATGGACGCGCTGTTCTTCGTTGTTCTTGCAGTTTCGTGCTTTGCTGTTCGCTGCTCAGAATCCATCCGGATTGGGATGGGCTACCAATGTCATTCAACAGACCACATCAGCGGTGATTCCTGAGTTTTGCCAAGGATCCAGCCTTCGCTAACTGTGTCTTCCAGAATAAAATTAACCCAGTCTAACCAAACAGAGTTACTAGGATTTGAAACGGACTTAATTAATTGAGTCAGGAAAGAACTTGCATCAAAACTGCTTTGGCCCTGACCCTTATTTTATTTGATTCGATTTCAGTGCTGCCTGACTCCAAACCAACTCTTCCCTACAAAATAATGTGACTTTCAGAATAACTGCAGAGGAAAGTAGATTTGAACAGAAAACAACCTCCTCAGAGATCAATAATGTTAATTCTTCACAAAGACTTCCATCGAACGGTGACCGGTTTAATACTGCAAGTCCAGAATTCCTAGCCAAAGTAACCCTTGGTCCCAGGAATTCTGGGAGTGGCGCAGTTGGCATCCATGCGGGTGAGGGTCAAATAAGATGGGGTTCACGACCGTGAGATGGAAGAGCCATCTCTTTGTACATACTGTATATGCATTCAACCCATGCACAAAAAGGCTTCAATCATGCAGTCATGACCACCATCTTGATCACCTCCCTGCAGATACCATTGCTGTGGTATGTTATCCATATCTATATCTGTATCTACTGTGTCTATATCTATATCATGCTGGCTGGGGAATTCTGGGAGTTGAAGTCCGCACCTCTTAAAGTTGCTGAGGTTGCAAAACATTGATCTATACCTACAGTATTTATTTATTTATTTATTTATTTATTTATTTATTTATTTATTTTTCAAATTTATTCCCCGCCCATCTCCCATGCAAGGGACTCTGGGCGGGTTACAATAAATAAAAAATTAAAAACTATACAAAATATCTAAAAACACAAGCAAAACATAATAAAATAAAATCCAAGATGGACTTGGACCCGCAGAATAGATCGTGGAGCTACGGGGCCAGCCAACCCCAGGAGGCACTACCACCTCTGTCGTCCCAGGCCAGGTGGCAGAGCCAGGTCTTAAGGGCCTTCCGAAAGGCCAGGAGGGAGGGGGCCAGTGTCACCTCCGGGGGCAGGATATTCCACAAGGCGGGCGCTATCGCAGAGAAGGCACGCCTCCTGGACCCCGCTAGATGGAATTCTCTTGTTGAGGGGGTCCGAAGCATGCCCTCTCTGCATGCACGGGTGGGGCGGGCCGACGTTATCGGGGAGAGACGGTCCCTCAGGTACCCTGGTCCTATGCCATGTAGGGCTTTAAAGGTAGTCACCAACACCTTGAATTGGACCCGGAAGCAAACTGGCACCCAATGCAGCTCGCGAAGCAGAGGTGTTACATGGGCCGATCTCCTGGCCCCCATAACTGCTCGCGCCGCCGCATTCTGCACCAGCTGAAGCTTCCGGATACTCTTCAAGGGTAGCCCCAGGTATAGGGGTATACAGGTATACCTGTACCTATACCTATATCTATATCCAGGATGTGCAAAACTTTTCCAGTTTGAACTTTCAGATTCAAAACACCCTGCCTGAATGCAAAACAGAGCTGCTGTGATTGTTTGGCGTATGTTGCAAGCCAGAAAGGATTTAAAGGTAAAGGTAAAGGTTCCCCCCGCACATTTGTGCAGTCGTGTCCGACTCTAGGAGCCGGTGCTCATCTCTGTTTGTTAGCCAAAGAGCCAGCATTGTCCGAAGACGTTTCCGCAGTCATGTGGCCGCATGACACGCGCGGAACGCTGTTACCTACCCACCGAAGTGGTACCTACTCATCTACTTGCATTTGCATGCTTTCGAATTGCTAGGTTGGCAAGAGCTGGAGCTAGTGCGGGAGCTCACTCTGCACGCAGGGCTAGGGATTCGAACCTCCGAACTTGCGATCTTCCGATCGACAAGCCTGGCGTCTTACCCGCTGAGCCACCACGCCCCCAGAAAGGATTTACTTTCACTCAAAGTGCTCGAAAATGACTGCAGCAGCCCGTTTTACGCTCAGAACAGCTGTTTCATATTCAAAGCTGGACACCTGGAACTCCGAATGGGCTGTTTTGAATCTGAATGTTTTGTTGAGTGTTCGTAACCTGCTCACGGCCCAAATGGAGTTTGCTGTTTTCAGCATCGTGTCTAGCAAACTGTAAGCAAAGCCTGCTGGAGGCCAGAAGCCGTTGTTCTACTCAAACATTTTATATCTGCGGCGGGAGAAGAAAATCCTACACAGCTTACAACAAGAAAAATGTCATTATGCCTTCACAATGTGACCACTGAAATGTGGAGAACTCACAAGGATGCGTGATCCATCCATTTACAAACGTATCTGAAAATCTTACCAAAATAGAAATGGGTACTTGAATCATTTAGAAATGCAGTTACAAGCTCCTAATCTGAGACACCAAATCCATCCTTTTCTGGTCCCTAGATAGTTCACATATATCGTTCATTCCACCCTATTTCTGCATTAATCTGCAAATATTTTTTTTTAATAACTGCACAAAACTGTGGAATCTTGGAAAATAGTTTCTCACAAAATACACAGATCTGAATCTCTTTCCTCTGAAAGGGATTTCAAAGATGAATGCATGTAGCAGCTCAATGTATTTCAGGCAGGAGACTCTTGTGGGATTACGGTGGTATACAAAACTGATAAATAGAATAAAATATAGAATAAAATAATAAAATTAAATTAAAATAATAAAATTAAAAAATAAAAAAATAAAATAAAATAAAATAAAATATAAAAATAAAAATAAAAATAAAAATAAAAATAAAATAAAATAAAATAAATAAAAATAAAAATAAAAATAAAAATAAAAATAAAAATAAAAATAAAAATAAAAATAAAAATAAAAATAAAAATAAAAATAAAATAAATAAAATAAATAAAATAAAATAATAAAATAAAATAATAAAATAAAATAAAATAAAATAAAATAAAATAAAAAAATAAAAAATAAAATAAAATAAAATAAAATAAAATAAAATAAATAAAATAAAATAATAAAATAAAGAAATGAAATGAAATGAAATAATGAAATGAAATGAAATGAAATGATGAAATGAAAATAAACAATAAGATGGGGTAATGCAAAATGCAACAGATATCTGCAGATTAGTCTGGTAAGTGAAGAATCTCTTTGGTTCATTTCAGAATGTGGAAGAAATTAAATGCTGGAGCATCCTTAATTCCAACAATTCCAACAATTCCTAATTCCCACAGAAGGGAAGCCATTTCTACATTACACTGGAAGTGGAGAACCTCAAATCTATTGGCTCAAACTGTGGGCCTTTGATTTTAATATCTCCAGCGTCTTGATTCCCATCCAACTCTCCTCACCCTGGTATCCCATAGATGACTAGAAATTCTAGAAGATGAAATCCAACATGTCTGCAAGGCCCCAATTGGGAAAATTTGTTCTAACCTTACAAATATCTTCCACTCCTATGAGATGATTTTGGAGGTACTAGGTATATCAACCTTAAAGGTAAAGGTAAAGGTTTTCCTCCGCACAGTCGTGTCCGACTCTAGGGGGCGGTGCTCATCTCTGTTTCTTAGCCGAAGAGCCAGCGCTGTCCGAAGACGCTTCCGCGGTCATGTGGCCGGCATGACGTGTGTGGAACGCTGTTACCTGCCCACCGAAGTGGTGCCTATTCATCTACTTGCATTTGCATGCTTTTGAACTGCTAGGTTGGCAAGAGCTGGGGCGAGTGCGGGAGCTCACTCCGTCACGCGGCGCTCAGGTCTCGAACCGCCGACCTTCCGATCGACAAGCCTGGCGTCTTAACCGCTGAGCCATCGCACTCCATTCATTATCAACCTTACTATATTCCCACCCGGAAACCTATGCCCTCATTGTGGGAGGTTGGGCGGATCCAGAATTGGCCTTTACAGCCACTTATGGATCCATTGTTAAAATTTTACCCTTGGAAGACAATCTTACTCGGCTACGAGTGATCGCCAATGATTCATTATCTATATTCTATATTCTATATACTATATATACTATATACTATATTCATTATCAACCTTACTATAGCTAAAACAGATTTGGGTCCACCCAGGTTCAGGATGGCAAATGGCAAATATGTGCCAACCTCAGGTCCTTCACATAATCTTAGCTGCCCAGAGTCACTGGTTTGAGATGGGCAACTATATAAATTGATTGACTGATTGATTGATTGATTGATTGATTGATTGAAGAAAGGAAGGAAGGAAGGAAGGAAGGAAGGAAGGAAGGAAGGAAGGAAGGAAGGAAGGAATGAATAATAAATAAATATGGGATGTAAATGTAACTAGCAAACAAATTAGGAGATTCTTTGTGGTTTAACCCAAGGCAAGACAAATTTCTGGAACATGAAATCTCTCAAGCCACACCCTAACATTTTTTATCTTCTAAGAACCTTTTCCGTGTCAACCAATCACAGAGGAACTTCAGCACATTGGAAATTAACCTTAACGTCCAGTTAAGTCCATCCAACTGAGCTATTCCTCTTCAACATACCAACATTCTTCTGAAACTGTATAGAGCAGTGTTTCTCAACCTTGGCAACTTCAAGCTGTGTGGACTTCAACTTGAACTTCAAGTTGAAGTCCACACAGCTTGAAGTTGCCAAGGTTGAGAAACACTGGTATAGAGCAAGAATGTCCATGCTGGCATCATTCATGAAACAGTTTTAAGTTGATTATTTAATAAACCCATTTGCACAATTTGCAAACTACACAGAACTGTAAACTAACCAAGCAAATTAAGACCTGAGAAAACTAACCAAGTTTAAAATTAACCCAGTCTAACCAAACAGAGTTACTAGGATTTGAAACGGACTTAATTAATTGAGTCAGGAAAGAACTTGCATCAAAACTGCTTTGGCCCTGACCCTTATTTTATTTGATTCGATTTCAGTGCTGCCCGACTCCAAACCAACTCTTCCCTACAAAATAATGTGACTTTCAGAATAACTGCAGAGGAAAGTAGATTTGAACAGAAAACAACCTCCTCAGAGATCAATAATGTTAATTCTTCACAAAGACTTCCATCGAACGGTGACCGGTTTAATTATCCAAACAAGGCTGTTTGATGCATACTTGGCAAAATACCTACCAACCTCAAGAACTAGAGCGCGTGGTGGAATTTAACTACCTCTGGAAGAATTTCTTGATTTGCTATATTTTTATTCCGCTACCTTCCACAAAGACGACACTTTACAGTTCAAACCATCATCGAAACAATACCTTAACCACAACATTAATACATCAAGCATAATAAATGCCTTTTTTTTTAATCCGTTCAATCATGTCTGGATCTCAGAGACTGCCTGGACAAGTCCCTGCAGTTTTCTTGGCAAGGTTTTACGGAAGTGGTTTGCCATTGCCTCCTTCCTAGGGCTGAGAGAAAGTGACTAGCCCAAGGTCACCCAGCTGCCTTTCATGCCTAAGGCGGGACTAGAACTCTCAGGCTCCTGGTTTGCCATTGCCTTCTTCTCAGGGCTGAGAGAAAGTGACTGGCCCAAGGTCACCCAGCTGGCTTCATGCCCAAGGCAGGACTAGAACTCACAGTCTCAGTTTCTAGCCTGGTGTGATGTTTCAATAGCAATTTGATGGGTCTTGAAGAATTTATCCAATGAATTTAATCCAGACGATGACATCATCATCATCATCATCATCATCATCAACATCAACATAAGGCATCCTGATGTCCAGACCAACTGCTAAAGCTCTTTTTGACAGCCCCCTCAAGGTCAGGAGCAAAGGCCCCATCCACACCTCCAGTAAACGGCTATTCCAGGAGCTTGATGACACAACAGCAAGCACTTCCCTATATCTCTCATGGAGGAAGAGCCCTCAACTTTCCTATCCATGGTGTACATATTGGATGGGAACATGTGTCTGAAAGTGACTGTCCTGCTGCTATCCAGCTGCTGATCCATCTAGGGCAGGATTTCTCCATCAGGGTTCCGTGGCACCCGAGGGTTCCGCGAGAGGCCACTAGGGGTTCCCTGGGAGATCACGATGTATTTTAAAAATATTTCAAATTCGGGCAACTTCACATTAAAGAGGTAAGTTCCATTCTTTATTTTTAGTTGAAGAACACCGTTCATGCATCTAGACAGGCCTACCCATGAAACGAATAGAATCATTTTGTCACTTCTGGCCTATCTTTGAGCCCAAATGTGCAGGGGTTCCCCCAGGCCTGGAAAATATTTCAAGGGTTCCTCCGGGTCAGAAAGTTGAGAAAGGCTGATCTAGGGCTTTCTAGGTTAATACCAGCACTGGAGTTCTGTTGAGAAAAGCAACATTTGCCCACCCACAAGCCGGTTGCTCATTTTGAACCAAAAAAATAGGTCTTAGTAGTCTTCAACGGCACCGAGCGCATATTGCAGTAATCCTTGCTGTTTAATGCACTGGACCAACGATGCACCAAATCAGCATCAGAAAAGTCAAACAGTGTAAAAATTGGCACCAGGAAAGCTGATCTTCAAATTTATCTGGCTCTTTTCTTGAAATGCAGTTTGCCATATGGCCTAATCAGTCTGACACAACCAACAGATTCTTTGATACGCAGCACATATCTTGAAATGTGGATGTGGATGAAATGTTACTAAAATAGTGGGACATCACCCCACTGTAATAAACCCGAAGAACTGGAGAGGGCCTGCTTCAGATGTACTTTTGGCCTTTTTTTACAGTATTAAAGGAAAGTTTCTCCATTCTTCTCTGTTCAGCTGCAAAAACTAGCCAAGAATCCCTGTAACCAGGCTTAGAATATGGCTAGGTCTTTAACTGGGCCAGTTCAGCAGACAATGGATCATAAGCTAATTAAATGGCTTGGGTGTCACAACAGGCTAGATTCCTCTCCCCCAAATGGGAATGATGTTGCTACAGATTTAACTGATCTGCTCAAGCACGGTGTGCAGATCCAGCCTTCAGGTTTTAGAGATGGCCTTTAGAAATTCCCCACCGACTTTGTCAGCAGGGAAACCAAGTTTGCCAGGATAGGTAATGTTCTCCACCACATGTTTAGTAGCCACTGAAAAAAGCAGTGTGGGAAGAATTACGTTCTACTGGGATGTAATGAAAGAATGGGAAAGCTAGAAGGCCACGGATGGCTGGAGAGATGTTCCTCCAGCAACCAATGGGACTTTCAGGACAGGGGTGTCAAATGATGTCACGTCTAGGAAAGGGCACAACTGGCCCACCAGATGAAGCTGTGCAAAGGCCTTCTAGGCCACAACTGTCACCTGCTCCTCAAGCAAGAGCTGTGGTCCAGGAGGGCCCCCAGATTATCCACCACCCTTGAATGGGGAAGTACAACCCCATCCACGGTTAAAGATGGCATCTCCCTGGATCTGGGTGGCCCTAATATCCACATGCTATGAACATTTAAAAACGGGTGGAACTTCAACCACCACCCTGACGTTTTGGGCCATACCCTGCAGATACCCCTGCCAGCTTAGAAGTTGCTTTTCAGAATACTGGCAGGGGGTTGGGGAACTTCCAAAACAAAAATGTCAGCCTAGGGGCCAACCTCTTCTTCCTGGAAGATGCCACCAGCAGAACTGCAACTTGCTCCTGTGAAGCTTTCTCCTGTGCGTAAGAGCTCTGTAAACCCAATCAACTGTTATGGGCGGGTGTGCTCCTGGGGTCATCCTGCACCATCCTTCTCTTCTTTCCATAAATCCATTAAAAAACGGAATGCCCTCCAAATAATCCCTAGCTTGAAGTGGTTTGGATTTAACCAGGGTTTCTCAACAGGCCACAATGGCACTAGAAGCTGCACCAGGCCACTGATTCCCACAGTACAGGAGATCTGTGGTGGATTTTCTCCTCCAAACTTTCCTCTTCCTCATAGAGAGAGAGAAAAGCAAATGCCAACAGATCCCAAAATAGCTGATAATGGCAGGGAGGTGGCAGCCATCCAGTTCTGGAATCATTTTCCGTTTTATTTCTGGGTGTTCTCCTATTCCTAGGGAGCTTAGCAGCTCTCTTACCACAAACCGGCCTGACGGAAGTTTTTATGCTTGATTTACAAGGATTCTGGATCGCAGTTGACAAGTTCAAAGAGCATGAACGGCCTGATTTATTACTTGTGCACCGCAAGAACCCGGTAATTGCAAATTCAGCCATCAAATAGTTTAAAAACTGGCCAACTTAATTCCTTTGCAGGAGACGAAGTGAAGGCAGCTGAAACCACAGCATTCAAAGTTAGAATCAAACTTAAAAAACGCTGGCTAATGACACTGCCAAGCTATAATGTACTTCTTTAGTGTGCAATAGAAATCCAACCAGTTCTGGTTGATCCAGTAAACAGTAATTAAGAAAACTGTGGCTTAGTGTGAAGTGCAAATCAGACCCTTGCTGGTGTCTATATAAACCTTAGGGTGTTAACACTGACTAAACTAATTTGCAAAGTCACAACATGGGGAGGTTGTTTTATCTTACTTTGTTCCAGGAGCCCTGCAATTGTGGTTTGCAAATCACAACTTATAGCCTATTATGGGGTGTGAGCTCACCAAATGTGGTTTATTTTAAAAACTGTAGTTCAATAAACCATGGTTTAACTGAGCTACAGGTAGTGTTCACTTAACGACCACAATTGAGACCAGAATTTCAGTTGCTAAGTGAAGCAGTCATTAAGCAAATCTGACCCGATTTTACGACCTTTTTTGCAGCGGTCATTAAGTGAATCACCATGTGCGTTAAGGAAAACCACATGGTTGTTAAGCAAATCATGCAGTCCCCTATTGATTTTGCTTGCCAGAAGCTGGCCGGAAAGGTTGAAAATGGCGATCATGTGACCACGTGATGCTGCGACGGTCATAAATGCGAACCGGTTGCCAAGCGCCTGAATTGTGATCACGTGAATATGGGGACTCTGTGACGATCGTGTGAGGACCGGTCATAAGTCGATTTTTCAGTACCATCGTAAGTCTGAACCATCTCTAAACGAATGGTTGTTAAACAAGGACTACCTGTAGTTTCCTACCAGGAGAGGAAGACAAGTCGCATCTCCTCGTTCAAATGTTTTAAAAAACACCCATACTTTTTCTGCTTGCACACCATTTCTCCCCATGCATATTTTCCTCTTGAGCTGTGTCACAAGCCAGTTCGTTTTGCAAATATTTGCACGCAAGACATGCTGTGAATACCAGCGTGCTCATCTTTCCAACACAAAGATTTACACCAGTTCTTAAAGATTGAGTCTAGGTGGGTTTGGGATGGGAAGACGCAAGTATACATCATATATGCAAACAGATTCCAGATGACCTGCATTATAGCCACACAGCCGGCCCGAACGGAGCAGAAAGCAAGGCTTTGCTGTCAGCCTCTGGCTAATTCATTGCTAAGCGTGGCCGGGGGGGAGATCACAGCCAGCCAAGCTTGAGATTGGCTGGCTGCAAAGAATAAAACAAAATCATTCCTCCGGGTCATGAGTTCAAATCTTTGGAAAGGGTAAACGCCAGCTTGTGAATCTCAGGGCTGGTTCGCACATCACAAAAGCTCAAGTTTGGGGGCACTTGCTGCCCATGCTGAGACAAGGTGGCTCCTCTTTCTGCAACAGGGGAGACGCAGGAGACTATAAAACTGTGGAGAGATGTTCAGAGCAGCAACTGGGAGACCACGCGGGAACACCAGGGCTGGAAACTGGACTGGGAAATTGAAAAAGGAGACGTCCTGGATGAAGGGGACGGCAGGCCAGCTCTGGATGGCTGCCAAGAAAATGACATGGCGGTGTCCTTGAGGGCCCAGTGGACTGAATTCAACCTGAAGGGAACATTGAACGACAGCAAGAATTATCTAGATGACCTCGATCTTGAAAATCTAATCATGGTTGGACCCAGCGTGGGCTCAAGGGCATTTAGCACTGACTGATGGCGCCACCTCCTGCCTAGTCTTTGGCACTCTGGGCCACGGCCTCCCTGACCTTCGACTAAAGCTGGCCCTGGCTGGACCGCAAAGGTGCTTAGATGTTCTCAACCTACCCCAGTTTGCAAAAAGGCTCGTGACATTTCAGAAAAAAACTTGCAAGATTAGGGATTCTGGATCAGGTCTGCAAAAATCCGGGCGGTCACTAGGTAGCGGCAATTTACTGTGTTCCTTTGGTGCTAATTGGATTTTTGCAACCCAGATACGGTGGCTTTGGCTGAAGAGCTCAGGTCAGAATGCCACAGCTTTGCAAGATTTCTACAATTTTACTTTTCGCCCTGTGGAGGGGTCTCCGACATCTGTCGATGCCACATTGCATTTTCCTCTCTGCTGAGTCCAATGAATAATACCCAAAAAAGTCAATGCAAGCCTCAAGCTTTTTGTGGGAGGTGATGAACAATGATTAATCTAGGCTGACCA
Organism: Charina bottae; assembly: GCA_023362775.1. NCBI lineage: Eukaryota > Metazoa > Chordata > Lepidosauria > Squamata > Charinaidae > Charina > Charina bottae. The sequence continues at coordinate 5,110,839 of JALMGJ010000006.1, read as the reverse complement.
TATGTCCCATTTTGAACGGGACAGTCCCGTTTTTTTAGCATTTTTCAACCGTCCCGTCGTTTTGATAAAAATCTCAATTTTGTCCCATTTTTTAAACCCGGTGGGAATGGCGCGGAAGGAGGATACGAGCCGGAGCTGCCGATTGGAGGCAGCCCGGAAGAGGAAGCCCTCCCGCCTATCAGCGCGCAGCAAAGGAGGGTGGAGAGGAGGGCAGACCGGGGGGCGGGGTTTGTAGGCGGGAGCCAATCGCGCAGACTGGGGGGTAGGTTTGCAGGCGGGAGCGAATTGCGCGGACCGGGGGGAGGGGTTTGCAGGCCTTACATAAGACCCCGTCCCGTTTTGCCATCCCAATGTCCCGTTTCTGTCTCAAGGAAATATGGTCAGCCTAGATTAATCACTAATCAAATGGCATTCTTCTTTTATGAGAGTTAAAACAGATACTTCCAAATCACCTAAAACAAAACAAAAAAATAACACACACAAACCCGCAAAAAAACTCCCAAACATTTCCATTCAACTACTGCAGTCTATCAAAAGAGCCAATTATTAGCCACAGGCCGAGATTACGCATCAAGCTAAGGCATGATTTACTGAATCATATTTAGTAAACCATTAATAAACCACCATTGGCTTATCCCACACACCAAGCCAAAATCAAGCAAGACCCCATTATATCTCAACCAAACGGGGGGGGAAAAAAAAAGCTGGCTGAAATTCTAGAACTCCCTTTTCCAACTCGTGAAATATAACCTATCTCCTGAGATTTTCCTGGAGTGTGACAACGAGCCATAAACATTAAGAGTCTTTTTTACTGGAAGCCACTGAGAGACTTTGATTGTAGGTGACAGAGCAAGTTAAATAAAGGTGTTTTTTTCTTTTTCAAGAAAAATAAGAGTGGGCAGGAAGACGCAGAAATGGATTCTCCTTGCAAGAAAAGGAAACGCCGATAGAGGCCACCACTCATTAGCAAAAGCATCAAGCAGGAGGATCCACTGGTGGGGTAGTGGGTCAAACGAGTCAAGATGGAGGCAGGGATTGGTGAGCAGAGCTCCGCCATCTTGACTTGTTTGACACACATATACACACACACCCCAACTGGCCAGAGTAAATCATCCTTTCTGGTGATCCCAGGCCTCTGCTTTCGGGAGCCACATAGGGGCAAACTTAACAATACAACTGATTAATTCATGGTTCTTTACACAGTTAGCCCAGAGCTGTTCCTTGAAGCTGTTCTCCCAAAACGGTTAAGAAAACCATTAAGCAGTCAATGATAGCTGGGAACTAGTGAACGGCGCTTCTACTCAGAAGTTAACAACGCTTCCGAACTGTTTTCTCCAAATAGACTCCAGATATATTAGTCTTCAATTTTCATCCTCCCCCAATGAGGGAGCAAGAAAAGTTGGTTTAAAAAAGAAAGGAATGTATTCTCGGCTAGGCCAGCCCCTTCCAGCAGCTGGGAAGAATTCTTTCCTGGGAGGGATGTAACAATTGAATGAATCATCCTGAAGTGCAATTTGCCTTTTGCAGATTGCAACCAGGATAATCCAATTGTTACATCCGCCTCAGGAAAGAATTCTTCCCCATCTGCTGCAAAGTGGTTAGGAGGTTGCCCCTTTCCCTGCTAAGCTTGCAACTTGGCTCACTTGCTTGAGCCACATGTTCTTGATAGTGGCGTGTTTAGTGTAGCCTATCAGAAAAGGGTTATCAATTCATCAGAAGCTACTGGCTGCTTACAGGTGCGTCTGCAATCTAGCCACTTTTTACTCATGGAGCACTACAGTTCAAAGTGCACTGGATTCCCAGATGTGGGGACTTCGACTCCTGTACTCACAAGAATGGCCATCAGGCTGAAGAATTGTGGGCATTGAACTGCATCTCTGGAGGGTACCATGTTGGAAGAGGAGGGTATAACTGGATCTCAGGATGCTGTGCTGGACCAACCATTGGCAGGAGTTGGTCACTGCTTCTCAAGGGTTAGTTGGGTTTAAAATCTGGGCTCTCCAATGAGAGACAACACCCCCCCCCAAAGTATCCATCACTCCTCAAGAGCTTTGGGATAAAAGCTTCCATGCAACAACAGAACTCTTGATTTGCTCTCCTAAAATGCACTACCCTCAAAGTCTTAGGAGCAGAGTAAGTGATAAAAGTAAGTGATTAAAGCAATGGTATTCCCCGTAGTAACCTATGGATGCGAGAGCTGGACCATAAGGAAGGCTGAGCGAAGGAAGATAGATGCTTTTGAACTGTGGTGTGGGAGGAAAATTCTGAGAGTGCCTTGGACTGCAAGAAGATCAAACCAGTCCATACTCCAGGAAATCAAGCCAGACTGCTCACTGGAGGGAATGATATTAAAGGCAAAACTGAAGTACTTTGGCCACATAATGAGAAGACAGGATACCCTGGAGAAGAAGCTGATGCTAGGGAAAGTGGAAGGCAAAAGGAAGAGGGGCCGACCAAGGGCAAGATGGATGGATGGTATTCTGGATGTGACGGACTCAACCATTGGGGAGCTGGGGATGGTGACGGCCGACAGAAAGCTCTGGCGTGGACTGGTCCATGAAGTCACGAAGAGTCGGAAACGACTGAACGAATAAACAACAAACAACAAAAAGTGATAAAACTGGGAGGGGCTTCAGGGCTTTTGTTTGAGCCCTGAAACGTGGCCATCAGCACTTAGCCATGATGGCAGAAGAAGAACAACACATGGGTGGTGACATCATGATGCAAACCCTGCCCCTACCTCCTTGCACCTCAACATCAGAGGCAAGTTTCAGGGTTTGCTTTGTGATAGCATGATGCAACCTTGGATGAAGCCCATGGTGGCACGTGTCTGGATCAGGAACCTTCTGAGAAACAGAAAAGACACAACGGCTTGTTCCCCAATATGCCCCTCCTCTTTGAGCCGATGGTCTTGGCTTTCACCCAAAGTGCCAAATCATGAGCATTGATCTACTCCTCAAAACCACTGCCAGGTGGAGACGACCTGGGAGCTTCTCCGGAACCTTGATCCTCATCATCTTCTTGCTCAGATCTGTCAACTCTCAGCTCAATGCAAGTGATGGAGGAGTCCTCCAGTAAGACGTTTTCTCCACCTCCCCGAGTTTAAGGACCAGATGTTGAAATGTTGGATTCATCCAAATTGAAAGTGACAAGTCAAGGACTCAGATGTGGGATTATCCCCAAGGATACTCTTCTCCCGTGCATTTTCCCTATTTTTTTCCTCATGGGGTTACTTCAAAGAAGATGCTGTCCACAACACCAGGTTTGTTTCATTTACCCCAAGTCCTCTGGCCTCCATGCACAACATCTAAGACTTTGAATGGTTCTACTGATCAAAGAGTCTAATGATGGACATGTGTGCCCATCATTCTACCAGGCAGAACAGTGGTGAGACTGTAGCACGGTGCCGAAGTACAGATTTTGCACACATTTCTCTTTCCACCCCTGGCATCCCCAAATGAATGCTAATTCTTGGCCTGAAAGCTCCAGAGGGTGGGATGTGGAAGAAGGCTGTTGAGCTACAGGAAGCCCAGCCATCCAGGAGAAGTGACAGTGACTTCACGTGCATCATTATGTCATCACACACATGTCCTTTGCATCAGTTGTGTCACTCATGAAGGCCAACTAGCTGCTCAAGGAAGGATCCCAAGTTAAACATCCTCAAGAGATCGTTCTCCTGACTTTGCTAGGACACATCCAGCAAAGGGAAGTCCGCCACTTCTCTGGAGCATGGGTTCCTCTATACAGCGGTCCCCAACCTTTTTGGCACCAGGGACCGGTTTTGTGGAAGACAATTTTTCCACGGACCATCAGAAGTGGTAAATAAAATAATGGGCGGGCCACGCGCGGACTAAAATAAGTGTTGGATTCTGACTTCTCATAAGGAGCGCGCAACCTAGATCCCTCGCATGCGCAGTTTACAGTAAGGTTCGCGCTCCTAGGAGAATCTAATGCCGCCGCTGATCTGACAGGAGGCGGAGCTCAGGCGGTAATGCGAGCGATGGGGAGCGGCTGTAAATACAGATGAAGCTTCGCTCGCTTGCCCACCACTCACCTCCTGCTGTGCGACCCGGTTCCTAACAGTAGGCTGTCCATATTTCCTTGAGACAAAAACGGGACATTGGGATGACAAAACGGGACGGGCTGTTATGTAATATTCCGTATTCATGAAAAAGACGGGTCCACGCAATTGGCTCCCGCCTGCAAACCCCCCCGGTCCATGCAATTGGCTCCTGCCTGCAAACCCTGCCCCCTGGTCCCTCCTTTGCAGCGCGCTGATAGGAGGGAGGGCTTCCTCTTCCGGGCTGCCTCCAATCAGCAGCTCTGGCTCAGATCCTCCTTCCATGCCATTCCCGCCGGGTTTAAAAAAATGGGACAAAATTGAGATTTTTATCAAAACGATGGGACGGTTGAAAAATGCTTAAAAAACGGGACTGTCCCGTTCAAAACGGGATGTATGGTCAGCCTACCTAACAGGCCACGGACCAGTACCGGTCTGTGGCCCGGGGGTTGGGGATCCCTGGTCTATCACACTTCTCCTATGGGGATTTTTCCCCCCTAAAATGCAGAAAAACATTTTCATGCCTTAGGCATGAAAGCCGGCTGGGTGACCTTAGGCCAGTCTCTCTCTCTCAGCCCAACTCACCTCACAGGGTGAGAAGGAGTGAGAAGGAGCCAATGGCAAACCAGGAGACTGAGAGTTCTAGTCCCGCCTCAGGCATGAAAGCTGGCTGGGTGACCTTAGGCCAGTCGCTCTCTCTCAGCCCAACTCACCTCACAGGGTGAGAAGGAGTGAGAAGGAGCCAATGGCAAACCAGGAGACTGAGAGTTCTAGTCCCGCCTCAGGCATGAAAGCCGGCTGGGTGACCTTAGGCCAGTCGCTCTCTCTCAGCCCAACTCACCTCACAGGGTTGTTGTTGTGGGGAAAATAGGAGGAGGGAGGAGTATTAGGTATGTTCGCCGCCTTGAGTTATTTATAAAAATAATAAAGGCGGGATAGAAAATAAATAAATAAAAATAAAAATAAATAAAAGCTTCAACGTTGTCAGCTCCCACACACAACTACACAGAGTGATTGTGAGCTGGCTCTTCTTAGTAAGTTGGCATCCTCCCCCTTTATTAATTAATTGCTTTTACAAAAAGTCTGTATTTCAGATGAAAATGAAAGCCCGGGAGAAAATCTCTTGTTTCCTTAACCAGATTTATTTTCCATTATTTGAGAAGGCACCTGCCCCCACTGGAGGGGGTGGGAGGGGGGGGATGTCTGATGGATATGTATTTAATCTTAGGAGAAAAAAAGAAAGCACAAACAAGCGGAAATCAATTCGCACATCACACATCTGTTGCATCATTTGAAGTCCAGCTCCTTATTAATCAGGCGTCTTACAAGAGCTGCCTAGATTTCAAAGAAGGAGAAAAGCCTCTAGACAATTAAAGTTATCCCAATAAGGCTCTGATCCTTGAAACCTTAAGATTGTCATGCGGGGGGCGGGGGGGTGGGGAAGCAAAGCAAGGAATCTCATCGAAAGAGGCACACGTTAATTGTAGGAAGACGGAACCACATCTCTGATTGTCTTTCCCGTAGAACCAGAACAGCCGATAAAGAGTCTCAATTGGCCACCGTCCAGAGCCAGTGAAATAAATCCATCCTTCAGAGATGGTTGGTCCTCCTCCACCTTTTTCCTCTCTTCCCCGTAGCATGAGAAGCTAAGGAAACGGTGACAGCTTTTCCCATGCTACCCAAATTTCAAAGGACTGCAGGGACAAGGGACACCTGTAAAAGATGTCCCTCCGTTCCTCCAGAATTACGACCTAGAGGAGGAAGGGAAAAATAAAAACCCACATTTCACATTTCTGCCACCAAGATGCTGCAGATGTCACACGCCTTGGGCTAAACAGATGCATATTTGTGCCCGAGTCAGAAATGATCCTTGCTTCCTAAAATGGGACAAAACGTAAATCCAGGTTTGCAATGTGTGCAAATTTCAGATCCTTATTGAAATGGAAAATGGGACTGCAAACAGCAGAGTCCATAGCAAAGTGGGATGGTGCTGAAACAAGGTCACTTGTGGGGTGACACCAGCACACAAATGCCGCCACCATGTGCTGGGGTCCCAATGTCTGACACTAGGACATTTTAGTATTTACATGATGACCTTATCATACACATTTTACTTCCCTGTGAGCTCTACCGTCTCAGGCTATATGTGCAACTTCTCATAACTAGATCCCCAATAATCTTTCGACTTTAAACTAGATCCCAGGAGTTCTAGTCTAGCCATCTCCCTGACATGCTAGCTTTCTACATACAGGTAGTCCTCGCTTAACAACCACAATTGGGACCGGAATTCCAGTTGCTAAGCAAAGCGGTCATTAAGCGAATCTGACCCAATTTTACGACCTTTTTTGCAGAGGTCATTAAGTGAATCATCGTGGTCAGTAAGTGAACCACATGGTCATTAAGCGAATCATGCGGTTTCCCCATTGATTTTGCTTGCGGGAAGCTGGCTGGGAAGGTTGAAAATGGCGATGACATGACCGCAGGACACTGTGATGGTCGTAAGTGCGAGGACTGGTCACAAGTTGGTTTTAGCACCGTTGTAAGTCTGAACTGTCACTAACCAAATGGTCGTTAAGTGAGGACTGCCTGTACATCCTGCAGAAATACTCTTATCATGTGAAAAACACCCCACTTGCAGTCTGAAGTGGCACAGCCCCCACCCCTTTAATTAATCTTAGGCCAATTTATATTATTGATTTAAAAAACAAGGGAATATCAGGTAACAATAATTTAAGGTGGAAGTTAAGCATCTAGTTCTCATGGCTCAAGGAAAAAAATGTTTCAGCATCTAAAACAGGTGCCATCTGTTGTTCCCCTGCAAACGGAAATGAAAATCTCATTTCTGGACTTGTCCTTAAACAGTGACAAAGAAGAAATATCGGTGGACCCAGGCAAGCTTAAGAAAAGCTGACCTTGCTAAAATCCATCCTTCTCTATAACTATTTTTTTAAAAGCGCTACCTTCGGTTGTGCACCACCACGTGACACTCGCGCAGTGTGAAAAGGACCACGTTGGAATGAAAGGCATCATTCAAGCTGGATAAATAAGCTGAGTCCGGTGCAAGGCTTCACCCTTGCATAGGTTTTAAGGAACGCAAAACAGCCAGTGTGAGAAAACCACTGAGAAAAAGATCCTCACATTTGGCATTGGGATCTGGGTTCAAATGCAAGGGACCAGTCATTTTCTCATTCTCTGGCGCGGTGGGAACTAGCAACGCTTGCGGCGTTAGACATGACATTTGTAAATGCACAGACTCGGGGTCAGATTTAGGCATAAACTAAACAAGCCACAGCTCAGGGCCTCACAGCCTGAAGGGGCCTCTCAGATTTTCAGATTCTTAAAACAGCTTTGTTATAATTCTCTATAGGAAAGTCTCCCTAAATGAAGCCCTCTTGCATAGCTCCCACGACCCTCATTAATTGGTGAAGCTGTGCTTCCTTTCTGCAGGCATTCACCCCTTCTGCTCGGAGGGGGCCCTTCCCCACCCCTCCCGCGTTGCTTCTGCACCTTGGGGGCCTCCATCCAAGGTCAGGTGCTCCGCAGCCTGATGCCCGATCAGTGCTTGCAGACAGAGCCTCCGCGTCGCCCCCCAGCCTGGGCCCTCCCCGGCCCTCCACCCAACCCTATGCAGAGCAGCTATAGGCATCCGCACACGGGGGTGGGGGCAGAGGGAGGCGAGCCACGGAATGTGCATGGTGATGTCACAATGGAAGGCCCGCCCCTGCTGGGCTGGCGAGTGATGTCAGGACTCAAGGGGCTGAGTTTGCATTGTGACATCACAAGGCAAGTTTCCCCATGCACAGCTGACACGGTTGTTTTGCTGAAAACGGGCTCCCTGCAAGGTGGAAATGATAGGCTTGTTCTTTATTTGCACTCCCAGACAGCCTCTACAGCTTTCCATCGTTTAGGCAGTGTTTCTCAAACTTGGCCACTTAAGACGTGTGGACTTCAACTCCCAGAATTTCCCAGCCAGCATGCTGGCTGGGGAATTCTGGGAGTTGAAGTCCACACGTCTTAAAGTGGCCAAGTTTGAGAAATACTGCTTTAGGGCCTCCCCAGGGCTAAATCTGGCCCTGCACGGTGCTATCTTTACACCAACTGTGCAAGCCTGTAGGACTGGCAACCGCAGAGCTATCAATTCCAACTTGTGGCCCTTCAGCTCTCTGGATTACAACTCCCATCCTCCCCAACAGGGAGCCAAGCTGGCTGGAGCCGAGGGGAAAGACAGTCTGGCATCCTGGGAAAGGCCCCCACCCCTCTTTCCAGGAATCCTGGCATTTCTGTCTGAGCTCTGCGGTCCCTGTTTAATTCTTCTAAACCGACATATTTAACCACAAGAACGTCGCTGGGCTGCTAATGAACTCCTGTATTCTCCCAGGGGCTTTTTGAGATCACACTTCTGCACTGAAATGCTGTCTACGGTCTTCCAGCAAGCATTAATTGTCTTTTAATACATATACATTTTAATGTCCATCGAAGGAAGCGAGAAGGAATGGAGCAGAAATGTGGAGCAAAACATTCCATGACACCTTTGGAAGGCTGCCTCCCTCCCTCCCTCTGCCTGCAACCACACTCACACCAACACACACAAACACACACACACACACAATTATGAACATCCTTTTCAAATCTGTCCAAATCACAGTTAACACGGAGGAAGCTTAGCGGACTTTCGGTTTGTTTATCTGGAAGGAACTGATCTGCCCTCGTTGGAGCATTACGTTTCTATCAAAAGCATGTGCTACTCTGTGTTTAGATCACTTTCTCCGGTCTACATAATTTAGGGCCATGTGCCTAGGGGAGAAAAAAGTGGAATATCAACAGTCAGTTTCAGTTGCAGCTTAACTCAGACGCACACGCTCGCCCTCCCTTGGAGCTGAGACACAGCCTGCGATTCTCCCCATCTGAATCCGCACGTCTTGCGCAAAAGGAGCTAGAAAAAGACACATTTGATCAGTTTCTCTGCTCTGATTAACTAGCGCTTTGCCTACAAGGGGACCCTTGCGTACGGCACATCCTCAGCGGGAAGGGGCTAGCATCCTGATGGGTGGATTCTTTGCACAAAGACCCTTGACAGCCCCCTTCCCAATTCTGCTAAACCAGCACCAAAAGCTATGGAGCAATGGGGCCTGAAGGGCTGCGTTCACACAACCTGTTGAAACCTAAACCCAGGTTCAACTGAACCCAATGGCTGCATTCACAGAAGATGCAGTGCGAAATAGCTTTCCCACGGCTTCATGGGATGGCCTGGTTCGGCTGAGATGCTAAATCAAGGGCTGGATCCCACCCCATGCTGAAACCCAACACTATTTTAAGTCTAGGTTACTGCTTCTCAACCTTGGCAACTTTAAGATGTATGGACTTCAACTTCCAGAATTCCCCAGCCAGCCATGCTGGCTGGGGAATTCTGGGAGTTGAAGTCCATACGTCTTAAAGTTGCCAAGGTTGAGTAACACTGGTCTAGTCCAATGTCCTATAAGCCCATGCCTTACGGTGTGTGAGGGGCCTACCTTCCTAAAAACAGAGGTGCCCAAAAAGCAAGCCAGGGACCATCTGTGGCCCCTGAAGCTTCCCTCCAAGGTGGCCCTTTTTTGCATTTTTGGAAATTTGGAGGGGAGGGCATGGAGTGAAATTCTTGCCAAGCCTCTGCAAGGCACTCTTTTAACTCTCCCCCCCCTGGATCCTGATCCCACCCACTCTTGGGGTACAGCCCTGTATATGCCGCGCAGAGTCTAGCGTGGCCCCTGAGCTGTTGAAACGGGGCCCCTCCGGCCTTAAAGTATAACTCAGCCAATTTTACCAGGCGTGGCCTCTTCCCTGCCCCTGAAACGCTTAATGGGAAAAGTCAGACCTGTTTAAACTCACTCTGGTTTGCAATCCTGCAGAGGTATAGGATCTCTCTTGGGGATCGGGATTTGGAGATCCAAGAGATCCGTTCTGGCCAAGGGCCCTTACCAAGTCAGAGAAGATGGAAAGTGTAGTGCATCGAGCAGGACAAAGGAGAGTCTGTAAACAGATTTTATTTAATTGGCTGATGTATCCCCCTAACCCCAAAATGTCCCTGACATAAATTTATTTAATTAATTTTTATCCCGCCTTTATTTATTATTTTTATAAATAACTCAAGGCAGCGAACATACCTAATACCCCTTCCTCCTCCTATTTTCCCCACAACAACAACCCTGGGAGATGTCGGGCTGAGAGAGAGGGACTGGCCCAAGGTCACCCAGCTGGCTTTCATGCCTCAGGCGGGACTAGAACTCTCAGTCTCCTGGTTTGCCATTGGCTCCTTCCTAGGGCTGAGAGAGAGGGACTGGCCCAAGGTCACCCAGCTGGCTTTGTGCCCAAGACAGGACTAGAACTCTCAGTCTCCTGGTTTGCCATTGGCTCCTTCCTAGGGCTGAGTGAGTGACTGGCCCAAGGTCACCCAGCCGGCTTTCATGCCTCAGGCGGGACTAGAACTCTCATTCACCTGGTTTGCCATTGGCTCCTTCCTAGGGCTGAGAGATAGGGACTGGCCCAAGGTCACCCAGCCGGCTTTCATGCCTAAGGTGGGACTAGAACCCTCAGTCTCCTGGCTTGCCATTGGCTCCTTCCTAGGGCTGAGAGAGAGGGACTGGCCCACGAGTATTTTTACTGTGGCTTTTAAACAGGACCACATGCACATACGGAACCAACTTACAGTTTCTGTGCACACCCTCCAGAATTTTCCAGATCATCAGTGGGAACAACTTTTAAGCTCTACTGATTTCACTTGTAAGGTTGAGTGCCTCCCTTAAACCTTCCCGCTTAAAGTCTGGGTGGTTTACAACATTATGACTGCTCAGAAACAGAGCCCCACTCTTCGCTTGCTCCGTGGCACCTCCCGCCACCCTGCCTCTTCTAACTGTGGTGGATTGTGTGAATGCCCATTCACATAAACTTCCTGAACATCAGGGCAGAATGAGAAAGGTGTAGCTATAACTAGAGAGCCCTGCAGGAGTAAGCAACTCACTCTTTCCCTGCTGATAGCGTTTTCTTGGGGGGGGGGGGTTGCAAGACAAGGCTGGTTTGAGTAAAAACAAGCATCACCGTGCAAACTGTCTTTATCCGCTGAGTAAGTCATCAGTCCTCCGAGAAGCCTTTGGCTCATTCCAATGCTACATTTTCTTTTTAATTCTGGAAAGAAATAACCCTGGAGGAACTGAAGGAGGGGGGGGGAAGCCCTCCCCTCCATCTTTACACTTCTCATCAAATCCCTGCTCCCTACAAGGTCTGTGGCTTTAACCCCTTAATCCTCAACTCTGGAATAACCACATTCGGCCTCTTTACAGGGTTTCTCAGAGCACATCTCCGGTCTCCCTGCAGTGCTAAAATTGCAAGCACTAACATTGCAAGAAAGGAGCAGGCATCATCCATCATCAACATCTTCAACATTAGCCACCAAATGCTGTTTGCATTGATGGTACCGGAGAAACAACCCCAACCCCAAATGCAGGCATAAGGGAATGGGAGACAGGGCCAGACAGGATATGGCTTGAAAGGAGCCACAAATCAGGGCAGAGGGAATCAAGTGTCTAGTCCCTAACGTGTGAAACACCCTTCTCAATCCCACAAGCAGTTTGTGAGGCTTCCTAGCATCCTCTTCCCTTTCCCCCCATAAACATAAAAAGGGTTCGTTTTATTTGCTTGTTTTATAGCCCAGCTTCCTCAAGCATTTTCTGCCCCAGTTTTTCCAACCCCTGTGAGGTTGCTTGAGTAGGGAGAGAGAAATTGGTTCAAAGTCACCCAGGGAGCTTCCATGGCTGGGAGAGAATTGACTGTCATCTCCCAGTTTGAGCTCCACTCTTGAATTATCTCAGATCATTAATTATCTCAGATGATCATCTTTCCAAGAGAACATAAAGTACGGGATTTGGCTCTCTTTCACCCTTGCACTTCCCCATCTGTGAAATGGGCGCTAAAGCATCTTGCCTTTTAGGGTTGGCAGCAAACTGATTTGAGGATGAGGATGAGGATGCATGGAGTTTGCGTTTTCCCCCTTTCCCATCCCGTTTCTGAACCCTAAGAGCTAAAAGCTTCCCGCTTCTCATGTTGTCACCAAAACCGTTCCTGCAGAAATGTTAAAATGTACTTTATCTAGGAAACACAAGCCAAGCCATAGGAGATTTTCCAATCTGGAGACTGGAAAAAAGAATTGGGATTCCTTTCTTTTCGGAAGGGAATCCAAACTGGGGCTTCCCATCCCAAACAAGAGGAGAGGTAGATCAAAGCTGTTTGAACACACCACCCAGGGTCTGGCAGCCCCACCATCATCCCAGGGTTACGGGGGAGGGAAATGCCCTCTGTGCATGCCTCAGAGCACTCTCGGCCATTTCAGAACTAAGCTCTGATACTAAGATGGGAGAAGTGGGCCACTAATACAACATCCCCAGGGATGGCAGATGTGGGATTTGGGCTTGGAAAGGTAGGAAAAAGGAAAAAGGGAATCTTTGCGGGGGGGGGGGGGGGGAGAGAAAGGAAAAAGGGGATCTTTGCAGGGGGGAGACAAACTCACGCTCAGCGGAGGAACCGAAAGATGAAACGGCAGGGGTTTTCCCTCTCGAGCAAACTTCAGGAACCGAAAACAATTGGCAAGGCTCCCTTCGGGCTTACTACGACTAAGCTGCAAGCTGCGATCCAGCGATCCACGGGAGGCAGTGTGTGTAAAATCACCTCCGCTTTGTCACCAGATCCAGCCAGCCCAACTCAAAAACTACTGGTAAAGGATGGGAGGGAAGGGAAGGGAAGGGAAGGGAAGGGAAGGGAAGGGAAGGGAAGGGAAGGGAAGGGAAGGGAAGGAAAGGAAAGGAAAGGAAAGGAAAGGAAAGGAAAGGAAAGGAAAGTCTACAAGGCGGAAATGCTCTCGAAGCTGCCCAAGAGAAAGAGATTGGCTAAAGCATGCCAATTTTTTTTTAAAAGCAAAAGATCATTGTACACACTCACTGGAAGCCAATGCCTCGCCCTGGGGTACTTCATCTCTCTGCCATCTCCCGAAAACACTTGCCTGCTAACAAGATGCTCCGGCTGCCTTCGCCCTTTGGTAGCAAGACAGACGGGCTCCGGGTCTCGCGCGCGCGCCTGTGTGTGTGCGTGTGTGTGTGCGTGTGTGTGTGTGTTTTAACAAGAAATTACATTATAGCTCAGGAGGGGGGAAGTCCTGCGGAAGTCAAACGGCGAGGAGAGTTGCCGACCACTCTGGGCTGCATTTCCCCTCGTTTTCTTGCAGTTGGGTCTTGCACACACACGCGTGCACACACAGACACACATGTCCATTACACACACACTGGCGGAGGCATCGATTTTTCATCCCTAGGCTCCCCTGTGAATTTTTATGTCTTGCTAACCCCATTTGGATAAAAAGGAGGAGAGCCTGTGGGTAGATCAAGGCTTTTGAATTGCACAGCCTAGCGGGTCATCCCCCCCCCCCCCCCACACACACTTTATTTTTTAAGTTGGTTTCAGCACCTTGCCCACCCCCAGGGGAAGAAGACCACCACCAGCCGGGAGCTGAAGGGGGGGGGAATACTTTTCATCCCCGCAACCCCCCCAGGATTGCGACTCACTCCCCTCCCCTCTCCTGTCCTCTCCTTCCCCCCCCCCCCGCCCCCAAAAAACAGGGCAGGTGCTTGCAAGCTTTCCACACCTCTGTGGGAGGGTAAAGGTGGGGGACTCCTGCTTACCTGGGAAGATGCTCCCCCCTTCTCCCTGCCTGCCCCCCCACCTTTGCTCAACCCAGGCGCCGCATTGACACTGCAGATGGTGTCTCGGGTGTGGGTGCGTGTGTGTGTAGTAAGAGTGTGTGTGTGTATACACACAGTTTGTTGAAAGCTCCTGCACTCCACACTCCCCACACACACACACACACACAGAGAGAGAGAGAGAGATGCATGCATTTTAATTTATTTTAAATGCCCCCCCCCCCCCCCATATTTTACCTTTGCACTGGTCCCAGCCGGAGCTGCCCGCCGGATGCGTAGAGAGGTCCGTCCTCCTCGCAAGGCGCCGCTATTCCTTTCCAAGATTTTCCAAGCACCTCTTCCAGGAAGCCGCGAGCAGGTGACGGGCAGACCCCGCTTTGCAGAAAATGCCCCCCCAAAGCAAGCGGAGGGGGGAAAGGAGGCAGAGCAGGAATCCGCTCCCGGCGCCCCCTCCCGCCCGCCCTCCCTCCCGCTCAGCCCGGCCGGACACGGGCTCGATCCGCCTCACTCGGCCATGTCCGCAGCGCCCCGCCGGGCTGCTCCGCCGCCGCCGCCGCCGCCTTCGCCCGGGAGAGCGCCCACTGCAGCGGCCGGGCGACCGCTTCCGCGCGGCTTCAAGCGGCCGATCTCCCGCTCCGGCGAGCCATCGCCCCCGGCCCCACCCTGGCCACTGGGGCAAGCCCCGAATCTTGGGGGGGGGGGCGGTGAAATTGGGACAAATGCAAATAAAATAAAATAAAACGCCAGCAGCAGCAGCAGCAATGTAGTAATTCCCCTTCTGCTTTTACGGGGAAGCAGGGAGAATATCCTTGGCAACCGGGGGGGGGGGGGGGGCCGGGCTGCCGGCGGGCGGTCTGGCTGGCTGGCTGGCTGGCTGCGATCGCGGGCTCAGTGGGAGCCGGGCTGGGGTCGCTCCTGGACCTTTCGCCGCCGGAGCTCCCGGCGATGGCGGGCGCCTGGCCGACGCATGGCTCGGATGCTGCAGCCGCCGCCGCCGCCGCCGCCGCCTCGGGCTCCAACCCCCCTTAAGTCAGGGCTCCTGGCATGAAATGTCACGAAGGTCCTGAGCACGGGGCCGGTCTCGGAGCACATCCGTATTACACCGCCCGCTCGCTCTCCAGCATCGCCCGGTCCGCGGGCCCCGCGGGCGGGGGCCACAGGGTCGGAGGCGGACTTGCAGGCGCCGGTCCGGCTGAGCCTCCCTCCCCGAAAGTTTGTCGGGGCCCGAGAGCGGCGAGGAGGCGCCCTGCCCGCTCCGCCGCCGCCGCCGCCGCTTCGCCACTGGCTGCGCGGCGCCTCCCGCCGACTTTTCAGCGAGTCCCCCGCGCGCGTTCGCTGCCGCGCTCGGCGCGACTGACATCCAGCATCTCCAACCCGATTGGGCTAATTGCGAAATCTCCGCGCCGGCGACGGAGGGAGGGAGGGAGGAGGGACAGCGAGGGGGGGTGGGGCGGGGGGAGCGGGCTGGAGACGCAGCTGCCGGGGCGGCGGCGGGCGGGTGGGGGGAGGCAGAGGGCAGCTGCCCCGAGGACCCCCCCAGACCCACCCCTCCCCGCTGCTCCCGAGTTCCCTGCTCGTGGGAATCCGCCGCCGCGGGACTTCTACAGGCAAGGAGGGCACAGTTACAGTGGGCTGTGGCCGCCCGACATGCTGGGCTGGGTTAACCCCGAGCAGCTGAATCTCTCTGGCGTGGCTCGGGGCGGGTTCGTGTCCGCCTCCCTGTCGTGGGGTCGGGAGCTGGCGATTATTCTGGGGCCAACGTGCTGGCCTCCTGGGGACAAACAATCAGGCAGACAGTCAAGCAGAAAACAATACTGTTACCAAGGAACTACCAAGGAGTAACCCAAGGAGACAAACAATCAAGCGGACAATCAAGGAAAACAATACCCTTATCAAGGAACTACCAAGGAGTAACCCAAGGAGACAAACAATCAAGCAGACAATCAAGGAAAACAATACCCTAATCAAGGAACTATCAAGGGGACAAACAATCAGGCAGACAAACAGTCAAGCAGAAAACAATACTATTATCAAGGAACTACCAAGGAGTAACCCAAGGAGACAAACAATCAAGCAGACAATCAAGGAAAACAATACGCTAATCAAGGAACTATCAAGGGGACAAACAATCAGGCAGACAAACAGTCAAGCAGAAAACAATACTATTATCAAGGAACTACCAAGGAGTAACCCAAGGAGACAAACAATCAAGCAGACAATCAAGCGGAAAACAATACCCTTATCAAGGAACTACCAAGGAGTAACCCAAGGAGACAAACAATCAAGCAGACAATCAAGCAGAGAACAATACCCTAATCAAGGAACTATCAAGGGGACAAACAATCAGGCAGACAAACAACCAAGCAGAAAACCATACCCCACCAAAACTGGCAGGGCAAGCGGCAGTATATAAACAGGGAGCAAACCCCACACTCCCTCGCACTGATGATGTTACCTAGTTGGGTAATGAAATGTCTGCAAGCAAACAACCAAGCTCAGAGAGCACCAAGGACTCCAGAAACAAAGATCTGATGTAGGTTTTTCTTCATTTGGCTGCTGGGAATTTGAGAATTTTTGAACCACACTAGAGCCTTTTTCAGTCAAAAGGGCAAACTACGGACCCAAGACTCTGGTTGAATCCAACAAAAGTCTTATTTAATTCGGCCTTTAGTCTGGCATTAATAAGAGGTTTCCTCCTAAGATTAATAGCAGCCGTGGACGCTTGTTTGTGCCGGCAATTTTTCTCGTTGTTGCAACGAGGAAGAGAAATGTTTAAACGCCCCTCTTCAGACGCTGTTGAAATTTGCCCTCCAATTATTACGTTCCTTCAAAAATAATGCTGATCCGTGTTTTAATCTTTAGCGTCACGTGGAGCATCGCAGACCTTGAAGGCTGGTTCTCAACAGGGCTTGTTTGTCAGGGAATGACTCTTACGTGGGAACAGGATTATCACAGATGCAACACCACAGATTACACTTCTATCTCACTTCCCACGCAATGTTTGTCAAGGCAGCCTGGTGAAACGACAGCACAACAATCAAACTATATCTTTAAAAAAAATTAGAGCTAGCTATTCCATTTTTTTCTTTTCTTTTCTTTTCTTTTCTTTTCTTTTCTTTTCTTTTCTTTTCTTTTCTTTTCTTTTCTTTCCACCTTAGTGGAATGTCAGAAAGCAGGGAGCTAAAAGACCTGAGGATGCTGTCCATATGCCTGTCCATCTGTCCATCAGCAGGAGAATCCTCTGAACTAGTGTTTCTCAACCTCAGCAACTTTAAGATGGGTGGACTTCCGCTCCCAGAATTCTGGGAGCGGAAGTCCACCCATCTTAAAGCATGCTGGCTGGGGAATTCTGGGAGCGGAAGTCCACCCGTCTTAAAGCATGCTGGCTGGGGAATTCTGGGAGCGGAAGTCCACCCGTCTTAAAGCATGCTGGCTGGGGAATTCTGGGAGCGGAAGTCCACCCGTCTTAAAGCATGCTGGCTGGGGAATTCTGGGAGCGGAAGTCCACCCGTCTTAAAGCATGCTGGCTGGGGAATACTGGGAGCGGAAGTCCACCCGTCTTAAAGCATGCTGGCTGGGGAATTCTGGGAGCGGAAGTCCACCCGTCTTAAAGCATGCTGGCTGGGGAATTCTGGGAGCGGAAGTCCACCCGTCTTAAAGCATGCTGGCTGGGGAATTCTGGGAGCGGAAGTCCACCCGTCTTAAAGCATGCTGGCTGGGGAATTCTGGGAGCGGAAGTCCACCCGTCTTAAAGCATGCTGGCTGGGGAATTCTGGGAGCGGAAGTCCACCCGCCTTAAAGCATGCTGGCTGGGGAGTTCTGGGAGCGGAAGTCCACCCATCTTACAGTTGCTAAGGTTGAGAAACACTGCTCTAAACGTTCAGCCGAGCGGGACCACATCTGGCGTGGGGAGAGGGGCCAGCAGAAGAGAGAGAAACCCTTCCCCAATGCATCCCTATGGGAGAGGGAGCCGGGCAGCGGCTCACAATAGAGCTGACTCCTCCATTCTAAGCCCCCCTCCCTCCCTCTCGGTCACATGACCCAGAGCAGAGCATATGCAGCCTCCTCTTGTGCTTCCCATGCGCACCAACGCACACTGATGGAACACAAGGGGAAAGCAGAATCACTCCGGGTAGGCATGCCAGGCATGGGCTGTGACTGTCCGTATGCTACCACTAGGAAGAGATCAAAGATGCCTCCTTCTATGCCCACTGCTAGTACAGAGGCTGGAAAGACTTCCAGAACAGCCAGACTCTGCAGGGTTCCCCTCTCTTGTGTGTGTGTGTGTGTGTGTGTGTTTAAGGGGATGGGGGGCATGAAAGAAATGTGGTCTAGTGGTTAAGGCAATGGGCTAGAAACCAGGAGACTGAGAGTTCTAGTCCTGCCTTAGGCATGAAAGCTGGCTGGGTGACCTTGGGCCAGTCCCTGTCTCTCAGCCCTAGGAAGGAGCCAATGGCAAACCAGGGGACTGAGAGTTCTAGTCCCGCCTGAGGCATGAAAGCCGGCTGGGTGACCTTGGGCCAGTCCCTGTCTCTCAGCCCTAGGAAGGAGCCAATGGCAAACCAGGAGACTGAGAGTTCTAGTCCCACCTTAGGCATGAAAGCTGGCTGGGTGACCTTGGGCCAGTCCCTGTCTCTCAGCCCTAGGAAGGAGCCAATGGCAAACCAGGAGACTGAGAGTTCTAGTCCCGCCTTAGGCAGGAAAGCCGGCTGGGTGACCTTGGGCCAGTCCCTGTCCCTCAGCCCTAGGAAGGAGCCAATGGCAAACCAGGAGACTGAGAGTTCTAGTCCCGCCTTAGGCACGAAAGCCGGCTGGGTGACTTTGGGCCAGTCCCTGTCACTGAGCCCAACTCACCTCAAAGGGTTGTTGTTGTGGGGAAAATAGGAGGAGGAAGGAGTATTAGGTATGTTCGCCGCCTTGAGTTATTTATAAAGATAATAGAGGTGGGATAAAAATTAAATAAACAAATAAATAAAATAACAATGGTGAAAATCAGCCACCCCAACCTGGTGGCTCGGAGGTGGATCTTGGCTTCGGTTCCTAGAATTCCCATCTCCTGGGAATCTCCCCAATGTTGCATAATAATTATTTTGGCTTCGCTGGTCCCCAGCTCGACCTACACCATGTCCAGTCATCTAAGTTTCTTCCCAGGAAACTGGTGGATAATTCAGTACAGAAAAAATAATAATCCATGCTGTTGATTTATTGCAGTGCATCATACTGAAGTTCCACCAATTATGCTTTCTGAGAAGGACATTTATACATTTACAGATATACTGTTATTATGTCCATCTTTTATGGTAAATTTCAATTACAGTTGACCCTTCAGAGCCTTATCCTGTTGCTGCCTAGAACATCGCTTGGTCCCATCAGGTACCACCAGTTGAAAATCACCAAATTAATAGGTCACTGTTACAAGATGTGAGTAATAATTGTTATATTTCAAAGGGGGGGTTAGACACATTTATGGATGAACCAAGGTATATTGATAGTTTCTAAACATGGCAGCTCTACAGAAACTCCAGATTCAGAGGCAGTCTACCTCTGAAGTCCAGTTCCTGAGCAGTCAGAGTTTTAAAAACTGATTGCCTTCATACCCAACTAGGTGGCATTGAAGAGCCAACCTTGGCTGGTTTTGAAAAACTAAGCAAAGTTAGACCTGGTTCATAGCTAGAGTCAGATATAACAGGTATTTGGATGGGAGACCACCAGGAAACAATTGACCGGGAAGCTGAAAAAAACATACTGGAAAAAGGTGATAGTAATTCACTTCCACATTGTTGCTGAGGAAATGATATGGAATAGCCATGAAATCACAAGGAGATAATTCAGAGGACGCATTGTCTCTGGTGTCCTCCCACTTTGCTTATAAGCTTTCCAGAAATCTCTGGTTGCTCGATGGTGCTACATTCAGTGGGCTTATGTTACAACAGAGGAAACTTCAGCTGAACGATTGGAAAGCTCTTGTAAATAAAACGGAAACGCTCTCCTCTAATAGCAATAGGATTTCTCTTGATGGAGGTCTTCAAAGAAAGGCTGGGACACCTCTAAAGATGTCCTAAAAAGAGAAAAGGAGACTAGATGTCTTTCAAGAGCACCTTTGACTGTAGGATCCAGGAGCTCTGGATTGTTCTCCTTCACTAGATCAGGCCATGGCAGACTTAGATGTGAGTTCATATAGAAACCCTACAATTCACCACAGAGTAGGCCTGCCAGATGTGGCCTATGAATATTTATTTATTTATTTATTATTTGGATTTATCCCCGCCCATCTCTACCGTGGCAGACTCTGCATGCCATCACTAGATAGCAGCAAAATGTTTAGGATTTCTGCATCTCTTTGCTGCCCTCTACACACAATCTGGATTCTTGCAGCACAGATCCGTAAACATTACCATCTATACCAGTGTTTCTTGGCTAGGGAATTCTGGGAGTTGAAGTCCACACATCTCCAAGTTGCCAAGGTTGAGAAACACTGATCTATACCTACAAGGATTAGAATCTTGCAGGCAAAGGTTGACCTTTCATGGAAGCAAACGTTGGACTTTGAAGAAGCAGGATAGGAAGAGCATTGATGCCTTTGAACTTTGGTGTTGGAGAGGACTCCTGAGAAGACCGTGGACAGCCAAGAAAACAAACCAATGGATCATCAAACTAATCAACCCGGAGGTCTCACTTGAGGCACAAAGGACCAGGCTCAAATTATCCTACTTCAGACACATTATGCAAAGACCCAACTCTCTGGAGAAAGCTCTGATGCTGGGAAAGGTGGAAGGAAAGAGAAGATGAGGACCACCAGCAGCAAGGGGGATGGACTCAGTTACAGTGGCGATGGGGGCACCGTTGGAAGACCTGAAGGACCAGGTTGGGGGACAGAGCATCTTGGAGAAAGTCCATCTATGCAGTCACTAAAAGTTGACACCAACTTGATGGCACATTATCCAACAGCATGAAGATCTAGCTGTCTTGAGAAGTCCGTCATGCTGGATCAAGTAGAAGGAAAGAGAAGAAGAGGGCGACCAGCATCAAAGTGGATGGACTTGATTACAGCAGCTGTGGGTGCAGCATTGGAAGACCTGAAGGACCAGATTGGGACAGAGCATTCTGGAGAAGATCTGCCTGTGATGGCACATAATCAAGTTATCAGTCAATCAATCAAATGATAACTATAAATACAGCCATGCTGGAATTATGGACGAGGGGTGGTTTTTAATTATTCGGAAAGAAACTCTTAGGCAGACCGTATTATCTGACATGACTGCTGTCTGCCAATCATGCGTGCTTTTTACTGCTTTCTCGAAAACCACTCATGCCTCCACGTGCCGTTATTATTCCATTACTGTTCCTCTGCACAGCGAAAAAAGCAAGTCTCATATTTTGCAACAATTTTACACGTGCACAACACAGCATTAGGCACACACCTACCCAACAAAAGAGGCAATCCTTTTCAGAAAAATATTTAGATCGGGACTGCAGTCTTAAAAAAAAAAAGTATTGAATTGTGCAAATGAGGGTGACCCAGGATATAGCTGAATATCGTAGCTTAACTTGGTTGCACCAAAATCAGACAGGTGAAATCAATTTTAATCCGATGTCTTCCAGATCTGTTTGGATTGTCAAAATCAAAAAGAAAGAGAGAGGTTGAATTTGAGAAACAGTGGGATGTATCTATGCCTATGCCTGTGTTTCATTTTCACTAATGCTGTGCCAAAATTTGCCTTGTGATTTCTCAAACCTTTTCTTCCCCTTCAAAAGAGGCTTCTGTTTTTCTGCTTTATTTTCAGGGGAATTGAGAATCTTTCTTGGGTTGGTAAATTTTAGAAACAGACTTCCTTCCTTCCTTCCTTCCTTCCTTCCTTCCTTCCTTCCTTCCTTCCTTCCTTCCTTCCTTCCTTCCTTCCTTCCCTGTCCCAAAGTCACCCTACTGGCTTCATGACTAAGGCGGACTCCAACTCAGTCTTCCAGTTTCTAGCCCAGTGCCTTTAACCAAACCGGGTCTCCAAGAAACAGTCTGAATCTCCCTTCTTCTACTTTCTACCTGTTGATCTTGGGCCTGCTTTTCATTTCAGCTGAAGCTGCACCCTCTTGCCCCTGAGAGCCTTCTATCCGAGATGTCTTCTCTGCTCTGAACCCTCCCCAGCTTCTCCGTGTCTTTGTCCTTTCCTTTAAAGACTAGGCTGACCATATTTCAGGATGGCAAAACGGGACAGGGTCTTATGTAATATTCCGTATTCATGAAAAAGACAGGGGTCCCCGCCCCCCGGTCCGCGTGATTGGCTCCCGCCTGCAAACCCCGCCCCCCAGTCTGCACTATTGGCTCCCGCCTGCAAACCCCACCCCCCGGTCCGTGCGATTGCCTGCAAACCCCGCCCCTGGTCCACGCAATTGGCTCCCACCTGCAACCCCCGCCCCCCAGTCCACGCAATTGGCTCCCGCCTGCAAACCCCGCACCTGGTCCACGCGATTGGCTCCCGCCTGCAAACCCCGCCCCCGGTCCATGCTCCAGCTCAGATCCTCCCTCTGCGCCATTCCCGCTGGGTTTGAAAAACGGGACAAAATTGAGATTTTTATGAAAACGATGGGATGGTTGAAAAATGCTTAAAAAACGGGACTGTCCCGTTCAAAACGGGACGTATGGTCAGCCTATTAAAGACTAAAGCAGCATGCAGCAGAGCACAAACTAGTAGCAAGGAGTAAGAATTCAAGAGCCATCAAAATCTCTCAGGAAGCAGGCAAGATCCTGCAGGGGGCAACCTGAATCGGTAGCCCCATGTTTTATTTCCCACCCCTCCTTGTCTTTATTAACCCTTTGCACTCAACTGAGAGAATCAGCCAGAGGAAGAAGACAGCGTACAAAAGGCACCTTGTCCATTCCGGCACCCTTCGGAGGATGCCTTGCACTACAAGGCCCATCTTCCCCTGCCAGAACTTGTACCTCACGCTAGATTCTAAATGTGCTGGAAGAGGGAGAACTTTTTATTCTTTCTCTGCAGTTGCAAAGAAATGTTTGCTGCTGCCCGTTGGACTGCCGCAGTTGGCAATTTGGCCCCAGAGCCAGAGGAAAGGAAACACATATACGTGAATGCCGTTATACGTATGCACAGCTGGAGACTTTTCTTATGGATTCAGATGCTGTTTTAGGGCTAAGAAAGATTTTGAGACCCTTCCTTCCTTCCTTCCTTCCTTCCTTCCTTCCTTCCTTCCTTCCTTCCTTCCTTCCTTCCTTCCTTCCTCCCTCCCTCCCTCCCTCCCTCCCTCCCTCCCTCCCTCCCTCCCTGATACTGTATTCAGTTGCAAAACCCATCTAGAGATTAATATTCTTCTTAGGACATTTTTGGGGGTGAAAATCCATGTCACCTTTTTTTCAGTTTCCAAGGCTGCTTCTCAAGATCATGGTCCAAGACAGCCACCATTATGTCCAAAACAGGCCAAGGATCTGGACTTGCTGTCTTATTCTCCAACAAACCAGCACCAAGCACAGTTGAGGTTCAAGTTAAAACCCCTCGTTTTTGCAATTCTAGGCTTTTCAGCAATTCAAGCGGACAAGAGAACAAGATGTGTATTTGGGGGTGGGGGTGGTGAAGAAGTCTGTCCGCATCTTGTTTGCAACCGAGCATTTATGCCTTTGTATTTGTATTTCTTTGTATTTCTTTTTGTTGAAAACAGAAAACAAAAAACAAAAACAAAAAAACAAATATTATACTTTCCTTAAAGCAAGTATTATCTCCCCAGTAGATTGTCCTGTTCGTGTGATGGCTGAGAGAGCTTACACATCCGGAGAGATGGATGGGAAGCTTCAAAGCTCCTTTTTTTAATATTGTGATTTGATTTTCAAAGGTGGCATATAAAATGCGCTTATTATTCTTTTATCTCCTGCCTCTTGCACGCAGCCATTTGTTTTCATTCACAGAAATGAATGCCATGTGGAAAAAGCCAGAGGAGTAATAAACACTCAGCAGACTGACAAGGAAAAAGGGGAGAAGGGAGGCGAAACTCAGAAATACAATGAACAAAGTGATTCACCTTCGCAGGCAGCTGGTGCTCAGAAAACGCCGGGTTATTAAATGTCTGGTCTTAATTCCTTGCAGAAGGCTGGGCACCCGGCTCGCCCGTTTGATATCCACCACCCACTCAGCCCGGCTTGGCAATCATTTGGTGAGAAAAGACAAGCTGGGTCTGATGTGGTTTCTGCGTCCACATAAAACAGACCGGGGGGCGCAGTTTAAGGCTGGCAGACACAGCACCTGTGGCCGCTCTTAACGGAAGATGTTTCAGAAATAGTGCGGTCCTTTGGTGCCCGTTTGGCAAATTTTGGAATTTGGAGAGCTTGTTGTGAGCGCACTCACAAAATGGCCACTGGCGAGTGGCTGGCCTGTCTATCAAACCGTTGCCTTTGCAGGCATAAAAGGTCAAGAAATTTTCAAGCTAGGCTTGACTCTGGGTCATTTTCTAAGCGACAGTTTGGAAGCAGTTTACTATTGCATTTTCCCGGAATATTTTCTTTCAATTTTTCAATCATGTGCAGTCTGGTGGTCTCCTGTCCAAGTATGAACAGTGTGCAACCCTACGCACAGGTAGTCCTCACTTAATGACCACAATTGAGACCGGAATTTCAGTTGCTAAGCGAAGTGGTCATTAAGCGATTCCTTTTTTGCACCGGTTGTTAAGTGAATCACCATGGTCATTAAGTGAACCATGTGGTCATTAAGCAAATCACATGGTTTCCCCATTGATTTTGCTTGCCAGAAGTCAGCCAGGAAGGTCGAAAATGGTAATCACGTGACCACATGACGCCACAATGGTCATAAATGCGAACTGGTTGCCAAGCGCCCAAATTGTGATCACATGACCACAGGATGCTGCGACGGTTGTAAGTGTGAGGACTGGCCGCAAGTTGCTTTTTTGCAGCACTGTCGTAACTCCGAACTGTCACTAAATGAATGGTTGTTAAGCAAGGACTACCTGTAGCTGTTCAAGAGCAGCAAAGGTGAATTAGGTGATGCCACATGGCTTGGGAGGGAGATGCTCAAAATGCTCAAATATATCAGCCGTGCTTATATAAGCAGAAAGGTGTGGTACAAATGCAATAATAAATAAATTGTATTTATTTATTATTGCCTTTATACCATACCAAGCTGTGACATCTTACCAGCTCTACAAAAGTGGTTTGCCATTGCTTTTTTTCTGGAAGTTTTTTCAACTTCCCAATTTAATATTTCCCTCTGGGATTTCTTAGTGGTCTCCCATCCAAGAATTAACCAGGCCACCTCGCCCTGACAATGTCAGCCAGGGGCGACAGCCTAGAGAAGACTTGTGCACATCGTCAATCAAACATGCCAGTTTCTCAGAAGCCAAGCTGGGAAATGTTAGGCTATTCCTTCCTACGCCATCTTATCTTTGCCTTTTCTTGGCAAGAAAATTGTAAGCTGCAATCCCACGCTACTTTTATTTTATAAGACTCCTGCTGAGATTTCATAGAGCATTCCTGGAATTAAAATAATGGTGCTTCATTCTGTAGCCTCAAAGCTTCTGGTGTGATATATATATATATCTGCAGTCTTCTGAAGCAGGGTGTTCTAGAGTTGAAATTGCTCTTTAAAAATAATATTTGTTTTTTTTTTATTGGTTAGATTTTGATCCTGCCTTTCCTCAAGCTTGCTGGGTTGTTGAGGGAGGTCTCCTGGGGAACTTCCAAGACTGAGATGAAGCAGAAACTGGGTCTCCCACTCCTAATTCAACAGTTTTTCTACACCACCACACTGGCCATCCCGCCGTTTGATTTCTGAAAGTTCTCAATTGGTTAAGCTGGTTCAATTGCAGTGCGCATAAAAAAGGGGTGGGACTTCAATTGCACGGTTGCAGCTGCCATCTTGACTTTTTTGACTTCCCATGCACACAACCCTGCCTGGATGGGTTTGATTATGAGTGTGGTTGAGATGGTCTAGTTCAGTGTTTCTCAACCTTAGCAACTTTAAGATGGGTGGACTTCAACTCCCAGAATTGCTGGTTATTATTATTATGGTTGATCACACAGCCAGATGTTTAGACTGGATTTGGCATTTTTGTCCAGGTATCAAGTCCTTCCCAAGGACCTGGGATAGGCAGATGTTGTTTGATGGTGTTAAAGGTATCACTGCAGGATGTGAGCTGTTCCAAGTAAAGCTACCTTTTACAATTGACTGATGGTGAATTTGTCAATGCCCATGGCGTTCAAGTGGTGCTCCAGATGTTTTGGAATTGCACCCAAGGTGCCGATTACTATTGGGACTATCTTTGCTTTCTTTTGCCACAGTCATTCTACTTCACTTTGCAGGTCTTTATATTTTGTGATTTTCTCCAGTTCTTTCTCTTCTCTTCTGCTGTCTCCAGGTATTGCAATGTCCACTATCCAGACCTTCTTGTCTTTCTTATCAACAATTGTTAAGTCTGGGGTGTTGTGTGGTGTTGTGCTTGTCTGTTTGAATTCTAAAGTCCCAGAGCATTTTAGCTTCTTCATTTTCTATTACTTTGTCTATTTTGTGGTCCCACCAGTTCTTGCTTGCAGGCAAGTGGTATTTCTTGCAGATATTCCAATGCACCATTGTCGCTACTTTGTCATGCCGTTGTTTGTAATCAGTCTCTGCGATCTTCTTGCAGCAGCTAACTAGGTGGTCCACTGTTTCTTCAGCTTCTCTGCAGAGGCGGCGTTCGCTGCCTGCTGCTGTCTTCTCAATCCTGGCTTTATATGTGTTTGTTCTTAAGGCTTGGTCTGGTGCAGCCAGAATTAGCCTCTCTGTCCCTTTCTTCAACTTTCCTGCTCTTAGCCATTACCGGGTCTTGTTATCTGCTTTGCCTGCTAGTTTTAACCTAGATAGCATATTAAGAAGCAGAGATATCACCTTGCCGACAAAGGTCCGTATAATTAAAGCTATGGTTTTCCCAGCAGTAATGTATGGCTGTGAGAGTAAGGAGGGCTGAGTGCCAAAGAATTGATGCTTTCGAACTGTGGTGCTGGAGAAGACTCTTGAGAGTCCCTTGGACTGCAAGGAGGTCAAACCAGTCAATTCTAAAGGAAATCAACCCTGACTGCTCATTGGAAGGACAGATGCTGAAGCTGAAGCTCAAATACTTTGGCCACCTAATGCGAAGAGAGGACTCCCTGGAAAAGACCCCGATGCTGGGAAAGACTGAAGGCAAAAGGAGAAGGGGACGGCAGAGGATAAGATGGTTAGATAGCATCACCGATGTAATGAAGATGAACTTGAGTAAACTCCGGGAGACAGTGGAGGACAGGAAGGCCTGGCGTGCTATGGTCCATGGGGTCACAAAGAGTCGGACACAACTGAACGACTGAACAACAACAACATATAATACTTTGCCTTGCCATGTCTCTTTTCTATTCTTCATTTGGTCTTTCTTATAGGCCAGTTTGGTCTCTCTGCTATTCAGTAAGCCTTCATGGTGTACTAGCTTCAGTAGGTCTTTGCACTGTCCTCCAGATATTCTTCCAATGCCCTTTTTTTCTTCTTCAACTGTCTGGTGTACTTGCAACATTCCACGCCCACCATGCCCCTTGGTAAATAGAGTCTGTCAACGTCGCTGTGTGAATGAAGAGTGTGATTCATTGTCATTATTTTTCCGGTCTTCCTATCCAGGGCTTCTAGTTCAGCTTGAGTCCAGTCCACTATTCCAGCTGTGTATCTAATGACTGGAATTGCCCAGATGTTAATCGCCTTGATGGTATTTCTGCCAATGAGTTTGGACTTTAAGATCTTCTTCACTGTTATGATGTATTCACTACTAACCTTCTTCTTGACTTCAGTGTGCTCTGGTTGTGATGGTGATGGTGATGGTGATGATGATGGCATGCTGGCTGGGGAATTCTGGGAGTTGAAGTCCACACGTCTTAAAGTTGCTGAGGTTGAGAAACACTGGTCTAGACCAATCAATGCAAGCCACTTCTTCAAAGATTGGTACAAACGAACATCTCCCATGGCAATTTTCAACAATGTCAAATGGGACTTTATTTAAAGGACTAACATGCTTAAACAGGGAGAGAGAAAATATTGCAGAAATAAAAGGGGTCATTTTGAATCATCTCTGCCCGCTTCGACCCAGTGAAAATTTGCCACTGGCACGAAAGAAATCCAAGGACATAAGAAGCTCAAGTGGGATGGATGGAATTCATTAAAAACCAAACCAAAAAAACTAACCAATACCTACTGTTGCATTCCCAAAATCCTCCAGGATCAATATTTTGGAACCAAATTTGATGGGTTTGCTTAAACCACAACACCAGTCCTGATGGGAACTTTGCTTAGAAACTGGAGAACAGCAGCAGGTCTGTTTCGGAAGTGCTGCAGTTCAGTTATTGCGACCCCAATTCCCAATTTTTGGAACGCTTTCAGACAGTTTCTGCCTTTAAAAAAAAAAATGTGTAAGACACGACAAATCACCCCATCAACAACCGAAGCACCTTTTTTCACTTCTCACTCACCGGCCAGTCTAAACCTTTGTACACTGGAATTGCGAAGTTAGGGATTCATTAGCACAGGATGTAGTAAGAATTAAAAGCTCAGACAGCCAGCAAAAAGAGTAGATTTTTCCTTCTGTTGATTTCTTTGTCAATAACAGGCCAGGAGGAGGCAGCAAGGTAGGTCAGCTCCTGTGGCCACTACAGCTAAGGCAACCTCTCTGTTTCTTTCCCCCTTTTCTTCCAAAATAACATCCTTGCTAACTTCCTTTCCCACAGGACCCTAAATCATCATGTCCAATGCGCAGATCAGACATATGCTTGATTTGTTTGAGCGTAGCATGTGATGCAATTGCATCTCTTGTACAGGTAGTCCTCGCTTAACAACCATTCATTTAGTGATGGTTCAGACTTACGACGGTGCTGAAAAAACCAACTTACAACCGGTCCTCACACTTACAACCGTTGCAGCATCCCCGCGGTCACGTGATCACGATTTGGATGCTTGGCAACCGGTTTGCATTTATGACTATCGCAGCATCACATGGTCATAGGATCGCCATTTTTGACCTAGGTTAGGTTCTGGCAAGCAAAGTCAATGGGGGACTGCATGATTCACTTAACAACCATGTGGTTTGCTTAATGCCCATGGTGATTCACTTAACAACCACCGCAAAAAAGGTAGTAAAATCGGGTTGGATTCACTTAATGACCGCTTCGCTCAGCAACCGAAATTCTGTCCCAATTGTGGTCATTAAGCGAGGACTATGTGTATTTGGCTGACTCGAGTTTGGGGATGTCAAAATGCTGTTCTGTTAACATCCCCCCATTCTTCCTTGTCTCCCCAATCCCCTCCTACCTTGGAAGCAACCAGCTCAAGGCAGCGTTTTGAACTACTGAAGTTTTGAACTACTTGAGCTCGATCTTGCTCAGGCAGCAGGTCCCGTTCATAAGCTCGGCTTAGCTGGGCGTCTTTCACCTGAAAAGCCTTCCTAGGCTAGACCAAGGGACCAAGAGTTCTTCTTACTGACATTACAAGAGAGCAAGGCTTCATGGATTACGGCCATGCGCTCTGCGTGGGGCTGCCCTTGAAGACCACCTGGTCTTGATGCAACACCTGGTCCAGAATGTGGCCGTGCGGGCAGTGCTGGGCGACCCTCGTTATGCCTATGTGACCCCACTGCTCTGTGAGCTGCACTGGTGGTCAGTTGGCTTCTGAGTGCAATTTGAGGTGCTGGCTATTGCCTTTTTGGCGTAGGGCTTTATAGGTGATGACCAGTATGGTTAAGCATGTTGTAGGCGCGCTGCCTGGGTGTTGCAAAACTACAATTCCCAAGTAAGGTAAGGTAAGGTTTCCCCTTCCAGTTGTGTCCGGCTCTAGGGGGCGGCGCTCATCTCCGATTCTCGGCCAAAGGAGCCAGCGTTGTTCATAGACGCTTCCGTGGTCATGTGGCCAGCATGACTGAACGCCGAGGCACACGGAACGCTGTTACCTTCCCACCAGAGTGGTACCTATTTATCTACTTGCATTTTTACCTGCTTTCAAACTGCTAGGTTGGCAGGAGCTGGGCGAGAACAGGAGCTCACCCCATTACACGGTGCTTCCGGGTCTCGACCTGCCGACCTGCCATCCTTTCGTTTGACAGTCGGTAGTCTTAACCGTTATGCCACCACGCCACCCTAAGGATACCAGGAGTTGTAGTTCAGTTACATCCCTCTCATTCTGGGGACCAGGAAAGCCACACAAGCTCACTTTTTGCACCCGTTATTGTGCGTGCAGGAGGAATTTGGTACCCCATTTGCTGTCCAGAGGACTAGTAGCGTCAATTGGGCTCTAAGCTTGTTGCTCTGAGTGCTCCTTGCGCTTATAAACCACTGTTTCTCTCAGCACTCAAGCTGGCTGACATTTGGAAGGGAGAATCTCCCCCATTTATTTTTTCTCAGCCCCATTCCTCTCATCCAAAGCCACTCAGCGAGCACCAAGGCTGAGCGAGGAAATCTTCCCAGTCCAGCTTCGACACATTTGCCACAACACAGAACGGTTGTTCTGTTTCCTTGCTTTTATTTCTGTTATTATTTAATTATATGTCAATCATATACAACTAGTTGGGGTTGGACGATAAGACCTTCAAGGTTCCTTCCAACACCATGATTCTATCGTTCGATGACTCTAAGTGGCTTTTTGGGGTATGGAGGTGGCTGGGTGGGTGGGTGGGAAAGATGCTTAGCAGTTGAATCTAGCACCCGGAAGCTCTCCATTCATTCAGATGGCTGTTTCCCTGAGTCTTCCCCTCCATTGAAGCGCATGGCTGATGCACACCCCTGGTATCTATATCAATGTTTCTCAACCTTGACAACTTGAAGATGGGTGGACTTCAACTGGAGTTGAAGTCCACCCATCTTCAAGTTGCCCAGGTTGAGAAAGTTGCCAAGGTTGAGAAACACTGGTCAATATTAAAAGAGAGAAAGGAACCACCTTCTCAAGAGCAAAAGCCTTGATAAGTCCACCCTGTAACATCTGAAATACTTGCAAGACTTTCTTCTACCTGTTGATCTGAAG
This sequence comes from Charina bottae, assembly GCA_023362775.1. Lineage (NCBI taxonomy): Eukaryota > Metazoa > Chordata > Lepidosauria > Squamata > Charinaidae > Charina > Charina bottae. Next base: position 5,080,048 of record JALMGJ010000006.1, on the reverse strand, counting down.
ACAGGGTGGAAATTTAACGTAAAACAGATGAAATCGCTTCATTTGGTGCTTTACAGAACACGTGCCAGAGGTGGTGAAAGAACGTTATAGAATGACTCTTGAGAACGGCTCCTTCTCTTCTTCTCCTTCTCTCTCACGCTCACCCTTTTTTACTCCAAGGCTTCTACGGCCCCTAATTATGATCCCTAAAAGCCAATTGCAAATACGTTTTTTGAAAAGAGAGAGTAACAACTTAATGATTTCCAGCCTTCTCCTCTTGCACTTCAACGGGCAATGTTGCCCAGGTCTCTCAAGCATCCTGGCACTGGATGTTGATAAAAACCAGCTTTTCTTGCTAAATAAATCAGCCAGGGCCCTGCAGCTTTGAGAATAATAACACAGTTGCTGAGCATCGTTCAGGAACAAGCCAATGGCTTCAAAACCAGCACTGGGGCGCCACCTGGAGGTGGCCAGAAATGTCAGCATCCCAGAAGATGAGAGGGGGGATTGGAGAGAAGGGGGCTTGTATCTTTCCTGCTTCCTTACTTGCCAATTCTGGGCAGGGGAAAAACATCTGAAAGGGATCTTCTGTTGGCTGCGAAGATGCTGGTGCCGAAACGGGAGATGAATATTCTGCTGAAGAATGGCGTTGGCGCATGCCAAGGTCCCACGTTGGCAAAGCTGCGGATGGAGCAGTAGTGATCTGATCGGGGTCTCGTGGCATCTGGAAGCCTTCTGCATTTGATCCTTGCTCAGCTTTCACGGGCAGAAGGGCCACCTGGATACCTTTCAGAGGACGGGACAGATTTCAATTCCCAGAATTCCCAAGCCACCAGAACTATTGCTGAGAATTCTGGGGGTGGAAGTCCCTGTTTCCTCCCACAAGGAGGAACCTTAGCTTGTCTACAGACAATATGTTCATCTTTAAAGCTCTGTGTTGCTAAGGGATCTTGTGAGAATGCCCTCCCCAGATGCCCAGGTGCAACCACACAGATGTATATATCGAGGCATCATGTATATACTAAGAGAGAGGAACGGCTCTGTCCACACTGCATGTAACCCAGGTTAGTTATAAACTTAACAGCTGAATTTGCACAACAGGTGATGCTTGGTGGGTTGTAACCTGGATTAGCTCCAGTCTGCGGCATAGGGTGTTCTGCAAACCCAAAAGTTGGACTAATTCAGTAAGCAGGTTAAGTGTGTTGTGTGAACACAGTTGAGATGGTCACTCTGCCTTCTTCCCAACTGGCCCTCTTCCAGATCACTGACCCAGCTCCTGCTAGCCTGCTTCAGAGCTGATTGAGGGAATGTTTACAAATTGAGGAAGGAGAATCTCTGTCTGCAAATTTCACGTCCTTAATTATATCCTAGGGCGTGGTGGCTCAGCGATTAAGACGCCAGGCTTGTCGATCGGAAGGTCGCAAGTTCGAAGGTTCGAATCCCTAGCCCCGCGTGATGGAATGAGCTCCCGCACTCACCCCAGCTCTTGCCAACCTAACAATTTGAAAGCATGCAAATGCAAGTAGATCAATAGGTACCACTTCGGTGGGTAGGTAATAGCGTTCCGCGCGCGTCATGCCGGCCACATGACCGTGGAAGCATCTTCGGACAACGCTGGCTCTTCGGCTAACAAACGGAGATGAGTGCCGGCCCCTAGAGTCGGACACGACTGCACCAATGTGCAGGGGGGAACCTTTACTTTACTTAATTATATCCTAGGCAAAGCTAAATGTTATGTCCCTAACGCACTCCCTCTTGGCTGTAATCCCACCCAGTGCTGGTGGTTGCAGCCTTAGCAATCAAAGCCGCTTAAAAAGCTTTGGTACCCACCGGTTTACCCAGGATTTTTCAAACCTGGCAACTTTAAGTTGTGGGGACTTCAGCTCCCAGAATTCCCCAGCCTGCGTTGCTGGTTGCCCCTGTCTCCGTTTGCTTTTGGTCAGCAGCAGGAACTGGGCGGCTCAGCCAGGATGGGCCACTTGGTAGCAGGTGAAAGGTTGTGCTATGCGAATAGCACCTGGCAAGAGAGGTTGGCGACGTGGCTCTAATCAGGAAGATCTATGTGGAGTTCCACAAATGCTCATCAGCCAGAGATACTTATCATCACCATTACCATCATGTCATCGCAGCAGTTAGCACACAGGGGAAATTAAATTATCGACTTTTGATTGAGAGTGGATTTGCAGAGATGCCAGAGCAATAAAGAGACATTTTGCACTATGATAACCCCAGGCCCTGGGCATCTATATATATGTACATACACATACACATACACACAGGTAGTCCTCACTTAACAACCATTCATTTAGGGATGGTTCGGACTTACAACGGTGCTGAAAAAACTGACTTATGACCGGAACTCACACTTACGACTGTCGCAGCATCCTCACGGTCATGTGATCACGATTTGGGCACTTGGCAACCGGTTCACCTTTATGATCTTTTTTTAAAATATATATACTTTTTAATTGAGATTTTAAAATATACATAGTTAAAAGTTAGAAACGAAACAGAAATAGAAATACAAATCAAAGAAAGAAAGAAAAAAGTGTAGAAAAGCAAAAGAAAGAAATAGAAAAAGATATAGAAATTAGTCGACTTCCGATCTATCTATGGTCATAGGAATACAAAAAAAAGATTTTTCTTACATGCTAGCATTTGATATAATATTCATATACATTTCTTGTCTAATATATTTTATTTATATATAATCTAATCATCAGGTTCACCTTTATGATCATTGCAGCATCCCGTGGTCATGTGATTGCCATTTTTGACCTTTCCTGGCAAGCAAAATCAATGGGGAACTGCGTAATTCGCTTAATGCCCGCAGTGATTCGCTAACAACCATCGCAAAAAAGGTTGTAAAATCGGATCGGATTGGCTTAGTGACCGCTTCACTTAGCAACCAAAATTCTGGTCCCAACTGTGGTCATTAAGCGAGGACTACCTGTAGAAAGGCTACCTTGAGAAGACTGGATAGAGGAGCTCATCAGCTCAGGACTTAGATAATATATTTTTTTAATATATAATTTTTATGGAAGAAAACTTTTGTACAGGGTTAAAAACTGCAGTAGCGTAAAGGGAAAGTTAGAAAAGAGAAAAAAGATATGGAAAGATAAGAGAAAAAGTGAAAAACAGTAAAAGTCAAAGAAAGAGAAAAAAAGAAAAAGAAAAATATTTAAAGAAGCGACTTCCAATCTTCTTTGCAGCAGTTACGAACTTGGTTAATTCCGTTTCCGCCCTCCCAAATTACATAACATGGTTCCCTTCTTCCCATCAACCACCCTTTTTAAACAGTAAATCCCCAAATCCCCAATTCATTTTTGTCCATTGTCAGCAAAAAGTCCATAAAGGGTTTCCAGTCTTTTATAAAAGTAGTTGTTGTTCCTTCCCTAATCAAACAGGTCAATTTAGCCATTTCAGCAAGGCCTACCATCCTCACAGCCCATTCCTCCATTGTGGGTATTTCTGCATTTTTCCATATTTAAGACTTAGACAATCTGGAAGTAAGTTTTGAAAATTGGGGTTCACCATTTTGGGGTGCCGGGGCTGAAGAGCTTGACTCGGCTTGCCACTGGCACACTAGAGACTGCACTCCCCAAAGCTGTGACAAAGGAAGAGCCAAGGCAGAAATCAAATGGGATTTAATTTAGATTTAATTAAACTTAAATTCATTATATACAGAATATGATGACTTCCTGTGTATTTTAGTATTTCCCCTTCTGTCAGAGGAAAAATTCCACTTTGGTTGCAACTTTTGGATAGAGACGGACCAAGGAAAGAAAAAAGAGCAGAGGAGAAGGAAAAATAAAGAAGAAGGAGAAGGAGAAGGAGAAGGAGAAGGAGAAGGAGAAGGAGAAGGAGAAGGAGAAGGAGAAGGAGAAGGAGAATATTAATTTCCTTCTCTTTGTTTGGGATGTGGGATGATCTCTGGATTTTCAAATATTTGCCCGAATTCCCATTGTTGGTCGGCATTGGGCTTTGAGCACACACTGATTTGCTCCCCCGATAGCACTGCTGATGTTCCTTTTCTATCTTCACTGCTGCTAACTTCAATTGTTTAATTGTCAATTTTATTTTATTAGTGCTGTGAGCTGCCTCGAGGGTGGTATTTCTGGCTGCAACGGATCACATATAGTTGCACATCCGTCTATAGACTTTGGCATCAAGCGTAGCAGATGATCGTCAGGAAATGAGCACGGGAATGCCACCTTGATGTGCCCACGTGTTGACTGCAATTACTTGGGAAGAAGTTCGACAGAATTTCCACTGTAAGTAAGTCTTGTTAGGGTTGCTTCGCAAATCGCCCACACATCCCTTTTCATTCAACATAGTCGTTGAAATGCTATGTTGAAGGCTATTAGTATTATCCTATACATATTTATTTTATGCGTCTGATTGAACTCAACGGGGCTTACTCTGAGCACAATTGCATATTGTGCAATGTGCTATTCCTAGTAGTGCAAATCCTATGTATGTCTTTTCTGAAATGGTCTAGATCAGGGTTTCTCAGCCAGGCTTCCATGGCACCCTCGGGTTCCACGAGAGGTCACGAGGGGTTCCCTGGGAGATCACAAATTATTTAAAAAATTATTTCAAATGCAGGCAACTTCACATTAAAGAGGCAAGTTTCATTCTTTATTTATATTTTAAGAACGCTGTTCATGCATCTAGACAGGCCTACCCATGAAATGAATATAATAGTTTAGTGACTTCCGGCCTCTATTTGAGCCTGAATATGCAGGGATTCCCCGAGGCCTGGAAAATATTTCAAGGGTTCCTCCAGGGTCAAAAGGTGGAGAAAGGCTGGTCTGGAAGCCTGTTTCATATAAGTGTACAGCAAGGCTGGAAAACCTGTGTTCCACTCTCCCAAAATTTGAGGAGCTGGGTCCTTCAAAGGGCTTTTCAAACAGCCTGCCAACTGTTCTAATAGTTGACAATCATCCCTGCAGATTCCTACCACACTGTGATAGAAAACACACAAAAGCTGCAGATCAAGCCCCACCAGAGGCTTAAAATAGTTCTTGGGATCCCCAAGAATATCCCAGAAAAATGAGAAATTCCCAATCCCGCCCACTGGGCCACTGCCCCGCCCACCGGAACCCTCAGCCACTTTGCTCAAAAGAAAATGTGATGAAAGGTTATCCATTACAGCCACATCGAAGCAGCAACAATGAAAATTGGGTTCAAGTACTTTACATGGTCTGTTTTCACTCTTGTTAGGAAAGATTAAACCAAGGACGGTAATGGGATCTACATCTTTTATCCTGCTACTTCAAACCTCAGATTCATTAAGAAGAAATCTGTATCATAAGCTGTCTCTGAAAAATTAAAGCATTATTTTCTTTTCTTGATCCTTGCGCGCACGCGCGCGCGCGTGCACACACACACACACACACACACACACACACATATATATATATATATATATATATATATATACACAGTATATATACACAGTATATATACAGTATATACACACACACACACACACACACACACATACACACACACACACACACACACACACACACGGTATATACATATATACATATACTCCCTGTCTCGTCCAGGTTCAAGAGGAAGTGCCATGGCAAGATAAGACGCTGCATGGGATGTACCATCGACAGATAGCTGAAGTGGCTGACCTTGGGAAATCCTACCAGTGGCTGGAAAGGGCTGGACTAAAAGACAGCACTGAGGCACTGATTATAGCAGCACAAGAACAGGCACCAAGCACCAGATCCACAGAAGCAGGGCTCTACCACACTAGACAGGACTCAAGGTGCAGACTGTGCAGAGGCCTCAGAGACAGTCCAAGACATAGTGGCAGGGAGTAAGATGCAGGCAGGAACAGCATACACTGAATGGCACAACCCAGTAGCTGGCATTGTGCACAGGAACATCTGCACAGCATATGGGCTAGACCCTCCCAAGTCCAGATGGGAGATGCCACAGAAGCTCGTGGAGAATGACAGGGCTAAGATCCCGTGGGACTTCCAGATCCAGACAGACAGGCAGGTACTGGCCAATCAACCAGACATCGTGGTAGTAGACAAGGACCAGAAGGTGATAGATGTAGCGGCGCCAAGGGACAGCAACATCAGGAAGAAGGAGGATGAGAAGCTGGAGGAGTACCAGCGCCTGAAGGAGGAAAGGATGTGGAAAGTGAAGGCCCAAGTGGTCCCAGTGGTGGTAGGGGCACTCGGGGCTGGGACTCCGAAGCTGGGAAAGGGGCTCCAACAGATCCCAGGAGCAACATCAAAGCTCTCTGTCCAGAAGATGCAGTGCTAGGAACAGCTGAGATGCTTCACAGAACCCTCAAACTCCCAGGCCTCTGGTGGAGGAGTCGGGGTTGAGGAAGACACATACCACCCACAGGGGTGAGAAGGGAATTTTTTTTAATGCAAGAATCAAGAAAAGAAATATATATATATATATATATATATATATATATATATATATATATACACATACATACACACACACACACACACACACACACACACATACACACACACACACACACACCTATTTATTTATTTATTTGATTTTTATCCTGCCTTTATTATTTTTATAAATAACTCAAGGCGGCGAACAGACCTAATCTTCCTTCTCCCATTTTCCCCACAACAACCACCCTGTGAGGTGAGTTGGGCTGAGAGAGAGTGACTGGCCCAAGGTCACCCAGCTGGCTTTCATGCCTAAGGCGGGACTAGAACTCTCAGTCTCCTGGTTTGCCATTGGCTCCTTCCTAGGGCTGAGAGAGAGTGACTGGCCCAAGGTCACCCAGCTGGCTTTCATGCCTAAGGCAGGACTAGAACACTCAGTCTCCTGGTTTGCCATTGGCTCCTTCCTAGGGCTGAGAGAGAGGGACTGGCCCAAGGTCACCCAGCTGGCTTTCATGCCGAAGGCGGGACTAGAACTCACAGACTCCTGGTTTGCCATTGGCTCCTTCCTAGGGCTGAGAGACAGGGACTGGCCCAAGTTCACCCAGCCGGCTTTCCTGCCTAAGGCGGGACTAGAATTCTCAGTCTCCTGGTCTGCCATTGGCTCCTTCCTAGGGCTGAGACAGGGACTGGCCCAAGGTCACCCAGCTGGCTTTCATGCCGAAGGCGGGACTAGAACTCACAGACTCCTGGTTTCTAGCCCAGCACCTTAACCACTAGACCAAACTGGCTCTAATACATACTGTACATACATACACACACATTACATACATACATACATACATACACACATATGTATATATATACACACACACACAGTATATATACATACATACAGTATATTACACTCACACACACACACACACACACACACACACACACACACGTAACAGAGCAACTAGTTACATTCACACAACACACTGAATCTTATTAGTGGATTAATCCGTTTTTAGAGTTTGCACACTACACAAAACCAAAAGCTATCGCAACAGGCTTGATTCCCAGCAACACACTGAGATGACGCATTCGCCCTTAGGGCCAGGTAGGCGGATCCTCGGTGGCCCTGGGCCCCGGCTGCTGCTTTTGAAGGCCAGGTCAGGGTGTAATAAATCTGCCCTCATCCAGGATCCAAATAAATCGTGGATGAGGGTGCCGACCTGGCATGAATAACTGAGACCTGGATGGGCCCAGGTGGGGGGGGGGGGTGTTCTCTCTCAGAAATATGCCCATTTTTCCAAGGTCACACAAGATGCTGAATGGTGAACTAACCCAGCACGCTAAACCCCACTAGATCACCAGTGTTAAAACTAACCAAGATTGGATAATACTGGTCCGCTTCTATAGATCTATAGATCTGCAAATTCCCTGCTTCTCCGAACTTCCAAACCCAATTCTCTTTCAAAAGACCAAAGGAGACCTCGGAAGAGGGTGGGGGGGGGGATATGCAGGAACATTTTTCAGTCCAGTTCAGTCATTTATTTCTTTTCATAATCATTTTTCCATCTCTCCAAAAGGCAACCCCAAAAATTCAAAGTCTCAGAGGCACCAAAGTCTCAGGGGCGAGCTGGCCCCGGTGCATCCGATGATCAGCTGTTCATAACAGCCACCGTCCTGGCTCTGCCAATCCAAAAAAAAAAAAGCAACTTTCTGAATCAGAGTTTCCTATGCAGCTGTCAGTCTGGTGCCGGAGTGACTGTCAAAAACCTGCTTCCAATTGTTTGGTGTGGCCTTAATTTCAGCTTATTAAAATTGATCCTAAACAAACTGGATGGGTCCCAAATTATCTCCCTAAGATTAATTTGAATGCAATTTGTCTCCTGCTAGATTTTTGCCTTCCGCTGCAAAAAGAAATGCGTTGGGTCATTAGGATTAATTAGATAGACCACCACCCACCCCCGTTTCCCCCTGAGATTGAACCAAATTATTCAGAAACAAGGATAACATTAGGAAAGTAATCTACATTGACAAGGCCACATTGTGCTGCCTTACGGGACCCCCCAAAAAAGGGAGGGGGGATTGTGATGGGGAAAAAAATCTCATTGTCTTTTAATTAATTGATTTTTGAGGGGGGTAGTTTCCTAATTAGGCACTGTGTATATACACATCAGTATTATCTTCTTGTTCTTCCAATGAAGAACAGAGGAAAAATTCTTCCTGGTCCTTAAAGCTATATGTCAGTTTGGGTCATAGTGCTGGTGGAACTCACTGCCACTAGATGTTGGTTAGAAATGCAGATGAACCAGAAGGGTAGTAAACAACATATTTTTTTCTCTCCCTCTCTCTCTCTCTTGCACCATGATGTGTGGGACCCCCAGTTTGAAAACCAAATCACCAGTTCCAGTAGGGAAACAATCTTCATTACTCTCTGGATACAGATCTCTTCCTGTCATTACAGAAACAGAACATGGTTAAATCTGACCAAGTTTAGCATGTTGTGTGAATGTAATCTCTTGGTCCTATCTGGGTCCAGAAGTATTTTTGCTCTTGTTTTCCATTACAGACCTCTACGGCTTACCACAAGGATGTTCTTGGAATTCTTTTGTCTACTGTGTAGGGCAGGTGTTCGATCTGGAAAATTTAAGTTCACATCTTTAATTTTAAAAATCTGAGCATAAATGTCCTGATTCATTTCAGGATAGGCTTATTTAGTTTTGAAAATGTATGAGATGGTCAGGGCTGTTTTATTTATTTTATATCCTCATGAGCAGTACAGGTAGTCCTTGCTTAATGACCACAATTGGGACCAGAATTTCAGTTGCTAAGCGAAGCGGTCATTAAGCGAATCCAACCCGATTGTATGACCTTTTTTGTGGCGATCATTAAATGAATCACACAGTCCCCCATTGATTTTGCTTGCCAGAAGCTGGCTGGGAAGGTTGAAAATAGTGATCACAGGATGCTGTGATGGTCATAAATGTGAACCGGTTGCCAAGCGCCAAATTGTGATCACGTGAGCGTGGGAATGCTGCAATGGTCGTAAATGTGAGGACCGGTTGTAAGTTGGCTTTTTCCACACCATTGTAAGTCTGAACCGTCACTAAACAAATGCTTGCTAAGCTGGTGGTCCTCTTCTTCTCTTTCCTTCCACCTTTCCCAGCATCAGAGCCTTCTCCAGAGAGCTGGGTCTTCACATAATGTGTCCGAAGTAGGATAATTTGAGCCTGGTCCTTTGTGCCTTGAATGAGAACTCCGGGTTGATTTGTTCAATGATCCATCGGTTTGTTTTCTTGTCTGTCCATGGTATTCTCAGGAGTCTTCTCCAACACCAAATTTCAAAGGCGTCAATACTCTTCCTATCCTGCTTCTTCAAAGTCCAACTTTGACTTCCATTGAGTGTTGCAGAGAAACTATTGTTAACCGTCTCTCTGCCATATCAATAAAGATGCTGCTAATATCCTCTCCCTTGCCTTAGATCTCAGTTCCCACTCTTGCATAGGCTCAACCCTTCCATAGAAAGAGCAAAAACCAATGATCACCCTGGTTTCCTATCTAGTCCTCCAAGAAAAAGGAAAGAAAGAGTGGTTGCAAAACCAAACGTTTCCATTACCACACTCATTGGCAAAGCTTTAACACAAAACAGTGTTTTTCAAACTTGGCAACTTGAAGATGTGTGGACTTCAACTCCTAGAATTCCCTGGGAGAATTGCTGGCTGGGGAATTCTGGGAGTTGGAGTCCACACATCTTTAAGTTGCCAAGTTTGAAAAAACATTTTTTTTTTACAGATTGTTCCATACAATTTTTTTGGAATGGGTTGTGGACCCTGCTTTACGATCATTGTTGCTTTTAAGCCTTTTGTCATTTTACTGCAACAGTGCTATCTCTCTGTCAAGTCTTTATATAGAATTGCATACATTTGATATTTTTGTTCGATGCTGTCATGAAGCCATGAATCAAACAATAGAAGACACTGATTCTAGATAATGTTCCACAAGTGGCAAATTCATGGGTTACATCCCTCCCTTTCTCACGCAGGTTTGTATCTTTCTTAACACTTGCAAGTGTATTCAAGGACTTCAGAATACACTCCTATTGTTTAGTTTCTGAAAAGGCTAGTTCTTTGCACTTCAAAGGAAAAGGCCGTGGCTCAAAAGAAAAACACGGTTTCCTAAACCTAGAAAAATCAAGGCTGAGACTGCCATGCTAAAATGCTAATATCCCCTTTTAAAATGCTAATAATGAAGCCTAAAATTCCAGGTAACAGTACAGTGAAAGTAATACAGGCTGGCGACATGCTGAGGCTCATAGCAGCTATGGATTACAGTAAGTCGATCCTGGATTTCCCCATACACGTTGTTGTGCAAGCTGAAAAATCAAGAGCAGCCTTCTTAATGCCTTCCAGATGTGATGGAGCATGCCCCCCCACGAATTCTCAGCTGGGGGGTTAGTCACAACACAGTTGGAGGGCACCAGGTTGGGGGTGGCTTCATTACATTGCCAGCATGTGCAGCTCCTGTCTGATTTTGAAAGTGCTGCAATTGCAACCGTCTGCCATTTTTGAGGGTCTCTGAGAGAGTTAGGGTTGAAATCTGGAGTCCCCTTCTCAGAATAATGCATTCATATGCTTAGAATAAAACGCACAGGTACAGATTGTATCACAAAGGAGATTAATAACGCTCAAAATAACAGATTGATTGATTGATTGATTGATTGATTGATTGATTGATTACATTTATATGGCCACCCATCTCACACAAGGCGACTCTGGGCGGCGTACAACAATGAGGTGAAAACGGTGAATAAATAAAAACTGTCATTCTAAAAAGATAAAATGATTATTCAAAGAATATTATCACAAAATAACAAAATTATAAAATATACCAACCCCGTGGAGAGAGCAAGAATAGACTGCAAATAGGTAGCATAGAAATATATGTGCTTCTGCATTAATATATTAAATCAATAATTAACAATACCTTTTAGGGCAGTATTTCTCAACCTCAGCAACGTTAAGATGGGTGGACTTCAACTCCCAGAATTCCCCAGCCAGCCATGCTGGATGGGGAATTCTGGAACTTGAAGTCTACTCGTCTTAAAGTTGCCAAGGTTGAGAAACACTGACTTAAACATATAGCATGGTGGGGATAAATATAGAGGATTGTTCTGGTGAGCATAAGAGAGAGATGGTTTTCTAGAATTTGGGATTTTCTTCTCTTTTTTTTCTTTTTGTTATTTATTTATTTATTTATTTATTTATTTATTTATCGTATTTATACCCTGCCTATCCCCTCCCTAACGGAGGGCTCTAGGCGGCTTACATACATTGCATTTTTCATATATTATACATTCATATACTAACAACATTTACTGCGCGCTAAGGGGAGGGGTAAGGGAACCGACTCTTTTTCCATGGGTATTGGACTACATGTCCCAGAATACCTTGCTTTCAGAGTCGGCTGCTGACGTCCTGGATGTTGCTGTTCGGGATCCGTCGTCTCCGCCGCCATTCACGAGGTCTTCTTCGTTCCGGAGGGCGACCCCCGACAGGACGCCAGCAATTTCTCCCACCAAGGTGGTACCCATTTAGCTACTTGCATTAGCTTTCGAACTGTTGGGTTGACAGGAGCTGGGACAAGTGACGGGAGCTCACCTCGTCACGCGGGGAATCGAACTGCCGACCTTCTGATCGGCAGTCTTACAGCTTCAGCGGTTTAACCCGCTGAGCCACCGCGTCCCGTCATACCAAATGGGAACAAAAATCATACTGTCTTATGCACAGCTAATAGAAGGGACTCCTTCAAAGTTTGGAGGCCCAAATTATGCTAACATTTTAGCTCCATTCTGTGCTAAAATCCTGCTGCTTTTCTAATCAGGAGAATTTGCAGATTGTGTGGCTCCTGATAATACTACAGTAATATCAAAATCCATAGGAGCCACCTGCTTTAAGACCAACAGAAGACCTAGGGGAAAGCTTACAGCCCCATCGATCTTGTAAATTTCAGGAAAACAGTCAGAGCTTCCCTGAGAACATAAGACTAGAAATGGAAAAACCATTTGCCAAGGGTATCAGTGGCAGTGAAATGAAATGTTTTGCAGAACAGATTCCTCAATGGATGGGTGTCAAAAACACACACAAAAGGCATATCCTGGGGAAATTTACATAACTGATGCTGGGAAAGACTGAAGGCAAAAGGAGAAGGGGACGACAGAGGATGAGATGGTTAGATAGCATCACCGATGTAACGAACATGAACTTGAGCAAACTCCGGGAGGCAGTGGAGGACAGGAAGGCCTGGCGTGCTGTGGTCCATGAGGTCACGAAGAGTCGGACACAACTAAATGACTGAACAACAACAAAAAAAATCAAAGCTTCTAGAGATCCCCACTGGATCTGAATGCATCCGCAGATGACTTGTAAGCCAATCCCTTCTGTCTCTAGAATTCCAAGTCTCAGTGAGTGGAGTGGTCAGCCAAATCCCTGAATGAGAACAACCTTCCCTCCCATTGAGGTTAAATAGTGAGGCAGGAGTTTGCCGGATGCTCTTGTTCTTTAGAATGTCCCTAGGAACAGCAGCTGGCTGTGAGGAAGAAAAGAAAGGAATTTTAGCCCTCCTGTGTGGTGGAGTGAAATCTTCCAGGACACAGGGAGGAATCAAACACTGCTAAGGCATATATACAGGCCAACCCATGAAACGAATATAATAATTTTGTAACTTCTGGCCTATATTTGAGCCTGAATGTGCAGGGGTTCCCCGAGGCCTGAAAAATATCTCAAGGGCTCCTCTAGGGTCAAAAAGTTGAGAAAGGCTGCACTAACCCATGACTGGTATAAAGTGACTCCTTGCCACATTTAAGAACATCTAGGCACGAGGGTCTAGGCTCAAACATCTAGGCTCAAATACTTTGGCCACCTAATGTGAAGAGAGGACTCCCTGGAAAAGACCCTGATGCTGGGAAAGACTGAAGGCAAAAGGAGAAGGGGACGGCAGAGGATGAGATGGTTAGACAGCATCACCGATGTAACAAACATGAATTTGAGTAAACTCCGAGAGACAGTGGAGGACAGGAAGGCCTGGCGTGCTGTGGTCCATGTGGTCACGAAGAGTCGGACACGACTAAACGACTGAACAACAACAACAACAAGCAAATCATAACCTCCGTTGATTTGTTAAAAGTGGTATTTACACCGTTAAAACATATGCGAGGAAAAATGGTAGAGAAACTTCCAAATCCTGAGCTAGTTGGCGACAGCAAAGGCAGATTTTCCATGGGTTTGTCTGTACATGGGAAATTTAAATAAAAATAAAAATCTGCGGCATCCAAGAAAGCGCCTAAACCTGCAAGATTGACGCAGACTGGATTGAACATTGATCAGTGCGTACCTAAAGGAGACCACGAAGAGCCAAGAATGTACTTTGAGGCCTTTAACTTGTGTGTTGGGTAGCAGTATCCTCAGGAGGAGGTAATAGGGGGTGGGGGGTGGGCAGAATGATGAAAACCGCATTGCACTATCACAGAGCAAGCCCTCCCACCCCCCACAATGGGGCCGTGCTGCTTTCCTCGTTTGGACGGTATTGGGCTCCGCTGGTCCGCAGGAGCACCCGGTTGGATGTGCTAGGAGAAACTCAGACATGGTTTCAACGTACGGTGTGACCCTGGCCCATGCAGTAAGCGATAATATGGTGTCTTGGTTTGGGTGTAGTGTGGGAATTGTCTTGTGCTGCATGCTCCCAGCCTAAATGCAGAGGCAGGTGGCCGTCTCTCAGGACGGACCTCCTACAAGACCACAGCCACCATTTAGAAGACCCGCTTCTCATGCCCATCAATCCACGGACCGGTCAGTGGGATGACAATCCAGTTACAAGAGCTACGATTCTAGGATCAGAGAGGATAAAGACTGAAAATAAAAGTCAGGGGATTTAAGATTGCAGCTACAGTTTTCAAAATGAGAATACAGGGAGTCCTCAACTTATGACCATTCATTTAGCAACCATTCAAAGTTACAATGGCGCTGAAGAAAGTGACTTGTGACTGGTCCTCACACTTACGACTGTCGCTGCAGTCAGGTGATCAAATTTCAGGTGCTTGGCAACTGGCATGTATTTATGACAGTTGCAGTGTCCCGGGGACATGTGATCACCATTTGTGACCTTCCCAGCCAGCTTCTGACAAGCAAAGTCAATGGAGGAAGCCAGATTTGCTTAATGACCACGTGACTCACTTAACGACAGGAGCAAAAAAGGTTGTAAAATCGGTCGTGACTCAGTTAACGACCACTTCACTTAGCAATGGAAATTCTGGTCCCAACTGTGATCGCAAGTTGAGGACTACCTGTACCTCTCTAATGTCCAGTCTACAACCACAAGGAAAGTAGGACTTTCTAATCCCGCCTCTCTACCATACCATCTTGTGATTTTTTCCAGTCCCCGCATCTGCCATGGCTGAATGACCCCAGTAATCCTGTCCCAGCTTTCTTAAACCCAGCAACACCCCCACGTCCCAAATCCTGGCCACTCCCAGGTTCCCCCCATCTGGAGATGCCAAGTTGGGAACAGATGGAATATCTCAAATATCCCCAGGATCTGAGGTCAGTGGTGTGGCTTTTAACTTCAGTGCTTGTCCAGATCTCTCTGAACCACCACAGCCCAAAAGGTTAAGATGAAAAGAAGTTTCATCCGCCTGCTCTTTCATCTCTCCTTGGGAGGAGGCATTCATCAGCTCCTGGAAGAACCAGTAGACAAGGAAAGTAAGGCCATAAAATTGGATTCCCTGTGCTTCAGCCTGATTCCCCCACAAATCTCCCTTCTGGACAGATGCCCCAGACTTTCTCTGGACCTTGCATAGCAAAGTGTGAGATGATGCAGTTCGACCATGTTGCTGGTTTTCCCTCTCACAGATTTCTGTTCATCAAATTATGTCAGGGGTTTTGAGCGTGAGACTGGATAGTCTCACTACGAATTACACAGCCTGGTTGGCTGTTGTTGTCCCCACAATGAAACACATGCAGGCACAACAACGCTAGGAAATATTGCTTTTATAAAGCTCAAGTGCGCATAGACAGTGTCTGGACTTCCCCGCCATTCATTCATCATAGGCTTTTATCTTATCTACCTGAGGGCAGAAAAGAGGAAGAGGGAAGGTGTTTTTTTACTCTTTTTTCAAAGGAACAATTGGAGAATTATAGGAACCAAGAGAGCAGACTTTGAGTGGGTAGTGAATTATGAAGACCCTGCAACGGGGGCATGTTCCTTGTTTACTTTACAATTTGCCAGCGTTTGCTGTCAGAGCTGAGAACATGGACAGGAAAAAAAAATACTGGGTTGCATTAGAATTAGTGCATTGTTCGACAATAGAAGCAATAGAAGTGCCATTTCTATCAAAGTTCTATTATTCAGTGCAGGACTGATGCCAGATTTTAAGGAGATTTACTCAATGCCACCAAAGGTCTTCCTACTACAGGTAGTCCTCGCTTAACAACCATTCATTTAGCAACGGTTCGGACTTACGATGGTGCTGGAAAAACCGACCTGCAACTGGTCCTCGCACTTACGACCGTTGCAGCGTCCCCGCAGTCACATGATCACGATTTGGGGGCTTGGCAAACAGTTCACATTTACGACCATTGCAGCATCCTGCAGTCATGTAATTGCCATTTTCGACCTTCCCGGCCAGCTTCTGGCAAGTGAAATCAATGGGGAACCACGTGATTCACTTAATGACCACCTGGTTCGCTTAACGACTGCAGTGATCCGCTTAATGACCGCTGCAAAAAGGTCGTAAAGTCGGGTCAGATTCGCTTAATGACCGCTTCGCTTAGCAACTAAAATTCCGGTCCCAATTGTGGTCGTTAAGCGAGGACTACCTGTAGTGCTAGGATAGGCCACCTAGAAGCTCAAGAAGCATCATTCCATAATTAGTTCTTATCCAATCTTCTATCGCATGGAACGAGGCCATGGACCTGTTCTGGCTCCATCTGTGTGGCGCATCTGAACTTTCCTACCGAAGTTCTGCCTCCTACTGGGCTTCAGAGCCTTGCTCAGTTCTGAGTGGAGCATTTTCCCTTGGGCGGTGAATCAGGTAGAGAAATACCGAGATATTCTTGAAGAAGGTACGTGGCAGCCATTACAAGAACATCAGCTTAGCCTGGAGGAACAGGGAGGAGAGAGGAAGAAACTGTAAAAGGTAAAGGTTCCCCCCGCACATTTGTGCAGTCGTGTCCGACTCTAGGGGCCAGTGCTCATCTCCGTTTGTTAGCCAAAGACCCAGCGTTGTCCAAAGACGCTTCCACGGTCATGTGGCCGGCATGGCGCACGCGGAACGCTGTTACCTTCCCACCGAAGTGGTACCTATTCATCTACTTGCATTTGCATGCTTTCGAATTGCTAGGTTGGCAAGAGCTGGGGCGAGTGCGGGAGCTCACTCCGTCACGCAGGGCTGGGGATTCGAACCTCCGAACTTGCAATCTTCCGATCGACAAGCCTGGCGTCTTAAGAAACTGTATGGTGGCCTAAATCCAGACTGAGAAGGGCCCAGATAATTTGTTTCATGCAGGGCCCTGTGCAGCTGAGTGCCAACCACCCCGTCTGAATCTCTTTGGGCAGAAGACAAGCGGTACGTGGCAGGCAGCGGTTTCTCCATTGATGTAATGGTCTGTGGGAATGACCTTGGGAGACAGGGAGAAGAGACGCAGCCAAGGGAACGGTCAGATAAAAGGCAGCTGAGCCTGCAGCAGGAATGTGGGCAGGGCAAGCAGCTCAGGAGGGACCCTCCCTAGTTTCTCGGGCTATAAAGGGGACAGGGGGAGAAATGTTCTTTCAGACTTGCAAGGTCCTGTTAATGTCGCCTTGCAATAAAGTAGAATTAGCTCATCTGGCCGTGCTTCCTGTCTGGTCTGCCTCGCAAGGCTGACAATTACAGAGGCTGTGCTGTGGGTAGACGGCGGTTAGCGAGTTCAGGAACGAGGCTAATCGGGCCGGTGCAACCCAGCGGGGTGGCAGTGGCAACGGCATCCTGGCCGTAACAGTCCTCTGTTCCATAACAGTCCTCCGATAGCCAGGTGGCTAGTGCAGCGAGGGTGGGGCGGGGGCCTCGCGGGAGAATCGGCTTGCGTCCTGCGGCTGCTGCTCAACTGGCCTCTTGGCACAGCAGCCGTGGTGGCTCCGTTCCTCTTCCCCTCGGGACTCTGGACTGGGGTGGCCTGGGATCAGCGCTGGGGTAGAGATCCCACGGCAGATGTGTTGGACCTTCAGGCCCCTGGGCTGAGGAGAGCTGGGCCGGCGGGGACTATTTTGTGGCCTGGTTGTTGTGATGCGATTGTAGGTGTGGCTGGGCCACTTGTCAGGGAGATAACGGGCAGCGATGGAGGGGGCTCCCTCCAGGAAGGGAAGCGCATGCATAGTACTGAGACTTTAGCCTTCCCTCCCAAACGTCTCAAGAAAGCCCCGCCCTAGATTCTGAACTCTGTCTCTGGGTTTCCTCAAGCCGATTTAGTTTAGCTGGATTTCTGTTAGCAAGAGCTTAATAAACACTAGAGACTGGATTCCAAGCCTCAGCGAGTTATTTCTACACTCAAAATCAGGACACCACTTGTCTGCTGCACAAGAAGGTTCAGACGGGCTTCGCGGCTATTTTCCAGCCGCCCGCACTGCGTCGCTGCTCCCATCTCTCCCCCTGGCCCGGGCAACCTTCTCAGCCATCACTGGCAACCCACCCCTCTGGCTGGGACCACCAACAACGTCTGCATACCATCCACAGCATGCTACGAACCTGATCAAAGGTGAGCCCACACACCACGCATCCACTGCCAGGCCATCCCGGGGGGAAAAACTGCTCTGAATAGATTCTGCCCTCTGATTTTTCTATTTCTTAGAAAGGCCGGACATGCAACTGCCTCCAGTCCCCACGTCTTCTCTTGCACCGAGAAATGAACAATATGAAAGAGGTGGAACTTTTGCTGGACACACCTATCTCCTTCTGTGAGCCCATTGACATCATCTGGCAAGCTCAGGCAGATCAAGACTGGACTCAAGCCTCAAATGGATGAGGCTCCAAAGCCTTCTGTCGCCCTTGCCTTTCGACCTTGGAAATCCATTTGGCATTCTTGTGGTGCTCCCCAGCCCGTCCTTTCCACGCATACAGTAAATCCTTGTCCACCTTCCCAATCTTCCCTGTATCCTTTGCTCTCTTTATAACCTGTCTTGGATTTAATTTGTTGCGCAAGGGAGTTCCATTTTAATGCAACATTAAGGCTGTGATTTAAGCCTGGCTGAACCAGGAGATTCAGAGTTAAGATTCCCCCCCCAAAAAAACCCCGTTATAGGGTCTTTCATTATAAGATCATATGTGGCACCATAATGATGCCAAGGAAAGAGGTCAGAGTTAGAACTATCCAGGGAGCCCTAACTCTGCAGCCTTTCGACTTTTGCGGCCTTGCATTATGACCTTATCATCTCTGTAATGTCTTCCTCTTCCTGCAATTCTTTCTAGCTGTGTGTGTGTGTGTGTGTGTGTGTGTGTGTGTGTGTGTGTGTGAATTTAATCAATTCTTTAATGCTAGTAGAGAAGAATGATCTATGCAGTTTTCAGAAGGGCTGTGATCCATCAATCGGAGGGCTTCCACCATGTTAATGGGGAACATCAGAAATCTTTTCTGTTTCACTGGTGCCTTATCAAAATTTGTTTGGGTCCCCTGTCCAAACTCCTGAAGGACGTTATCTTACCGTACAGAAGAAACGATCCACAAAGCCCCCAACCTTGAAAACTGGATGGGTTGTGTAATGCCAAAATAATATCCCTGTGTCAAGTGAAATCTCTGTTTTTTTGCAACTGGATTGGTTAATGTTGTTTGATTGCTGGTGGCTATGATATATTGCACCAACATAGCAGAATTGAGGACCTGAAGGTTCTTGTTTTTTATGTCTTTATCTGGGGGTTGTTATTATGATTCATATTGCTTTTCATCTAACCAGGGATGTTTTAACCTTTGTTTTATATCTACAGCAAGCAGCCAAGAGTCCACTGGAGTTGGGCGGCCAATAAATTTTAAATAATAATAATAATAATAATAATAATAATAATAATAATAATGATTGCAGCAGGGTAGAAGTAAGATTCTTCAAGAAATGAACAATAAAATAAACTATTTGCCCAGAAGGATCCTGAATCCAGAACTTGTTCCAAACCGCTACTGTTAAAAGCAAGTGAGAAAGCCATCAGCACATGTGCAGAAACAATGTGTTTTGATGTATTGTCGAAGGCTTTCACGGCCGGAGTTCATGTTCTGTGCTCAGGTAGAATGGCACAGAAAGAGCCTTCTATCTGTGCTCCTGCCCTCTGAAGATGCCGGCCACAGATGCTGGCGAAACGTTAGGAACCACAACTTCCAGAACACGGCCACACAGCCCGGAAGACCCACAACAGCCAATGTGTTTTGACATCATGTTGACGTTCCAAGTCTAGATCCCGGGGAGCCACATATTCTAAAAATGCACACATGTTCATGCAGATGCATGGATGTTCAGCCTCAAGAAAACAAAATCTCTGGGATGTTAATCCCTCCAGCTCATCTACTGAATTTAACTGAAGAGAAAAACCATGTCCATAAAATTGGATTCCAGCCCCCCCCAAAAAAACCCCAGCAGTTTCTATCATGCGCAGGCATTAACGGCAGTTGATTCAGCAAGCTGCGGAGGTTACGGCATGCGATGGACTCTGGAAACAACAATGCACAGCTCTCAAAAGGAAATTAACAACTGCTGTGTCCGTCCTGAGGTTTGCTCAGCATCAGACGGCAGCCCGGGGTCAGCGATGGGCACCCTTTTTCTGCGGCTAAGTTGCCGGGCGATGTTAGCCTTTTCCAAGATAAAGAGAACCCGTGAAAGAAAAACAGACTCTGTTGTTGCCCTTTGGCGTTGCTTCTTGATGTATAAATAGAGGCTGAAAGGATTTTTTCCCCCTTGTTTTGCAGACTGTCTATGTCCTACGCTTCCTTTATTTTCTTCCCCTTCTATTCAGATAGCATAAGCAGCAGGGAAGCCTCACCGTCTCACTGTCTTCGCTGTACAATTAGAAATCTTTAAGAATGGGCTGCCTTTTCTTTCTTGGGCAAAGAAGCATCCATTGATAAGCTGGTGCAATTCATTAACCAATGAACGGCTTGATTGCAGAGTGAATCAACTGCCTGTGGTTCATTCACTATCCTAGTTGGATCCAGCTCAACTGGATTTTATTTTTACTTTTTGCAGCCTTTACATCACCAATTGCTACTGCTGCAGACCAGAGACAATGAGAGACAATAGCATTCATTTAAATGCAGGAAGAGCAAATTTCAAACTTTCAAAGTACTCAGGGAAACATTATGATCTTTTCCTAAAAGTTGGGCATGATAGAAGGGACCCTATCATTGAGACTATAGGGGTGGGATTGACTGGCTAAGACTTCGACTAACACTGCTAATAGAAAGCCTCTCTGCAAGTAGAAAACTAGCTCATGAGGAAGATGACAGGGAATGGCTGGCTGGGGAATTCTGGGAGTTGAAGTCCACGTATCTTAAAGTTGCCAGGGTTGAGAAATATTGCTCTACTGTATTCTCTTTCAGGTTAAGTATGCTTATGCAAAACACAGAAAAGGCACAAGAAATAGACAAAGAAATTGGAGGCAGGAGATGAGAAAAGAGAGGGAAACATAATTAGATCTATTACATAGTCTTCCAAAGAGGGATCCAAAGGTTTGCTTTAGTCATCTGAAGCTTTCCAATGATGCGTTCTAGTAAGAGAGAGGAGGAACAGACAAGGTGGCCCACTTCAGTCGGACCTGTGCCATACACGCTGCATTCCCTGCTACTGTTCAGGACAGGACCAATAGTGTTGCACGTTGTAGTCAGGATGTGTCAGCCCTGCGAGGTAGTCCAGACAAGAAGCACAACCATGATTACCAGCTCTTTCTTTATTGTAAGGTTACATTAACAGAATCTTGCAAGACTGAAAGTATTTCTCCCCTCCTCTTCTTTTACTCTCCAGAAAGCTAGGAAGGATCCCTTCTGAAATGTTTCCCACACCCTCCCTCCTGTGGGCTGAGATACTTTTTACACGTCAGTTGCCCAGTCTGCAGCTCTGCCTCCTGTCTCCCAAGGTCATTCCCACACACCGTTACAGGATGTCACAGGCACAACCAAAGCCCCGTTTTATCCCAAGCTTGTTCACATTCTTCCATGCAAGCCAAGATCTCTATTCTAGAGACTACCTTGCAAGCCAACATTCTGTTTCCTGAATCCAATCAACTAGGAGCTACAGGCAGTGTGCAGATATACGCTCAGGATCCATGGTCATTACTTATTTATGAATCCAAGATCAGGGTTGACTACTGAGGATTTTTTCATTGTAAATAAATTAGTAGGGATACTTGGAATATTGGCCACCTTGGTACTCACAGAGGAGATGATTTCACAGGCACATTTCGATCACATTGTCCAGAGGCTCCCTGCCAGATCAGAAATGTTTTGACTGAGATGAAGATTAAGCATCATTTAAAGAAAAAAAAGATTCATACGGCCAAGGTTGGAAGGAATCCAAACCATTTGTGAGAAGGCTTTTTCAGGAATGGTGTAGAACAGCAAGACGCTATCGGCTTTGTTCTTAGAGCTGGTTGTTAAATAAGAATAAGTCTTCATGCCCTTTTTTGCAGAATTCTTGGAGAAGCTTCAATGCCTGAGTCCCATCTTCTCACCTTTGAGGCTGGAAGATGTTCTCTACGGGTAGTCCTTGCTTGACGACTACAATTGTGACCGGAATTTTGGTTGCTAAGCAAAGCAGTCATGAAACAAATCTGAACTGATTTTACGACCTTTTTTGCAGCAGTCATTAAACAAATCACTGTGGGTGTTAAGCAAACCACATGGTCGTTAAGTGAATTGCGGTTCCCCATTGGTTTTGCTTGCCAGAAGCTGGCTGGGAAAGTCGAAAATGGCAATCACGTGACCACGGGATGGTATGACGGTCATAAATGCGAACCAGTTGCCAAGCACCCAAATTGTGATCACGTGACCGCAGGTACGCTGTGATGGTCATAAGTGTGAGGACCGGTCGCAAGTCAGTATTTTCAGCACCGTTGTAAGTCTGAACCATCACTAAATGAATGGTTGTTAAGCGAGGACTACCTGTACTACACAGTGCTAAAGGAGCTAATGAGTCCCTCCTCTGGGGGGAGATGGGCGGTGGCAAAATTTGATGAATAAAATAAATAATGCTCTGCAGCCTGGAAGCATTGGCTGCCTTTATTTCTGCCTTTATTTATTTATTTATTTATTTATTTATTTATTTACAAAGCTTATAGCCATGCCCATCAGCCAACCTGGAGTGGTGGGCAACTCCCCAATACGTAACTGGGAATAAAAACAATAAATGCAAATCAAATTAAAAACATTGTAATCAGCTGAAACCAGGAGTCCTGATTTTTAAAAAAGCCGATCCATCATCTGGAGAGAGAGTCATAACAATTCAGCCACCATGAAACCACCATGAACAGTTGTACAGGTCCATGCTCACTACGTCAATCCTGACCCAATACTCCCTCTAGTGAACTCAAAGCCCTGAGTTTGTCTTATGTCTTCTAAGAAGGAACTTGGTGGGGTCCTGTCAATTAAGCAGAATCTCCTGGTGGGACCCAGGAAGTGTGTCTTCTCACTGATGGTTCCTGCCTTGTCGATGGTATCCCCCCACAGATCTGTATTGCTCCATATTGCTTTTCATTTTTTTTGCCAATTGTTAAAAAAAAAACCTGGTTGTTCTCCCAGATTTTGGGTTAGGGTGGTGGTGGAGCACCATATTTTTTTAGTTCTGTCTTCTGGTTGGATGTATTTTCTTTCTTTGATATATGTTTGTTTCTTTTACTTTTTCTTAATTGTGGCGTGGTGACTCAGCAGGTAAGACGTCAGGCTTATCGATCAGAAGATTGCAAGTTCGGAGGTTCAAGACCCGAGCGCCGCCTGACGGAGTGAGCTCCCGCACTCGCCCCAGCTCTTGCCAACCTAGCAATTCGAAAGCATGCAAATGCAAGTAGATCAATAGGTACCACTTCGGTGGGATGGTAACAGCGTTCCGTGTACGTCATGCCGGCCCCATGACCGTGGAAGCGTCTTTGGACTGCGCTGGCTCTTCGGCTAACAAATGGAGATGAGCACCGGCCCCTAGAGTCGGACACGACTGCACAAATGTGCGGGGGGAACCTTTAAATAAATAAAAGCTGTCCAGAGTCACTGTAGAGTTGGGTGGCCTCAGCATTGAATGAATGAATGAATGAATGAATGAATGAATGAATGAATGAATGAATGAAGTGAAATGAAGTAGATTCACCCCCAAGAAACAGCTGATTTCTGTATACATCGAGAACTTCCACAATGCACAGAATTGTCCCTTAGAAAGGTATCAATACATTCTCCTCTGATTTGTCCTGAGTTGGGTTTTTTTTAATTAACTAAATGTGGGTTATTGCATTCCCTTACCCCATCCTAGCTACTGAATTAACCAATTTTCTGGGTTCACGGAGCTGCAAACTAAACAAACAGCCTGAGTTTGCACAACAAGCGAAGCCACAAGAAAAAGAAACCCTGTTTAAAGCTTACCAAACTTAGCATCATGTGTGAATATAGCTGCTTGGTCTTTTACCACCCATGTTAAGTGTTTTGTGCAAAGTCATAATAAGAGTGTTTTATAATTAGGGGAAAGCAGATGACAAATTTGTGGGACTACTGTTTTCAGAACCCTTAAGAACAAGCTTCCCCAATCTGAGAGCTTCCAATTTTGTTTAATTCCCAGATCCAACAATTGGGTTAGCTAACAACCCTTACCATAATAAATTCAGAAATTTATGAAGCGTAGAGTGTTTGAGGATCGGGACATTCGCAGGGAGACCAAAATGCTTGTTTACAAAGCCATTGTACTACCAACCCTTCTGTACGCCTGTGAAACATGGACCCTCTACAAACGCCACCTCCAACTTCTTGAAAGATTCCATCAACGCTGCCTCCGAAAAATTCTGCAAATGACTTGGGAAGATAGGCGGACTAATGTTAGCGTATTAGAAGAAGCGAAAACCACCAGCATTGAAACAATGATCATCCAACATCAACTTCGCTGGACCGGCCATGTTGTTCGAATGCCTGACCATCGTCTTCCAAAGCAGCTACTTTACTCCCAACTTAAAAATGGAAAACGGAATATTGGTGGACAGCAAAAGAGATTCAAAGACACTCTCAAAGCTAATTTAAAAAAAATGTAATATCAGCATTGAGAACTGGGAAGCCCTAACTCATGAGCGTTTCAATTGGAGGTCAGCCTTTATTAAAGGCGCTACGGACTTTGAAGAAGCACGAGTACAGGGCAAAAGGGAGAAACGAGCTAAGAGGAAGGCACGTCAAGCAAACCCTCATCATGACCGTCTCCCACCCGGAAACCTATGCCCTCATTGTGGGAGGCTGTGCGGATCCAAATTCAGAGCACATGCTTTGAACATGAAATTTGCAATCAGCACCAGAACCAAGCTCAGAAGCTCTTTCATACAGAAGTTTGATCCTCTTGGTTCCGCCCCCCCTGCTCCTTCTGTTTTTCAGAAACCTAGTTGTTAGGATTGAAAAGCTCTGGAGTTCTTGCTAGAGTTATCAAATCTTTTCATTGTTATTCTCGTGAGTCAGAAATCTTGGATGATGGCTGCAAATCATCCTGAGATCTACTTTCTGCCCACTTCTTATATAAAGGACAACTTTCTCAAAATAAAAAAAAATGCTTAAGAAGCATGTAAGGAACAGAAAAAAAATCCTTCCCAAAGCTGGCCCAGTAGGAAGAGAAAAAGAAAAATAGAAGTGGACGTGAGAAACATCAGTGCTTTTATTTAAGCCTCTTCCACATTCATGCCTGTCTTTATACAATATGGTGAATCTGGGTTACACAATGCACAGAATCTATGTTCATGCATGTTAAGCTGCAAAAAAAAAAATCCCAACAAAAAAACCCCTACCCTAGTAAAGGTAAAGGTTTCCCCCATACATTTGTGCAGTTGTGTCCAACTCTAGGGGCCAGTGCTCATCTCCGTTTCTTAGCCGAAGAGCCAGAGTTGCCCAAAGACGCTTCCGTGGTCATAAGCGCGGAACACTGATACCATCCCACGGAAGTGGTATCTATTTATCTACTTGCATTTGCGTGCTTTCAAATTGCTAGGTTGGCAAGAACTGGGGCGAGTGCGGGAGCTCACTCCGTCACGTGGCGCTCAGGTCTCGAACCGCCAACCTTCCGATCGACAAGCCTGGCGTCTTACCTGCTGAGCCACCACGCCCCTTTTAACCATGGTTAAAACTAACCAAATGGTGGTGTGAGCGTAGCTGCTGGGTTTGCATCTGAGTTGGATAACCATGATGAATGCAGCCAATAGAAGCCCTCTCTTCATGCTCCTAATATTCCAGAAGGAGTCTCGGCCATCACAAGAAGAACATTGAGCTCCAAGAAGACACACATGCATTTGCTTGATGGACTTGTGAGAAAGGATGTCAGGGTGTTGGCGGGGTCCAAGTCAACAAGATGGCAGAAGGAACATTGAGATGGAAGGCCCACTTTTCTTCAGAAACACAGGATGGTGTGGAAGGGTTTAACCTTGCCCTCCTTACCAGCAACCCCTGTAAGAAAAATGGGCATTTCTTTTATTTACACTAATAGTATTTACAAATAAATAAATAGAAAGCTAGACCAAAACATTCCCTGCATGGCTGAAGAATTGGAGTTCTCTGACCTTTGGAATGAAAACTATTCTTGGCAAACCATAATCAAATAGGCAGCAAGCATCCTCCCATTAAATCAAGACACAGTTAGAAAGAAGATCAAAGGCAATAGAAGGCCCTGTCTTCATATAGTCACTGATAAATGAGAGCCAGGGGACACATAGTTGGTAAGATTCAGTAACCTTGCCACTTTGCTCACTACAATAAGCCTACCTACTCTGAAATGCCAAGATTTTGCTTTCTAGATTGTGAGCTGCTATAAGCTGCTTGACAAATGGGGAAAGAGTGAAGTTAAAGTCTCTCTCATGGCCGTTCATGAAAGAGAATCAAAGAATCCTAGAATTGGATGGGACCCTTGAGGCCATCCTGTCTACCTCCTGCTCAAAAACCCAAATTAAAATTTCCCTGAACTCTCCAACCTTTGCTTGAACACTTCAGTGTTCAAATATCTGATGAGGGCTGTCATATCCCCTGTCTGTCTTCTGTCAAGGCTAAAACACCCCCAGCTCCTTCATTTTCCCCCAGAGGGCTTGGTTTCTGCTCGTGACCATCTTGCTACTTCCAGGACCATCTGACCCGAGCTGAAGTTCCCATCCATTACATCCCAGCCAAGAGGAGAGGCTGAGAATCCCTCCCTTGAGATGATAAGAGAGAGGGTATGTGGGAAGATGCATTCCTGGCGGTGGCCCTCTTGCTCTGGAGTAAGCTTCCCCATCCAGGGTTAAGACATCCCGTTCCTGTTCACATTTAGGAAGGCAATGATACTGTCCCAATGACCTATTTGGGCCAAGAGTGTCACATAAGGCCTCCCTTTTGCTGAAGGGAAGGAGGGATGAAGGAAGGAAGGTGCATGGAATTTGATTGCCCAGTCTGTTGATCTGATGCCAGGCAAACTTCTGTAACAAATAATAAATCGAGCTTCCTTGCCCTTCTCCTCATTTCTCTGAAAGTGCAGTGCCCGGAATGCAATACAACACGTGAGGTCTGATGAAAGCACAAGAAAGTGAAATGATTCTTTCCTGTGATTTGGAAGTTATACTTCTGTTGACGCAGACTTGAACTGGAGTTGCCTTCTTTGCAATCGCATCACACTGCTGACTCACATTCAGTTTGCAATCAATAACAACTCCAACGTCTTTTTCATAAGCATGGTTCCCAAGCCAGATATCTCCCATCCTACATTTGATTCTTTTTCCCAAGTGGGGAAGAAGGTGGAAGGAAAGAGAAGAGGAGGATGACCAGCAGCAAGGGGGATGGACTCAGTTACAGCAGCGATGGGTGCACTGTTGGAAGATCTGAGGACAGATCATTCTCGAGAAAGTCTACCTATGTGATCACTAAGAGTCGACACCAACTTGATGGCACATAATCAATCAATCAATGGGGAGGAAAGGGAAGAAGAGGAGGACCAGCAGCAAGATGGATAAGCTTGATTATAGTGGATATAGGTGCACAGTTGGAAGACTTGAAGGACCAAGTTGGGTGCAGAGCATCCTGGAGAAGTCTATGTTCTTGGTCACTAAGAGTGAACACTGACTTGATGGCACATAATCAGTCACTCAATCAATCAATCAGTCAATCAAAAAATGAGAAAATGTTGATGAGCAACCGTCGATATGTAGGCATGTTCATGTGAACAGATTGTATGTAAGAGAGAGTAATCATATTAGAGTATGGTGTATGCTCATGTGTGGGGAAGGCTTAAGAGTGTGGTGGACTTCACACAAGATGCTAGACAAGGGACTTCCGGTGGGGACATGGAGGACTGAACAGCTGTGCCCGTGGGCTCAGCGGGTGGAGCTGACAACACGGCAGTTTTTTTGGGCTCAGGCAGGTTTTCCTGAAGCCCAGAGCTGTTCTCTGGGAAAAAGGAAAACACCTGGAATCACCCCATTTGTCCTCCAGGATGGCGGCTTGCAGCCAGAAGATCGCAAACAGCGTTCGCGCTCGACTGGTAAGAGCTAGCCGGGAGGCGGGGACGTCACCATTTTCCAAGCCGCACTGTAGCCTTAAAGGGACACTAAGACCGGCCACCCCATTTCTAAATCACCCAATTTATATATATATTTAAGTATGTGTACCCTAAGAGAGCCTTTCTACAGCACGGAGAAGAGGGTTCTCTTGGTGCTTATCATTATTTTTGGAACTGTTTTTTTAAAAAATTCTTTTTAAGTTTTGGACTTCGTTTTCCCTCCAAATATTAAGGAGGATCGAGAGTAAATAATTGTCTCCCTGTTATTATTTTTGCACTAAATTTGAAGATATTCGCATTTTCCTACACGTTGAATTGGCTGATTTGAACCTTCAGCTTTCTGTTTCTCTGAGGAACTGTCTGCATATCTCACTTTTGCTTGTGTAAACACACTCCAGAACTTTTCCATATCTTCAACTTTCACTGGTCAAGCTCCTAGGGGGTGCCATAATCTACTGCGTGAGACATGGAAGTTTTTAAACAGATTGTCTCTGACTTCCACCAAGATTTTAAACAGATTCTTTCTGATTCCTACCAAGTTTTTATGCAAGGCATTCAGGACATTGTGGAAAATATGAGGTCCAAAATGTGTCATCTGGTTGGGGATGTCATGGATGAAATTGAGGAATTCAACAGTGATAGAAAAGTTTCTTCTAAGAGTGAGATCAGGATTTCTATTGAGATGCTAGATGAAGATCGGATAGTGGAGTTGGAGAAATTTAAGGGAGAGAGTGATTTGCAAGCCACAAGTGAAATTGATCTTCTGGAGGACTGCTATGAAAAAGAAGGGGTTATTATGTATGGGAGGCTTTCTGAAGAGAAGTCAGAGTTTTTGAGGGGGCATTTGGGCTGTTTGATCTTTTTAAGAAAAAAGTTCTGTGCACATTGTGGGGATATGTAAATGCTCTGGTTTATTTTGAAGTGGGATAAGGGTTAAAGAATATTTATCTGGATTGCTTTTAAGGTTTGGCTGATTTCATTTATCTTTAATGATTTGGATTAAGATTAATAAGGTATAAAATGTCTACTTGGAGGGTTTGGGGTTTATTAAGATTAAGATCTTTAAAATTGTTGTATTATTAAGTATAATGGCAATTTATGTGCTTTTTTGTTTGATATTTATTATAGTAGACAGAAATGTATAGACTAGTAGTAGGAAGGGAATAATTAAATATATGTTATTTGGGGGAGGGGGAAGTTGTTTAGGAGGTTTATATGAATTTTGCTTTTTTTCTTTTAATATAAGGGGAGGGAGTAACTGTACTTAGTGATTTTTATAATGTGCCAGTGTGGAATGATTTATAGAAATAATGTGGTTTTGGTTTAATATAGAGGAAGGGATTGATTATGGAAAAATTTTGTATATCCTTGCTGTTAAAAGTCAGAAGTCACACTTCTCTGAAACTTGGAAAAAAATTTCTCTTGTGTTTTCACGCCTTTTCAGTTTTTTTCTCTTTTTTTGTAGTTTGTTTGTTTTTTCGTAGCTTTTATCTTTGCTTGAAACTTAATAAAATTCTTATTAAAAAATAAGATGCTAGAGACAAGGCTGAAATTTGGTTATTTTGTGATTCGGTATCATTGTTTCAGCGTGCTGTGTGAACCAGACCTTCACCTTAAGCTGTCAGATAGCTTCTTTGTCTGGACACTGCATATTCGGTGTGCCTAGTCAACCTAGGTCGAGCATGTTGCGTGTGAACTGAGCCTTTAGGAATTATTTCTTCAATTATAATTCCGTTACATGCTCAGCTTCCCCAACGTGTCATCCACAGGCCTGGTTCACACAGCATGCTAAACTAATCGAAGAGAACTCTTGCTTGCCTGTTGGAAAACATGCTAAACTAGGCCACGTTGAAGTCCATGTGGTCCACCCAGTTGGTGTTCACTCTTCATGACCAAGTACATCAAATCCAGACTGTTTCTTGGCAGTTTGCTTGAACCAACCAACATGTTAAGTCAGAATGTAATTTTTCTCTTCAAGCCTCGCACATTATGCAAACACAGCAACTGTATTTTTTTTACCCAGGGTGGGTGTCTTGGGCAAACCCAGCACAATGCATGAGAGGCACAATAGGTGACCGTAGCGTAACACAAAGAGATGTAAGAACCCTAGATACACAGTTCTTCTTCTTGGCGATCACTCATAGCCGAGTAAGATTGTCTTCCAAGGGTAAAATCTTTACAGTGGATCCATAAGTGGCTGTAAAGGCCAATTCTTGATCCGCACAACCTCCCACAATGAGGGCATAGGTTTCCGGGTGGAAGACGGTCACGAGGAGGGTTTGCTTGACGTGCCTTCCTCTTAGCTCGTTTCTCCCTTTCGCCCTGTACTTGTGCTTCTTCAAAGTCCCTACGTGAGTGGGAGGTGCGTGTGAAGAACAGATAAATAATGTTCAGTGTGTGAGATGTGAGTGTGTGTGTTAAGGAAATAATGTTGTGTGCTCATATGTGTGTGTAGGTGAGTCCTGGCTCCACCATCCATGCACCATCCATGTTGCTCACTTCTTCAAAAAGGTTCGCTGTTGGGTGGCAATGCAGCATCGTACCAGATGACACAATGCAACATTTTATTAGAACTCTTGCTTGCCTGTTGGAAAATGTTGGGGTTTGTATAATACCCAGAATTTACAGCTAGATTAATTAGACAGGTGAGAGGCATTAAGTTCTGCAAGTCATTCTATCAGCAGCCATTGTTGAAGAATGATGAAAGAAGTGACTCATATCACAGCTGATATAGTTTAAGCTGGGTGTGGTAGATAATGAATTTGACCTATAATGTGATTGGTCAATTTAAGTATATAAGCAGAGGAGCTCTGGTGTTCATTCTTCTCTCGTTACTATCTTCATTATCATCTGTACCTGTGGACGTTATTGGACTGTGTATTGACTGCGTATGTATATAGAGTAAATAGACTATTTTATCTAATCTCTTGTGAGTGTCTGCTTATTCAATAGAACGTATTACTCTGAGGTCTAGAAGGAACATTGGCAGCCCCAGCGCTGTATACTCTGACAGAAAACATTGCCATAAATGAAATAATAACAACAGTGTCTGCCTGTTTCCAGATGATTGTGTGTCCCCATCTTTCAGGTGGACACGAAGGCTTGGTCCCCATCTGAGAAGGACGTGACAAATACGTTCGCTCTGTGCTGACTTGAACTGGGCCTGCAACCACCACGCCTGGACCCTCGGCCAATGCTCCAAACACTGAACAGAACCTCAGAGGAAGAATTTGTTGGAATATAGAAAGACTAAACCCGCTACAGAAATCCCCTGCATTGAGCATAAGGCAGCATCGAGACTGCCAGCCGGGAATCTCCACAATCCACTCCTATCGACCAGGTGCTTGTAAAAGGGGAAATGTTATCTGCCACAGACGGATCTCAGCTAAAAAGGCAATGAAAACTCTAGTATTGAAATTTGAAATGAGTGAGTGGAAACAAAGCAGAGAAAAGTTCTTTTTTTAAAAAAGCCAAAGAACTCAACGAGGCCGTGACATAATGATCCAGCTAGCGATTAGAGCAGTGTTTCTCAACCTTGGCAACTTTAAGATGGGTGGCCTTCAACTCCCACAATTCCCCAGCCAGCATGCTTTAAGATGGGTGGCCTTCAACTCCCACAATTCCCCAGCCAGCATGCTTTAAGATGGGTGGCCTTCAACTCCCAGAATTCCCCAGCCAGCATGCTTTAAGATGGGTGGCCTTCAACTCCCAGAATTCCCCAGCCAGCATGCTTTAAGATGGGTGGCCTTCAACTCCCAGAATTCCCCAGCCAGCATGCTTTAAGATGGGTGGCCTTCAACTCCCAGAATTCCCCAGCCAGCCATGCTGGCTGGGGAATTCTGGGAGTTGTAGTCCACACAGCTTGAAGTTGCCGAGGTTGAGTTGCACAGACTAACAGAGCAATCCTTCTACAATCTCCTCTACATCTCCCCTCCTCTCATTTAGAGGCTTCCCCATGTATTTCTTAATAACTCTACTTTTTACTTCAAAGATAATGTAGGTGTACGAGCACCCATTGAAAGCTGGGCTAAGCTAAGCATCCCAGAGGAACGTCCCCCGTTTTCTTTTTTATGGGATGTTCTGCCACTTAATTAGCCGTAATTTTTTAGCTCTCTGCACCTGCTCAGGAGAACATCCTCCAACGGGCTTCTGCTGAACTCAAACTTCCAGCCAAAAATAGAAAGAGGCATACAGTATCTGCCCATCGCTCCTGGGATTTTTACAGACCAATTCCTAAGCCTCTTCTTTCCATAACAAGGTCTCCATGCAGGCGTCAGAGGAACTTAGCCACAGTGGCAAACTTTCTGGAGTTAGCCTCACCTTGGCTGTCTTCACACAACACTTTTCACCAGGTCAGTTACCACCATGCTCAATTTAGATAAGGCTGATTCTCGTTACTTCCCGTGAGGGATGTCGTGCTGTGTGAACCCAGCCCATGAGCTTCCTTTAAAATGCCCTGAATTGTTGTTTAATTGAGAACGTGGTTTAATGCAAGAAGCCAGAAGCTCTGGCTCTCTGCCCTCCTCCCTCTCTGCATCTTAAGAATCACCGTCTCTGCCTGCAGATCTTGCAGTGGGAAGCTGCTTCTGGTGCAAATCATCTTCCTTCTCTCTGCCTTGCATTCCAACTTTGGTGCAATGCAGTCTTTGCAGTTTTTGCTCCTCAGCGGTGCAACCTTAAGGGTCCATAATGCGAAGGAGAGACAGAGAGAATGAAGGAGGCGAGAGAGAGAGAGAGAAAAGGCAGCGCCTCTGCATCGTTGACAGGGAAGAGGAAAAATCCAGTCCGCGCAATTCTTCAAAGTGAAGGGACCTTCTTCTTCTTGCATTTGGCCGTCTTAGGCAACTGTGCAAAAGGAATTGGATAAAAAGCTATGATATGAGAGGAGGATAAAAAAATCTTCCGTGAACATCCAAGAGCATCTCATACACCACCAAGGTTAGTTAGAAGCCAAGGCTCTGCTTTTTGGGCACGATGGAAAGATTGATTCGTTTTCATCGTGGTGCGATGATGAGGCCGGAGCGTGTGCGTACTCCCCGCTCCTCCAGGTGGACGGGATGCAGGCCACGCTCTGCTGCCTTGCGAGGGTGTCTGTCTCCAGAGAGTCCAGCTTG
This sequence comes from Charina bottae, assembly GCA_023362775.1. Lineage (NCBI taxonomy): Eukaryota > Metazoa > Chordata > Lepidosauria > Squamata > Charinaidae > Charina > Charina bottae. The sequence goes on along the minus strand of JALMGJ010000006.1, from coordinate 5,046,831 downwards.
CAGAGAAGGGTGGGTGCAGGCGGCAGGCTCTTGTCAAAGTAACAAAAGCAACGTTGCAAGACCAGCATTCCCCTTCATATGTGCAGGCAATGTCATGACACATCTAGACAAGGGGGCAGTTTGCGTTGCATTGGCCTGAGGGCGCTCCCCTCCCCTTGTTCCCTCCCCGTTGGATGCCTCTGAGCATGAGCATCTTTGGAGTAAAATTGGGCTGTGGCTGTGCTTGTGGCATCCTGGTCAAAAGTGCCAAACTAGTAGAGCCTCAGGCATCACAGGGAGGAGTGCACATGACACACTCAAGCAATAACCTAGTCTCTATTTTATTAAGAAGCATCATGTGGAACCTTAATTGACCAAATCCATGATGGGTGGCAGAAGGCAATATCTATGGCATCTGGAAGTGGCTGATCTCAAACAATGAAGCATGTTTGGGCCTAATTGGTGCTTGGGCAGGAGACCACCAGGAAATCCGAGAGCTATACAGGTAGTCCTCACTTAACGACCACAATTGAGACTTGAATTTTGGTTGCTAAGCAAAGCGATCATTAAGCAAATCTGACCCGATTTTACGACCTTTTTTGCAGGGGTTGTTAAGCAAATCACTGCAGGCATTAAGTGAACCACATGGTTGTTAAGCAAATCACGCAGTTCCCCATTGATTTTGCTTGCCAGAAGCCAGCCGGGAAGGTTGTAAATGGCGAGCACGTGACCACGGGATGCTGCAACGGTCATAAATGCGAACTAGTTGCCAAGCACCCAAATCATGATCACATGACCATGGGGATGTGGCAACGGCTGTAAGTGTGAGGACCGGTCGTAAGTCAGTTTTCCCAGCACCGTCGTAAGTCTGAACTGTCACTAAACGAATAGTTGTTAAGTGAGGACTACCTGTAAGTTGGAAAAAAAACATGCCAGAAGAAGGCAGTAGTAAATTGTTTCCATATTGCTCCCAGGAAAAATACATAGAAGTGATCAGGAGAGGAGCTGAATTCGCGGAATGGGTCTTAATCACTTCACCAGTTCACTGGCCACCTCAGCCTGGACCACTTACAAAGACAGGTGAAGAAGAACAATAGCACAAATGCTGGAATTAAATGTATTAAATGTATTGTCGAAGGCTTTCACGGCTTTCACGGCCGGAGTTCGATGGTTGTTGTGGGTCTTCCGGGCTGTGTGGCCGTGTTCTGGAAGTTGTGGTTCCTAACGTTTCACCAGCATCTGTGGCCAGCATCTTCAGAGGGCAGGAGCACAGACAGAAGTGCTCCCTCTGTGCTCAGGTAGAATGGCACAGAAAGAGCCTTCTGTCTGTGCTCCTGCCCTCTGACGATGCCGGCCACAGATGCTGGCGAAACGTTAGGAACCACAACTTCCAGAACACGGCCACACAGCCCAGAAGACCCACAACAGCCATCGCTGGAATTAAACATTACTCATCCCAAACTCCTAGTATCAAACCAGAATGGGCTGGACAGATATAGAATATATCTGGGGACCGTGCGCAACTCCAGTTTTCCCCCCTACGTGTGAGATCTCTTCACAGGCATTTATTTCCCCACTAGCCAACTCCCAGGCACTCCAGCTGAAATTATTTTGGGAAGTCAGACCGAAGGTGCTTCCATTATCGTTCATTTGCAGGTTTCGTGTTTATCTTCCTGCAAAACATTTGGGTTGTCTTTCTGCTCTGCTGAGGCAATTAATTCCTGCTGGAAAGAGGACAAATTAACGGGGGAACGGCAGCAAAACTGAAAACACCGCAGCAGAAGGAACGGGAGAGGAGCGTGCGGCCGAGGATCCAGGAGGCCTTCCAGCACACCTGCAGGTTCAGTAGTAGCAACTATAGAGAGGAGGAACAGACATTTCAGCGAAGGGCCTCATAACCGACGTCAGTGAGTCTCATTTTGAAAGCACAGGGTCTGCAAAAGGTCATTCCTTCCACTGCACGAAACAATTCTTTATATTGACACATCAGAGTTTTCCCAGATTTGTAAATCAGATTAAACACCCAGAATCTTCCGGAAAGTACGCTGTAGCAGTTGGAGAGATCATTGGATGATTTAGAGGCTGTCTTGGCTGGATCATGCTTTACCCTAAAACAGGTTCGCCAAACCAGGTTCACCATCTAATGTGCCATCAAAACTAAGGCTGCCATATATGGGTTGCAGTTCTCTAGGCAGCCACTAGAGGTCAGCAAAGCTTGTTTTCTGCATCTTTTTGCTGCCCTCTAGGGGTCAAAAAGAGGATGGCCGGCAGCAGGGTGAATGGACTCAGTTACAACGCCGATGGGTGGGCCATTGGAAGACCTGAAAGGCCATGTTGGGGACAGATCCTCATGGAGAACCTCTATCTAAGTGGTCGCTAAGAATTGATGCTAACTTGACGGCACATAATCAATTAATCAGTGATTATGCAGATGTGGTAACCTTAAACCCAACTTACCATGATAGGTGGCATACCCAACGTTGGTTCTCTGTTCACCTTCACAGTAGCCACAGGAACCCACAGACTAGTAAGTCAGGATCTTTATTTTAGTCAATGACCAGCATAAAACAGAGGCAGTCAAACAAATAATGCCGCCTCGCCTGGGATGGGAACGGGAACAGCTCCTCCTGGGGGTGGCTGGTGCCATAGAGCCCTTTTAAGATACCATCTTATTGCCTCCTGGATTTTATATTTAATTTATTAGTATTTTATGATGATTGTATATTTGTATGGTTTTATATTTATTTTAACTGTTATATCTTGTAAACCGCCCAGAGTCCCCTTCGGGGGAGATGGGGCGGTAGTAGAAATTGAAAAATAAATAAAAAATAAAATAAATAAAAATAAATAAAAATAAATAAAAATAAAATAAATAAACAACAGAAGAAGACAGCAGAGAACATAATCTCAGGTTACCTCCTAAATATGAATATATACAATATATGATAGAATGAAATAATACTAAAACTATAGCTGTAATCATAGAGCTAAAATCGTAAGATCATTTAAAACTAAAATGATTAACCAAAACCCAAAAATTGGAATCTTGGAGACATATTAGTGGCACTAAAATTCTGGATTTAAAACTGTTGCATGTGGTCATGGGGGAAGCATAAATCCCCTTGATATTATGCATACTGCTGAGTCCTGTGTCGCCCATCTATTGATGTCCTTGTAGGGATCAGTGAGTGACAACAGTCAAGTCACATCAGCTCCTGCTAATTTCGGAGGTGGTGCAAGAAAGTTTGGCAACATCGAGAGAAATGGAGTCTGGCTGGTCAGATGGAGAAATTTGCACACAGAAGGAATTAGTATGTCCTGGGTATTTTACTATATGAGGATAGATAAGATGGGCTCTAGTCTCTCTCTAAAACCCACAGACATGGGCCACATGGGCACACACACAAACTAGGCAACCACATGTGATTTTCTGTAGCTTGAATCATGTCAACTGGATTTCTATTTTCTCAGTGGAAACGTTTCGCTCCACTGAGAAAATAGAAATCCAGTTGACATGATTCAAGCTACAGACAATTCCACCTGGATGACTGAAAACCTTCATAGACACATGTGATTTTGTGACTTTATCTAGCCTGTGTGGTGATTGGGTCATGCCAAGGCAGAAAACATAGTTAAACACTGGTTTCGTTAACCACAAGGAAGTGAGTCATGCAAAAACAACCACCTGTGTTGTGAATGTTTTAAAGCAGGGTTCCTCAACCTCAGCCATTTTAAGATGTATGGACTTCAACTCCCAGAATACTCCAGCCAGCAATGCTGGCTGGAGTATTCTGGGAGTTGAAGTCCACACATCTTAAAATGGCTGAGGTTGAGGAACTCTGTTTTAAAGCATGGGGTCTCTGCAGGGTGGGGTCAAAAAGGTCAAGATGCTGGCCACAGCGGTGTGACTGAAGCTCCGCCTGATTTTTCCATGCGCACCTGACACACATCAAAACCAAAGGGAGCTTCAGTAGCAGCACCATCTTAACCTCTGGAGAGTAACTTGTGGACCTCATGGAGAAGTTGTGGATGTTGCATTCCTGCTGAAAACTCCGGATGATATCTCCTGGATCCGTTTGGGTGGGCCGCTGGGAGTTAAAAACATTTGGATGCAAATTGAGGTTCTGATGTTGGACAAACGTCTTGGTCCCTGCAATGGGTATCTTTGTTTGGGGGTTTTGCTCTTAACGAAAAAGAGGAAAACTACAGGTAGTCCTCGCTTAATGGCCACAACTGAGACCAGAATTTTGGTTGCTAAGCAAAGCAGTCATTAAGCGAATCCGACCCAATTTTACGACCTTTTTTGGGGCGGTTGTTAAGCGAATCACCGCAAGCATTAAGCAAGCCATGTGGTCATTAAGCAGATCACGCGGTTCCCCAATGTTTTTACTTGCCAGAAGCTGATGGGAAGGTCAAAAATAGCGATCACGTGACCATGGGACGCTGCGATGGTCATAAATGTGAACCAGTTGCCAAGGGCCCAAATCGTGATCATGTGACTATGGGGACGCTGCAATGGTCATAAGTGTGAGGACCGGTCGTAAGTCAGTTTTTTCAGCACCGTCGTAAGTCTGAACCATCACTAAACAAGTGGTTGTTAAGCGAGGACTGCCTGTAAGTGTCTCCTTATGGCAACAGAAAGGATGATTTTGAGTAGATAGCCGCAACCTTTTCTTATTTATTTGCCTGTTCTAATTCCCTAATTGGAAACATTTGAACTGCAGCGTGGCGTACAATTGTACAAACACCTGCATATCTCATTGGTATTCCGAGGCGCTTCCAATACCTTTCCTGCATTAATTACGGTGATGTTTTGTGATTATAATTTAATGGATGGAATTTGTGTGTATGTGTGTTTTCTAATGATGCCGGAATGGAGTTCTGAAATTTGAAAGAAGTGACTTTATTCCAGGAGAGAAGTCATTTGTCTGTGGTTTTCTTAATTAACCAAAACAGGCAATGGCATGTTTATAGGAAACTTGATAAAAGCTCCACGAAGTGGCTAACTTGCAAATTCTGCTCTGGATTAATTTGCAAATTTCTGCTCTGTCCCTTATTTTAACAGTGAATTTGTATGTTGTTGGCAGGTCGGTTCTTTGACTTAGCGGCGGAAGACGTTGCTAGATGAGAAAAGAAAATAGAAGTTGGAGGACCCACAGCCACTACTGAACCAGAAAAGACACGGAGAGAACAACCCTTTGCCAAGTCATTATATTTCTCATATAGTTTCCTAACAAGCAAAAGGTTCTCCAGACTTTTGCTCCAAAAGTAGCAATCAAAGATTGCTGATCCTGCTAAAGCTTTTAATACAACTTGCTTCACATCTGTGAAAAGGGTTGGCTGCCACATTCTCCCCATTAAATTCGCCAATTTTAGGAGCCATTTTTAATCATCCCAGCTCTACAGAAATTAAAAAAATTATGCAAAGGCGTTAGGACTCTTTCTCTCTCTGGAAGAAGAAAAGAACGGGACCAAGTTTGGGGTGCATGGAGAAGCTGGCCATAGAAAGATGGGGTTCAAAAATATGGCAAATTGGGGTGGGGCTGCAGTGAAAAAGATCCAGAAAAAAGATTCCCCCATCATCCCTCTAAGCCCCCTTCACTCCTGATCATGGGACCCAGAGCACAACTATCATTAAAAGGCAAGAAAGAAATGCAGAAGCCAAGATTTGTGGGCTTCCCCTACTTTGCTCTATACCAATGTTTCTGAAACTCAACAGCTTTAAGATGTGTGGACTTCACCTCCCAGAATTCCCCAGTCAGCATTCTTTAAGATGTGTGGACTTCAACTCCCAGAATTCCCCAGCCAGCATTCTTTAAGATGTGTGGACTTCAACTCCCAGAATTCCCCAGCCAGCATTCTTTAAGATGTGTGGACTTCAACTCCCAGAATTCCCCAGCCAGCATTTTCTAAGATGTGTGGACTTCACCTCCCAGAATTCCCCAGCCAGCATTCTCTAAGATGTGTGGACTTCGCCTCCCAGAATTCCCCAGCCAGTATTCTTTAAGATGTATGGACTTCACCTCCCAGAATTCCCCAGCCAGCATTCTTTAAGATGTGTGGACTTCACCTCCCAGAATTCTCCAGCCAGCATTCTCTAAGATGTGTGGACTTCACCTCCCAGAATTCCCCAGCCAGCATTCTTTAAGATGTGTGGACTTTGCCTCCCAGAATTCTCCAGCCAGCATGCTTTAAGATGTGTGGACTTCACCTCCCAGAATTCTCCAGCCAGCATTTTCTAAGATGTGTGGACTTCGCCTCCCAGAATTCCCCAGCCAGCATTCTTTAAGATGTGTGGACTTCGCCTCCCAGAATTCTCCAGCCAGCATTCTCTAAGATGTGTGGACTTCACCTCCCAGAATTCCCCAGCCAGCATTCTTTAAGATGTGTGGACTTCGCCTCCCAGAATTCCCCAGCCAGCATGCTGGCTGGGGAATTCTGGGAGTTGAAGTCCAAACGTCTTAAAGCTGCTGAAGTTAAGAACACTGGCCTATACCAGTGAGGTCATGGAGAAGATCTATCTATGTGGTTGCTAGAAGTCAAAAATGACTTGATGGCACATAATCAATCAGTCAATCAATCAGTCAATACCAGTAAGGACAAGTAAAATAAAAGCAATGGAATATTTCCCATATATGATCAGGAAGGAATTCTTGGCCAATCTGATAAGTCCTATAGTCCTCTAGGACTTCAAAAAGCAACTAAAATCTGGAATTCCAGATTACGATAATATTAGTGAACTGGAAAACGCCACGTTGAGAAAAGTGAGCTTGCTCTGTATTGGGAAAGACATCATTCTGAGCTATTTCTAGGGGTTTAAAATCTAAGCCTAGGAGGGGGGGGAAGGGGAATATACCTGAATAGCCCATATGGAGAAAGAAAGGGAATAGGTTGTTACTCAGTTGTTAATCAGCATTTTTTTCACCTGCAATCTGTTTCTCTTCTCAACATGTAGTGTATTAGTGTATTAGCGAATTTTTCTTTTCACTTGACCCCACTCACTAGTAATGGAAGGTCTTTTCATGTTTGGTTATTTTGATGAATATTTCTCTCTCTGTGTGTGTACGTGCATGTATATTATGTAACAATATTTCATAATATTGTTTTTTAAAAGACAGCTTTATTATTAGAATAATGAAATACAAGGGAAAAAAAGGTTTACATAACAATAACAATATTGTTATATAACAATAACAAGGTTTACAATAACAGAGAAAGAAACAACTACTATGTGTGAATAAAAGTTAAATGAAAACATTAGGTGAAAACTTTCCAGTAACACATTCTCTATCCCTTTCTGTTTATTTCCCCAACCGCTGACCACAAACTAGATATACTATGTTTTACACAAAACATTAAAGATTATTGTTAGTATCTATTTGAATCCTTTCATCTATTATTTTTGTTAGTCTTATAACTTTCTTCCTAAAAACCATATTCCAAATGTCTAAATTTGCCTTGCTGGGTAATCTGTAGCATGTAAGGGAACCATTATTGCTTAAATTTGGTTAGGTCTTCTGGAATTAAACCTAATTAAGAATATCTGTGGTTTCAGTTGAATTTTTTTTTTTTGTTTAGGATTTTTGGAAGATTTCAGAGTCCAGAATATTGTTGGTTTGTTTTCTTATTGTATTCTTTCAAATCAATATAGGGAGGTTGGGACAGACACCACAGAAAGTTGTTTGCAATTGGAGAAGCCTATAAATCCAGTAAAATAAATCATAATAAATAAATAGGGATTATATTACAATCTATGTGATAAATCTAATGATCTTGACTATTTTACCAGTATGGCTCAGAAATCCTTCACGAGGTAAAACCCTAGCTATTATGAAATTCCTCTCTTAACTCAGGTCATCAGGACCATGCCAGATCTGGGTGAATAAACTTCTAAGCACAAGAAGATAAGATTGGATTTAATCTGTTAATTCGGGGATCCTGGCTGCCAAAAAAAAAAATTCAATATTATCTTTGCCATTTCCATAGCCTCATCTTGTTCTTGGCTCTCCAGAGAATGGTGTGATTTTAATAACCTTGCGAAGATAGCAATTAAAAAAAAATCTTGTGAAGGTAACCTCTGATCCAAATTAAAACATAAAAAGAAATTTGCATACTATCTTGAACTTCCATGCAGAATTGCTGACAGGGTGGGTTCTCCCTTGCAAAGGTCCATTGCTTTGTCCCTATTAAAGGGGTCGTCATCCAGAAGAGTGCAGAGGACACAGAAACACCCTTCCTGAGATTTCCCTGTGGCAGAATAAAAACATTGAGACTGGCAACATAAAGCATTTTATATCCAAAGTACCAGATGTGTGAAGTTCTTTCCCTTCTGGTCTACTTTAAGGAGCTCATTCTGTCATTGTAGAAGGAGAATAGCCTTCAAAAGAAGCCAGAGAAATGGGTGCTGTGAATCTCTTCCATCCATTCTGTAACCCTCCATTCTGCAAATCTACATGGTGGCTGGTGGTCTTGGCCCAGGGCTCACAGTCTGTCCAGGAAGCGCTGCTTCTTTGCAACACTTCCTGGAATGACCAGGTGACTGTGAAACCTTATAGCAGTGTTTTTCAAACTTGGCAACTTGAAGATGTGTGGACTTCAACCCCCAGAATCCCCCAGCTGAGGAATTCTGGGAGTTGCAGTCCACACATCTTCAAGTTGCCAAGTTTGAAAAACAGCCTTACAGGATACTTTCACCACAAAGACAAAACGTTTTGGCCTCTGGCAATATTATTTTAGCTCTCCATCAATAGGCTGCAGAAATGGGTTCTGGTCAAAGCTTACATTACTTTGGGAAATAAAGGAGACTATGTGGTCGCTAGGAGTTGACAACAACTTGATGTCTCATCATCATCATCATCACCATCAAATAGATTAGTTAATGTATAGATATGCAACGGGGGGGGAAAGCAAAAATTGTCAAATTTCCAGTGACCTTTTGAAGGAATCCAAGTCAAAAACTACAGCTCGTTGGTTGGGTTCACATGACACATGAACCCCTGGTTAGCTTCACCATGGTCCTCTCAATTAACCAAGTTTTCTGTGTTTGTGGAAGGAACCAGGAGTTCCCAAACTAAGAGAAATGTTACGTCAACATATATGAGTGCTTTCTAACATAGTCAAGAGAACAGTTAGGAATCCATTGAGTTTTCTAAATGGAAAGGAGAAGCCTAGAATTTTAACCTTGGAGCACAGACTGTATAAGGCAGTGTTTCTCAACCTCAGCAACTTTAAGATGTGTGGACTTCAACTCCCAGAATTCCCCAGCCAGCATGCTGAGTTGAAGTCCACACATCTTAAAGTTGCTGAGGTTGAGAAATACTGGTATAATTTGATTTCTGTGTATATAGGGCTTCGTTTTTGTCTGCAGTAAACGGTTTAATCTTGCGGAATGGTCTCCATGATTTCCCAGCCATTTCCTGAGTAAGGAGCAAGTGGCTGGAGAACTGCAATTCACAGCTGTTCCTGAGGTGAAACTGGATAGTTTGCATGACCCCCTTGAATCATAGACTAAACAAAGAAGCTGGGTGACCTTGGGCCAGTCCCTCTCTCTCAGCCAAGGAGCATTTCAAATGGAAGTATGATAATAACAGACAAGACACACTGTCTGTCTGTCTGTCTGTCTGTCTATCATCTATCCTTCCATTTGTCCATCAATCATCTATCAGTCATCCATCCATCCTCTATCTACTTATCTACCCATCCATCTACCCATCCATCTACCCATCCATCATCTATCTCTAACTATCTCTTTATCTGTCTGTCTATCTATCTATCCTTCCATTTACCCACCCACCCACCCACCCACCCACCCATCCATCCACCCACCCATCCATCCATCCATCCATCCATCCATCCATCCATCCATCCATCCATCCATCCATCCATCCACCTACCTATCCATCCATCCATCCATCCATCCATCCATCCATCCATCCATCCATCCATCCATCCATCCTCTATCATCTATCATCTCTGTCTGTCTGTCTGTCTGATCTATCTATCATCTCAGCCTGAGAAGTCAAGGAGGGTTTTGTTGCAATTTGCCACAGATTATAGGCAGTTTGAAAATTCCTAGAAAATTGAGGAATCACCATTACAGACAGGAAAAAGAAGGAGGCTACCTTAAAAAGCAGGAAAGGAAATAGAAGTTGGACTGAAAATTTCTTCCTAGTTCTGTATATGGTTGGATTGTTAGCATCCTTTTTTGTATTAATTCCCCCTGCAGGATTCTGATTCTGAAGCAAAGGACTCTGTTTGTCTCTTTGTCTGTTTCACTGAAAAGTGCCACGACGTGGACTAGTTCTCAGTGTGCTGTCCAGAACCTTCGTGTGGAGGCAGGATCCACATCTGGAGTAAAAGGAGTTAACATCAGCTTCTGCTTAGCAAGGCAGCCAAGCTTTTAAAGATGGGCCACAGCCAGTGGCTTGAGAAAGAATCAAACTAATTACCTCCCTAATTGCCAAGACGAATTGTCTCCCTAATAACTAAGGATCTCTGGAGGAGGGCTTCTCTGCTAGCATTCCACACTGTCAGGTTATTGAGCCAACTTGGAAATGATCTGCAGCTTTTCAATGTCTCCTTTGCCAGGTACTTCTGTGGTCCAAGATGGCAGCTTCAACCATCCAAGAAGCAAAATCTGATCTTGGCTTTTTGACCACACCCTGTAGAAATCCCCCCAAAGGGGTAGAGGGATTTAATCCAGGCCTTGAGAAGAAGGAGGGAGAGGGGAAAGGGTCGCCCAGCCCAGGGTAGGGAGAAAACATGAGAAAGAAGCTCACAACCACCCCACCTTATGTCCACCTCATTCCCATGGTCAACTAAACTAGTTGCTCTATCAAAAAAAGATCCGATTGGTTGGCATAATTTATTCTTGATAAACCGGTACTGGACTTATCAAGCAATGCATTCTTTTCTAGAGTTCCTCCTTTTCAATGTTGTTTGTTCCCTTTCCTCCTCAACACCACCACCACCACCACCCCCCGCATGGAAAGGGAACTGTACACTGGATAATGCCTGCATTTTGATAATTGATATTACTTAATCCACTAATATTACTAAATACTAATACTACTACTAATAAATAAATAATAAATAAATAATAATAAATAATAATTAAATAATAATAAATAATAATTAAATAATTAAATAATTAAAAGGGGCGCGGTAGCTCAGCGGGTTAAACCGCTGAGCTGTAAGAGACTGCCGATCAGTACGTTGGCAGTTCGAATCCCCGCGTGGCAAGGTGAGCTCTCGTCACTCGCCCCAGCTCCTTTCAACCCAACAGTTCGAAAGCTAAATGCGAGTAGATAAATGGGTACCACCTTAAGTGGGAGAATGTGCTGGCGTCCTGTCGGGGGTCTCCTCGGAACGAAAGAAGATCCTGTGAATCCCGTGAATGGCGGCAGAGGATGCCGGATCTCGAATGGCGACATCCAGGACGTCAGCAGCCGACTTGGAAGCGAGGTATCCTGGGACGTGTAGTCCAATACCTACGGAAGAAGAGTCGGTTCCTTTACCCCCTCCCTTAGCACGCGGTAAACATTGTTAATTATATATGGATGTATAAATATGAAATTGCAATGTATGTAAGCCGCCTAGAGCCCTCCGTCTAGGGAGGGGATAGGCGGGGTATAAATAGATTAAATAAATAAATAAATAAATAAATAAATAAATAAATAAATAATACATACATACATACATACATACATACATACATACTACTAAAGTCATTGACTACACTAACCCTATTTGGGGAGATGGGCGGGGATAAATTTAAATAATAAATAAAATAAATAAAGCCTTTGATTGTGTGGATCACAACAAACTGTCGCAAATTCTTAAAGAGATGGGAGTACCAGACCACCTTACCTGTCTCCTGAGAAACCTGTATGTGGGTCAAGAAGCAACAGTTAGAACCGGACATGGAACAACCGATTGGTTCAAAATTGGGAAAGGAGTACGACAAGGCTGTATATTATCACCCTGCTTATTTAACTTATATGCAGAGTACATCATGAGAAATGCCGGGCTGGATGAATCACAAGCTGGAGTTAAGATTGCCAGGAGAAATATCAACAACCTCAGATATGCAGACGATACCACCCTAATGGCAGAAAGTGAAGAGGAACTAAAGAGCCTCTTGGTGAGGGTGAAAGAGGAGAGTGCAAAAGCTGGCTTGAAACTCAACATTAAAAAAACTCAGATCATGGCATCTGGTCCCATCACTTCCTGGCAAATAGAAGGGGAAGAAATGGAAGCAGTGACCGATTTTATTTTCTTGGGCTCCAAGATCACCGCAGACGGTGACTGCAGCCATGAAATTAAAAGACGCTTGCTCCTTGGGAGGAAAGCTATGGCAAACCTAGACAGCATATTAAAAAGCAGAGACATCACCTTGCCGACAAAGGTCCATATAGTTAAAGCTATGGTTTTCCCAGTAGTAATGTATGGCTGTGAGAGTTGGACCATAAGGAAGGCTGAACGCCGAAGAATTGATGCTTTCGAACTGTGGTGCTGGAGAAGACTCTTGAGAGTCCCTTGGACTGCAAGGAGGTCAAATCAGTCAGTCCTAGAGGAAATCAACCCTGACTGCTCATTGGAAGGACAGATACTGAAGCTGAAGCTCAAATACTTTGGCCACCTAATGCGAAGAGAGGACTCCCTGGAAAAGACCCTGATGCTGGGAAAGACTGAAGGCAAAAGGAGAAGGGGACGGCAGAGGATGAGATGGTTAGACAGCATCACCGATGCAATGAACATGAATTTGAGTGAACTCCGGGAGACAGTGGAGGACAGGAAGGCCTGGCGTGCTATGGTCCATGAGGTCACAAAGAGTCGGACACGACTAAACGACTGAACAACAACAACAAATTCACTAATAAAAGAGCTTTGCGGCATCAAATGTTTCACTGGCACAGCAAAAATTAAGAATAATCAGTCCAGTGTCCCACTTAAATCAGTCGTCTTTTTAATGTTGGTCTGTAAAGGAAATATTTTTTCTCTGTTATCTGGAAAGTCGGAATGGAGGCAGAAATGAGTCACCTGCAGGGTTTTCTCTCTGAGCCTTGGTCGGACTGAAGCCTTGGAGACATATGCTCTAAGGTATGGCATGCGTATAGACAGATGCGCCCAACAGAACAACTCATTTTAGTTTCTCTTTTCATTTGACATATTAATTAAAGGAGGCCATTTATCTAGTTAAATAATTCACAGTGACATTTCAGAACCATTTGCCAAGTTTTGAATACACACACAGACACAGACACACACAGAGACAGAGACACATAATCTGCTTCAACACGGTATGATGAATTCCAGTAATGCATGGAAAGGTTTTAAAACAGACCCCCCCCCTCCTGCATTTAACCTTCAGCATAAGGGGGGAGGGGATTTATGAGGAAGCAAAGGACCAACAGTCTAACCAAAAGATTAACTGCATTTATTGCTTGCACTACCCTAGGGTGGAACCAATAACTCCCCAGGGATTACTGATTTCACTATAGGTTTTGGGGTTAGATCAAATTATGTTCCAACATTAAGCCTAAGCTTAAACCTGGGACTCCATGATTACTTTTAAAAATATGTTTGTATGTATGCCACCAATCACAGCTTTTTTTTTTACAGCAATTATCTAAAAAAAACCCCATATTTATGGGATGCCCAATTCATAGCAATTATAAATACAATACAATGCAAATAGGAGGTGATGACCTAAATCATCATCATCATCGTAGACAAAGATAAAACCTGGCAACGGCTTACAACTGGAACATTAAAAAAAGAAACGGAAGGCTTGATTTGGCTGCTCAAGAGCAAGCAATTCGAACTAATGCAATCAAGGCCAGAACTGAAAAATCATCAAATGATTCAAAGTGCAGATTGTGCAAAGAAGCAGAAGAAACAGTAGAACATATACACAGCTCCTGCAAGAAGATCGCACAAAGTGACTGTAAACAACGACATAACACAGTCACTAAAATGATTCATTGAAACATCGGTAAAAATTATCATTTGCCAGTAATGAAAAATTGGTGGGAATATATCGTTGAAAAAGTAGTTGAAACGAGCAGGTTAAAATATTGTGGGATTTCTGAATACAAACTAATAAAGTCTTGGCACATAACATGCCAGATTTAACTGTGCTTGAAAAGAAGAAAATGTGGATAATTGATGTGGCAATACCAGAAGATAGTAGAATTGGAGAAGATCACAACGTATCAAGATCTGAAAATCAAAGTTAAAAGATTATGGTATAAACTGGCAGTGGTGGTCCCAGTAGTTATTGACAGACTGGGTGCCATACCAAAAAACCTGGGAGGGCACTTAGAAAATCTGTGCATTGACAAAATTTCCATCTGTCAATTACAAACGGTCACACTGCTTGGATCCGCAGATATACTACACTGATACATTACGACATCCCAGGTCCTTGGGAAGAACTTGATGTGAATGAAGGCCAACACCAGCTAAAGAACTGGCAGCTGTGATTTTACAATCTTGTGAATAATAATAATAATAATAATAATAATAATAATAATAATAATAATAATTTTAGACTTGCAAATCCATAGGAAGGGTATTGACGCCTTTGAAATTTGGTGTTGGAGAAGACTCCTGAGAATACCATGGACAGACAAGAAAACAAACAAATGGATCATTGAACAAATCAACCCCAAGTTCTCACTTGAGGCACAAATGACCAGGCTCAAATGATCCTACTTCGGACACATTATGCAAAGACCAGCTTTCTGGAGAAGGCTCTGATGGAAAGAGAAGAAGAGGATGACCAGCAGCAAGGTGGATGGACTCAGTTACAATGGTGATGGGTGCACCATTGGAAGACCTGAAGGACCAGGTTGGGGATTAATCATCATGGAGAAAATCTATCTACAATATGTGGTCACTATTTATTTTATTTATTTATTTATTATTCAAATTTATTCCCCGCCCATCTCCCATGCAAGGGACTCTGGGCGGGTTACAATAAATAAAAATTTAAAACTATACAAAATATCTAAAAACACAAACAAAACATAATAAAATAAAATCCAGGATGGGCATTGGACCCGCAGAATAGATAGTAGAGCTATGGGGCAAGCCAACCCCAGGAGGCACTACCACCTCCGTCGTCCCAGGCCAGGTGGCAAAGCCAGGTCTTAAGGGCCTTCCGAAAGGCCAGGAGGGAGGGGGCCAGTCTCACCTCCGGGGGCAGAATATTCCACAAGGCGGGTGCTATCGCAGAGAAGGCACGCCTCCTGGACCCCGCTAGATGGAATTGTCTTGTTGAGGGGGTCCGAAGCATGCCCTCCCTGCATGTACGGGTGGGGCGGGTCGACGTTATCGGGACGAGACGGTCCCTCAGGTACCCTGGTCCTATGCCATGTAGGGCTTTAAAGGTAATCACCAACACCTTGAATTGGACCCGGAAGCAAACTGGCACCCAATGCAGCTCGCGAAGCAGAGGTGTTACATGTGCCGATCTTCTGGCACTCATAACTGCTCGCGCCGCTGCATTCTGCACCAGCTGAAGCTTCCGGATACTCTTCAAGGGTAGCCCCATGTAGAGCGCATTACAATAGTCTATACGGGAGATGACAAGGGCGTGAGTGACTGTTCGGAGGGCCTCCCGATCCAGGAAAGGGCGTAACTGGTGCACAACTCGCAGCTGTGCAAAGGCCCTCCTGGCCACGACTGCCACCTGCTCTTCAAGCAGGAGTCGCGAGTCCAGGAGGACCCCCAGATTCCGCACTGGATCCGAGTGGGGTAGTGCAACCCCCCCCAGAACCAAAGATGACAACTTCCCGGATCCAGGGGGGCCATCAATCCACAGCCACTCCGTCTTACCAGGGTTCAGTTGAAGCCTGTTGTTCCCCATCCAGACCCCCACAGCCTCCAGGCACTGAGATAAGGCATTGACCGCATCACTTACTTCACCCGGGACGGAGATGTATAACTGGGTATCATCAGCATATTGGTGATACCTCATCCCGTGGTGACGGATGATCTCGCCCAGTGGCTTCATGTAGATGTTAAATAGGAGTGGAGAGAGAACCGACCCCTGCGGCACCCCACAAATCAGGGGTCGCGGGTCAGCTCTCTCCTCCCCTATCAACACCGACTGGGAGCGGCCCTGGAGAAAGGAGGCGAACCAGCGCAAAACCACACCGCCCGCTCCCAACTCCTCAAGCCGCTCCAAAAGTATACCATGGTCGACGGTATCGAAAGCCGCTGAGAGATCTAAGAGAGCAAGGATGGACGCACTCCCTCCATCCCGCTCTCGCCAGAGATCATCCATAAGTGTGACCAATGCGGTCTCCGTCCCATATCCCAGCCTGAAACCTGACTGGAAGGGGTCCAGATAATCCGTTTCATCCAGAATCCTCTGGAGTTGCAACGCCACCACCTTCTCAACCACCTTTCCTAAAAAGGGAAGGTGGGAGACTGGGCGAAAATTGCCCAGGATTGTAGGGTCCAGGGAAGGTTTCTTGAGGAGGGGGTGCACCAGCGCCTCCTTAAAGGCCGCCGGGAACACCACCTCACTCAAGGACGAATTAATCATCGCCTGGACCCAGCCACATGTCACCTCACTAGCTGATTTCACCAGCCAGGAGGGACATGGGTCAAGCTGGCATGTGGTGGCGTTTACAATCCGGAGGATCCTGTCTACTTCATCAGGCGCAACAGGATCAAACTGTTCCCAGATAACGTGGTAAGTACGAGCCCCTGGCATCTCCCCAGATCTTGTCTCATGCTTGGAGTCCAACTTGGAATGAATCTGAGCGATTTTGTCCTGCAGATGCTCAGAAAACTCTTCCGAACGGCCCTGTAAGTGGGTCTCGCCCTGCTCCCGACCCAAAAGTGATCTTGTAATCTTGAAAAGGGCCGTCGGGCGGCATTCTGCGGACGCAATAAGAGCGGAGAAATATTCACGTTTCGCCGCTCTTACCGCCACAAGGTAGGCCTTAACTGCGGCTCTAGCTTGTGTTCGGTCAGATTCAGTCTTCGTCTTTCTCCAGCGGCGCTCTAGACGTCTCTTAACCCTCTTCAAAGCCCTTAACTCTTCCGTGAACCACGGAGAGCAGCGGGTCGAACAGGGCCGGAGAGGTCACATAGGCGCGATCTTGTCCAGGGCTCCGGCCGCGGCTTTATTCCAGGCCGCGGCCAGGACCTCCACTGGACCGTGAAGCAAGTCCTCGGGAATAACCCCCAGCTCCTTCTGAAACCTCACTGGGTCCATCAGTCGCCGGGGGCGGACCAATCGAATAGGTCCCGCCTCCCTGCGGAGTGGGGTAGCACAAGAGAGTCTCAGGGTCACCATGGCGTGGTCTGACCATGACAATGGAGAAAGATGTAACTCTCCCCTCAGATCACATTGCCACTGCTCAGACAAGAAAACTAAGTCCGGGGTGAGACCACTGTCACGAGTCGGGTCACGAATAATCTGAGACAGGCCCATAGCTGCCATGGTAGCCATGTACTCCCGGGCCGCCTCCGAGGACCGTCCCAGAGACGGCAGATTGAAGTCCCCCAGAACCATAAGTCTGGGGAACTCCACCGCCAACCCCGAGACAGCCTCGAGCAGCTCAGGCAGGGAGGTTGCTACGCAGCAGGGAGGCTGGTACAGCAGCAACACTCCCAACTGTTCTCGTGAACCCAACTTGAAAAACAGGGTCTCACACCCGGTCACTTGTGGATCAGCGCCCCTGAAGGCCACAAGGGACTCTCGGATGACCACTGCCACCCCTCCTCCCCTGCCCCGGTGTCTCGGCTGATGCCACACCCGAAACCCGGCTGGGCATATCTCCGAGAGGGCTACTCCCCCCTCTGGGCCCAGCCAGGTCTCGGTAATACACGCCAGGTCGGCCCCCTCCTCTATGATTAGATCACCTATAAGGGGGGCCTTGTTGTTCACCGACCTGGCATTCAGCAGCAGCAGTCGGAGACCGGAGCCCACGAGGATCTGCTTACCAGGGCCTGGGTATGAACACGGGGGGCCGGAACGCGCCACCGGTAGCAAACACCGGGGGCGCCTTCCCCAATGATGGCCTGCCCTCCGGTTCCCGTCATACCGTCCCCTGCCCGTCACCACCTGAATCAAATAGCCCGCCACACAGCCCCCAGAGATTCCCGGCTCTGGCCTGGTAGCCTCCACTCCCAGACCTCCGGAATTCCTGGGCTTAATCAAGGGTCCCTTATCCCATTCATCCATCATACAGTCGCACACAATGTCGGGCAGTGACAAGACCCCCCAGTGCACCAGCTCTCGCTCTCGGCACTGTTAGGGTCCAGCACCACCCCCGCTCATACTCTGTACCTCTCCCTCAACTTCTCTCACTGGTCAGGGAGAGGTACCAACACCCACCAACAGTCACTCCTACCCCACCTGGCTCTCACCCAGGGGGTACTCTTACATACCCATACAATCTTGGCTCCCCCTCGTCTCTCACCCGGGGGGGTCCACATTCATACCAAGGGACCCCTACAAACCCTCTGCCACCTTAGCTTAAATGGGACGACATGCAGAATTTTATGGGAGTTAGTCCGTGTTCTTCGTAGGCCCTGGTCTCCTGGGCTATCTGTCCAGCCTCTGTGTCTTCCCGGGCCGCAGGGCTCTCCACCAACTCCAGTCCGCTCTAACATCAGAAGCCTCCGAACTCCCTCTAGAAGTCGGTCCAGGAAAAAAAGTCCAGGAGTCCGCTGCCTCAACCGGGCTCCCCTCCGTGCTGTGACGGCTCCGCTAGGCCCCCACCAACTATACCGGCCTAGCTCAAACTCCGATGGTCTCCAGCCTCCAGCAGTCAAAAACAGAGAGGCCTCTGGCAGCCTCCAGCCGACCACGATAGTCTTTGGATTCCGCAGGCTCCACCGGCCCCAGCCCAGAGACCAGCAATCAAAAATCTCCAGCCTCCAGCTGCCACCCGGCAGCCCCCCGCAGTCTCCAACCTTCGGTGGGCACCGGGCAACAGCTCCTTGCCAGCTCCACCGGCCCAACTCGAACCCCACAGTCTCTGCGGCCTCCAGCTTCCCACGGACCTCGGCAGCCTACAGCGTCTCCGGCTGCTCACTGGGCTCGCTTCTCCGCTTCTTCGCTCGCCTCCCCACGCCGTTCCTCGGAGGCTCCGACCGGATGTAAAGGCTCGTCTCAGCACTCCCCCCAGAGAAAGCCACTCACCCACTGACAACACCACCTCACTAGACCCCCAAAGGTGAATTTTCGGGGGGTTTTCGGGGGGTTTTCACAGGGTTTTCACAGGGTTTCTGTGGCTTTCTCCCGGAGCGGTAATCGGCCGCGATGACTTGCGGCCGCCATCTTGCTCAGCTCAACAACTAAGAGTTGACAACAACTTGATGACACATAATCAATCAACACGTAAGGTACATAAGCAACAATATACAGTACTTGACCTTCTTCTGTGTTAGTCCCTTCAATCTTCTCTTCTCAAGACTAGAATTTCCAGTTGCTTCAAACATCCTTCATAGGTTCTAGTACCCCAGTCATCCCTGTGGCCCAAGGATGTTCCCCAGCCATAAGTGCTGAAAGACGCATGGTCTTTGGTACTGGTGGATGACATCTTGCTAACAAGACTATCAGCCTTTGCTAGCACCACCTACAATGAGTTTATCTCACCCGTTTTAAAGCTTGGGGCATTTGATCCATTCAGCACTTACTATGGTAGGAAATTCCACATCACTTGAAGACATTCTCCTTCTCTGTCCTGATTTATTCAGCTTCACTGGATGACCTTGAGATTTACTGCCAAGAGACAAACATTTCTTTCCCTAACCAATGTTCACCCCATCTGCCAAACGCTTCCCTTTTCTTTGTATAGCTCCCAACGTTGCAATCTTCATCCGCAGAGAAGGCGCTCTAATCTACTGATCGTTCTCCTGGCTGTTTCTGCTGCTTTTGTTCAGTAGTTCTTTTGAGATACGGTGAAGAAAGCACGTGGTGTTGCTTCTGTGGCACAATTGTGATACTCTGGGACTTCCTTTTTCTTCAGAGTGCTAACACAGAAACCGCGCATATTGCAGCAAGCGTACACCTTGAGCTGTGTTTTCACAGATGTCTTCCACAGCTCTTAAATCCCTTTTCAGCCCAGTTATTGCTAACTCAGACCCCACTTGAAAATATATTAGCAGGTTAAAAAACAAAAAAAGGCCATACTGAAGTTACCCCAATAACTTCATGCCGATGGGAGCATTGCATTCTGCTAAATTCCCAATCAGCCATCTAGCTCTTTTCACCTTTCCAGCAAAAGATAAGACATTTTAAAGAATATCTCTCTCCACGCAGCAGGGGTCCATAATTCGGGGGGGGGGGTGCCACATGTTTTTGGAGCAACTCACAAGGTGCCATTTTTCAACCTGCCCTTCTCCTGGTTGCCTGTGCATTATTGACATGATTTAGACTAGAAGGTGACTTATTTTTCGTTCAGTCACCCAAACGGTCCTGTTCTTCTGGCATTTTAAACTTTGATTGCTTTAATATTTGCTTATTTGCCTGTTGGATCATTTTTTATGCCTCTCATCCTATCATGTTGATTGATTACGCGCCAACAAGTCAGTGTCAATTCTTAGTGACCACATAGATAGGTTTTCCCCATTATGAGCTGTCCCCAACCTGGTCCTTCAGGTCTTCCAATGGCACACCCATTGCTGCTGTAACTGAGTCCATCCCCCTTGCCACTGGTGGTCATCCTCTTCTCTTTCCCTCCACCTTTCCCAGCATTAGAGCCTTCTCCAGAGAACTGGGTCTTCATGTTGATTAATTGATTATATGCCATTAAGTCAGTGTGGACTCTTAGTGACCACGTAGATAGGTTTTCTCCATGAAGATCTGGCCCAACAGTGCACCCATCCCCACTGTAACTGAGTCCATCCACCTTGCTGCTGGTCATCCTCTTCTCTTTCCCTCCACCTTTCCCAGCATTAAAGCCTTCTCCAGACAGCTGGGTTTTCATGTTGATTGATTATGTTCCAACTAGTCAGTGTCAGTTCTTAGTGACCACATAAAGAGATTTTCTCCAGGAGGACCTGTCCTCAACCCAGTCGTTCAGGTCTTCCAACAGTGCACCCATCATTGCTGTAATGGAGTCCACCCACCCTGCTGATGGTCATCCTCTTCTTCTCTTTCCCTCCACCTTTCCCAGCATGATCAACTTCTCAAGAGATCTGGGTCTTTGTGTTATTGCAATTGTTGATCGTTCGTATTTTCCATACCTGACCATAAAGGTCCTTGTGGATTTCAGGTGATTGTAATACTCCTTTGTAAATATAAATGCATAATGTTGGGCGGGAGGGAGGTGGATGAAGTTTGACAGGTACCTAGCAGAATGGGTTCACACATCCAGTTTCTCTGTTGGCACGTTAATGTTTTTCTGTGCTTTTCAACTTCATTGCTTGCCAAAAGAACAGAATGACCTAAATGGCTTGTTATCAGGTTAATACTGTGAGAAGGTGTCCTCTGCATGTTCAGAGAGATTGGAAGAAGTTTTATACTCTGAATTCCCTCCCTTAGTGCTTCCAAATCATTAAAGTCGTGTGCATCCTCCCCAAATCAGATTAGAATGCATGTTAAGATGCTGAGGACAAGGTTTTCAATGACTTTGAACCCTGGTTTTCTTGGTGGTGAATTCCCAAGTCAGCAAGTGAAACTAAACAGCCACAAAAAGAGATATATAAAAAAGTTCAAAGCGTAATTTATTTTAGTCTTAACTTTAATAATGAAGCCTGGTGTAATCAATCTGCCTTTACAAAAAACAAGTCAAGTCACTTTAGTCTGAATTGTTGAATCATCAAATCAGTTCAGCTCAGGAAAAAAAATTGCATTTCTGCCTGCCCAGGATTCCTAAGCATTGAACTGGCCGGTTGATTGGAAAGCCCCCAGATTCGATATGTCAAATCAATTGAGCAACTTGATTCAAAAGGGTGATTCAATCATATCACTTTGGAACAATCTTCAAAACAATTCTTTGCACAACGTTATTGCTACCTTAATGATAATTTGGGTTTCTCAGCAGTCAGACTGTTCTGGATTTTAAAAAAAAAACCCAAACTACGTATTGCATCTCCTCTACTTGTACAGTGCACATACAAGCACACATGCACACAAATTCAATTTACAGGTAGTCCTCGCTTAACGACCACAATTGGGACCGGAATTTTGGTTGCTAAGCAAAGCAGTCATTAAGTGAATCTGACCCGATTTTATGTCCTTTTTTGCAGTGGTCGTTAAGTGAATCACCATGGGCACTAAGCAAACCATGTGGTCGTTAAGTGAATAACATGGTTATCATTGATTTTGCTTGCCAGAAGCCATCCGGGAAGGTTGAAAATGGCAACCATGTGACTATGGGATGCTGCGATGGTCATAAATGCGAACCGGTTGCCAAGTGCCCAAATCATGATCACGTGACTGTGGGGATGCTGCAACGGTCATAAATGTGAGGACCAGTTGTAAGTCGTTTCTTTTTCAGCACTGTCATAAGTCTGAACTGTCACTAAACAAATGGTTGTTAAGCAAGGACTACCTGTATATATGTTGCTTGATTTAGTTCCCTCTGAAATTGAACCAAAAGTATATCAACAGAAAAGAACTGCATCACACTCTTTCTCAATTGCTCTCCGCCCCCGCCCCCCGTCTGTTTAGAGCTAACAACAGCCAAATGGGGACAATCAGAGGACCCATCTCAACCCATCTTAGCCCTATTTAAATCCTTTGATGAACCCTCTTGTTGAAGGTGCATCAAGAGCCAACCCACAGGAGGATCTTCCAATATTTCTCCTGTGTCTACACCCAGAAATGGCAACCAGGGAGAGGAAGAATAATGAGTTAGATGCAAGAATGTCCTGGAGGGGTACGCCAAGGGAACCTGTGATATGGCAGAGTCCCCTTAGCAAGAGTCACTTGCTAAGCTAGGACTACTCAGTCCTAGGATACTTTAAGCTAGGATTACTCAGGGCAAAAGTAATAGGGGTGTCTTCACTATAATCCAGTGTTTTTCAACCCTGGCAACTTTAAGATGGGTGGACTTCAACTCCCAGAATTCTTGAAGTCCACCCATCTTAAAGCATCCTGGCTGGGGAATTCTGGGAGTTGAAGTCCACCCATCTTAAAACATCCTGGCTGGGGAATTCTGGGAGTTGAAGTCCACCCATCTTAAAGTTGCCAAGGTTGAAAAACACTGCCATAACCAGCAAAGTTAATTGACATAATTTGATTCCTAATTTTTTTTAAAAAAAAAATCCAACTACAGAATTATTCCTTGCCAGCGACAAACAGGCCAGCAGCATCTGAGCTGGCTGGCCTGTTTTTTGCCGGCAAGTAAGGAACCACTTGTGTTTTGGTGGCATCTGAGCATGTTCAGTCATGTCCCTATGCAAGCCCCACTCTGCAGGCACGTAAAGAAGAGACTTGCCTAGTGAGGTTAGCGTGGGGTAGGATTTGCCCTGCTTTGCCCCACTTAGCTGCAGATATCCCTGGAAGTGATGGGTGTGTGGGTGTGCAGTGTTGGAGGTTCCAGAAAATCAGCATGCCTTCGTTAGGATGTGGATGAGTTCATTCTAATGCAATTCTCTATATGCTTCTGGAGGAAGCTGTTTGTCGTCCCTCCCACATGCCTCTTCTCTCTACCTCTTTCTACCATCTGAGAAGGTAGCATGCTGCTGCTGCCTACATGCAGGAGGGCTGTCAGATGCTCAGCTCCTCCTCCATTTTCTTTTACTTTCTTCCACTTCCCACTGATTCTAAGAGGGGAGGAAAGAACTTGGCTGGTGTTATATATTTTATGATTTTGAAAGAATCTGGAAAGTTCTGTTTTAAAAGTCAGGCTGAAAAAGTTTTTTCTGTTGGAGTCAGGAGGGCTCATGTTAACTCCCTCCTCAGGAATGTTAATTATTGGTGCCTGAAGGTCTGGCTTGACCTGACCAATCAGATTGTTACCTGTTATTTCTTTTCCAAATAAGTAATAGGTGAGCTGAGTCAGAGTGGTCACATGCTAAATGTTGTCCACTCAGGTAATGCCAAGTTGTTACTGTAAAGGCTTTATATTGTAAATTTTCCTTTTGTGTTTGAGGCAACTGGCTGTAGCTATGTAATTAGGATAGTTTGAAGATCTTCCTCGGAGTGTGCACAGACTACGTTATCATCAGCATATTGAAGTTCTATAACAGAAGTTGCAATTACCTTATTTTTTGCTTTCAGCCTACTAAGATTAAAAAGCTTTCCATCTGTTCGATATATAATTTCTACACCAGTAGGAAGTTTCTCTTCAACAAGGTGCATAATCATAGCGATGAAGATAGCGAATAAGGTTGGAGCAATAACACATCCCTGTTTAACGCCGGATTCCACTTTAAATGGATCGCTTTGAGAGCCATTGTTATTCAGGATTGTTGCCATCATGTCGTCACGGAGTAACCGCAAGATGTTCACAAATTTATCAGGGCATCCGATTTTCAGAAGGATGGTCCAGAGAGCAGTACGATTTACAGTATCAAAAGCTTTAGTCAGATCAATAAACGCCATGTACAGAGGGCGGTTTTGCTCCTTGCATTTTTCTTGAAGCTGTCGTGCAGTGAAGATCATATCCACTGTTCCCCTGGAAGGGCGGAAGCCATTTTGCGTTTCAGGGAGGATGTCTTCTGATACAGATAGGAGACGGTTTGCAATGATCTTTGCCAGGATTTTGTTTGCAGAAGCATATGAAAAACTCGGCCTCTCGATTAACAGTAAAAAAACCAAAGTGCTTTACCAGCAAGTTCGAACCAATCCCTCTGCAGCGCCATCAATCCAGCTTAAAGGTGTGTCACTAGAAAATGTCGATCACTTTTCTTATCTCGGCAGCCATCTATCTACAAAAGCCGACATCGACGCTGAAATTCAGCATCGCCTGAGCTCTGCGAGTGTAGGTTTCTCCCGAATGAAGCGTAGAGTGTTTGAGGATCGGGACATTCGCAGGGAGACCAAAATGCTTGTTTACAAAGCCATTGTACTACCAACCCTTCTGTACGCCTGTGAAACATGGACCCTCTACAAACGCCACCTCCAACTTCTTGAAAGATTCCATCAACGCTGCCTCCAAAAAATTCTGCAAATGACTTGGGAAGATAGGCGGACTAATGTTAGCGTATTAGAAGAAGCTAAAACCACCAGCATTGAAACAATGATCATCCAACATCAACTTCGCTGGACCGGTCATGTTGTTCGAATGCCTGACCATCGTCTTCCAAAGCAGCTACTTTACTCCCAACTTAAGAATGGAAAACGGAATATTGGTGGACAGCAAAAGAGATTCAAAGATACTCTCAAAGCTAATGTTAAAAAATGTAATATCAGCATTGAGAACTGGGAAGCCCTAACTCATGAGCGTTTCAGTTGGAGGTCAGCCTTTATTAATGGCGCTATGGACTTTGAAGAAGCACGAGTACAGGGCGAAAGGGAGAAACGAGCTAAAAGGAAGGCACGTCAGGCAAACCCTCATCATGACCGTCTCCCACCCGGAAACCTATGCCCTCACTGTGGGAGGTTGTGCGGATCCAGAATTGGCCTTCATAGCCACTTACGGATCCACCGTCAAAATTTTACCTTTGGAAGACAATCTTACTCGGCTACGAGCGATCGCCAATGATCGCCAATGCTATGTAATAATTCATATGTAAAGAGCCATGTGCTCTTCTCGGCTGAGATGAGCAGTAAGTTAACTGTAAATTTTGTTACTTTGTTTTAAAATAAAAGCAGCATTTTTTCTACTGCAAATGTTCAGTTTATTATCTCAATATTTCTATAACTCTGATCTCAAAATTATTAAAAACAATAAAAGCTGGCTCAGGGTATGTTGCCCTTTCCACCCAGAAGAAGGAGGAGAAATCCACTCCATCATAGCCAGTTTCTAGAACTGTACCAGAGAGATTGGCTGCTATAACAACAAGAAGCGTGTTTGCAATCCAGACATTGTTTTGCACTCCTTGTCTTATTTCAGGTCTAACATGTGTATGTATGTACTGTATGTATGTATGCATCTGTATCTATCTATCTATCTATCTATCTATCTATCTATCTATCTATCTATCTATCAATCAATCAATCTATCAACTACCTATCAACCAAAATCCTTCAGAACATCGTAAGTAAACCAAAAGACCCAGTAGCCCAAGAAGAAAAAACAGGAGTTATTTATTTATTTGTTTGTTTGTTTACTTATTTATTTATTTATTTATTTATTTATTTATTTATATGTCAACTTGTATTACCGCTCCATCTCCCCCAAGGGGGACTCTTGTTATCTACAACATACAGTGTAAGGACTGTAACAGCCACTATGTAGGACAGACTGGCAGAAGACTAGCAGAACGCATCCACGAACACCAACTAGCAGTCAGAAGACACGATGAAAACTCCTTAATCTCACAACACATGGACAGACTTAACCATACTTTCAACTAGGAAACTGTGAGCATCTTAAACCAAGCCAAATCCAAAAATGCTAGAGAATTCCTAGAAGCTTGGCACACAGACAAAGCAGCCATCAACGGACACATAAACAAAATTTACATAGCATTCATAAGAGACAATAGAAATAGCCAGAAGACCAGAACACCTCCTTGCCAGCAATCAACAACCAGATAGGCAAAGATTAACACCAAGATTAGCAGCAGAGGAGCAATCAAACAACACAATAGACCCTAATCAAGGAACTATTAACTCAGTCAATCAACCAAGCAGCAAACAACAACCCAATCAAGGAGAGTACAACACCCCCACCAACACAGGCAGGACAAGCCATGGTATATAAACAGAGAGCAAGTTCCACTCCCTTTTCGCACTGAAGATGTTGCCTAGCTTGGAAACGTCTTGAAACGTCTGCAAGAAAACAACAAGGCTCAGAGAGCACCAAGGACTCCACAACTATCTATCTGTCTATCATCTATCATCTACCCATCATCTATATCTGTCTATATCATCTGTCTACTGTATTTATATCTATCTATCTATCTATCTATCTATCTATCTATCTATCTATCTATCTATCTATCATCTATCTATCATCTATCTCTATCATCTTTTTAAAACAGACCACTTTTTATTCAAATTAATCCCCAGGTGATATTCCCCGGTGGTATTTTATCAAGGTGGGGGTTAGGGCGGCCAACAGGGGCCATCCAGAAAAGAAACGGTGGAGAAAATCAGGAGGAAAATACGCAGGGAAGACCCTTTTCTTGTTGGTACTGTAGTGTTGGCACGGGGGCTGAGAAAAAGAACACTTCTCAGAAATTTTCTTGCAGCAGGGAGGAGGGAAACAGACCTGAAAAATTTCAGTTTCACTGTAGCTTGGAAGCAATCCAGATACCAGCGAGAGATGATGCGCTGGGTGAATCGAATCCGAAGGTGCAGCCCTCAGTATGATGCCAGATTTAAATGCAGCACTTGAGTTTGATGGCAAGATGCCTCCTCCTCCTCCTCCTCCTCCTCCCCCAATGTCACCAGTGTCATTAATATATCTGGCCGGAAATGTTTTCCCGCAAATCTAATTACAATAGACTCCGTTGTTCCTCTCTGTTCTGTGACCTCTACGCTGTCTCCACCCCTCTGCCTTTGCATGATAAAAGCCCTGCCAGAGCAGCTCTGCCTGGCTTCCATTTGCTCTGACCCACTCGGGTCATTAGCAAAGATGACGGTTCCCCTGGACCCCATTAGGATGATTAAGACCACACAACGGAGAGAGGCTTCTTCCCCCCTTCCGGCTACAAACAGCTCCGCCGGGAGAGGTTGGGGAGCGCCAAGCTGAGTCCAGGCTGGAACTCTAAAACCGCCCAACTCTGCTCCGGCAGCCCAGCCCAAGCGCTCTGCCAGGAAGAACTGGATTGGGGTATTGCTATAACATGCAGACGTCCTTCCTTTTGAAACTCTAATTCTTCAGCATCTGCTCATCCTGTTTGGGTGTCCCTCCAGCCAGGGCACTGGTCCTTTTTAGAGATGAGACGATTGTCTTATCCCCACCCGTTGTACAGGTAGTCCTCGCTTAATGACCACAGAGCAGCATTCTGGTTGCTAAGCGAAGCAGTCATTAAGTGAATCTGACCCGACTTTACGACCTTTTTCGCAGCGGTCATTAAGCGAATCATTGTGGCCACTAAGCGAACCACATGGTCGTTGAGCGAATCACGCGGTTCCCCATTGATATTGCTTGCCAGAAGCTGGCTGGGAAGGTCGAAAATGGCAATCAAATGACCATGCAATGTTGGGATGGTCATAAATGCGAACCAGTTGCCAAGTGCCACAAATTGTGACGGCCACTTACGGATCCACTGTTAAGATTTTACCCCTGGAAGACAATCTTACTCGGCTACGAGTGATCACCAAGAAGAAGAAGAAGCCCAAATCGTGATCATGTGACTGTGGGGATGCTGTGACAGTCGTAAGTGTGAGCACCGATTGTAAGTCAGTTTTTTCAGAAGCATCGTAAGTCTGAACCGTCACTAAACGAATGGTCGTTAACTGAGGACTACCTGTAGAGGCAGAGCAATGTTCCTCTTCCCTTCTTTTCCCAGTCTCGCTCTGCAAATGGGCATGAGTCCTCCCCGATGGTGCTGGTGGTGATACAGCAGCTGAGATCTGCTCAGTTCCTATACTGGTCACCTGAGGTTTCTGTGGGCACAGCCCCTTCTCTCTGATCCCTGGGCCCTCTTTTCTGGGGGCCTTCTCTCTTGGCAGTGGAAGAGTCTGGCTTTTTCCGACAGGACCCTCCTCCTGTCCCAAACAGCCATCTTTCCCACCTCTCCTGCCACCACAGCAAGACCTGCCGGTAGATCTCCAGGTTTCCAGGGCTACGAGAAGCGGGAAAGGTGGCACTTTAGCCATTAGTTCTCTGCTTCCACAGATCTTTCCGTGGGATTGGAGGACCAGCAGCGCAAACTGTTTCCCCCTTTTCTGTGGCTGTCCAGATTGCGTTTGACATGTGTCCAGCGGTCTTCTGGAAGAACGCTAGACGTGTTCTCAAGAGAATCACCTGACAGGCCACTTGGGAGGCAGGGCAGTTTGGGGTGAACCCTGGAGTGGCTTCACCTATGCCACCCCACCTTGGCATAAACAGTTGGACAATGTTTTGGAACACGTGTCTAGCGGCCTTGTAGAAGACCGGTTCAGTGGCAGGTGCTGAGTGAAAAAACTAGAGAAGGAAAGGGGAGTTTCTTTGTCATTAGAGACCAGACAGGGAACAAAGCATAGAGTGCTTAGGGAATGCATAGTCCAGAGCAGTGTCTCTTGACCTTGGCATCTTGAAGATGGGTGGACTTCAACTCCCAGAATTCTCTAGCCAGGATGTTCCCTTTAAAAACAGTTGCTGGGGGCACCTTTCTGCTGGAGTTAGCAGGATGTCAGGTTGAGCCCTTAGTTGCTTTAGCTTCAGAGTATCTTTTCTGGGGAAAGCCATTTATTTTCCATTGGTTCCTGGGTGCAGATTCTGTTTTATTGCTCTGTGTGTGTGTGTGTGTGTGTGTGAATATGCATATGTGCACGTGGAGATCAGTTAAACCTCTGCAGGACCAGGTCTGCTTTGAGTAAAATTAGAGCTTCTCAGGCGAGTTGAACAGATCAACTGATTCCTTTTTTGCTTTTTCTCTACAGTTAAGCAGGTTGTCAGGATAAAGATTCGTGTGTGGGATGAGTGACTCGTGTATGTGCCTGATGAGCGCGTGACCTGGGCAGGGCAGTGGTGTAAGTGTGCACAACCATGGGTAAGCCTGTGTGCAAATAGAAGCACACAAAAATATCTGTGCAAAATGAAAGGACGTAAGTCTACCGGTCCCCCAGAGTATTGTGGAGTGAGCGGCCATAATAAATTTAATCCAATCGATCAATCAATGAAATAAAATAAACCTCATTTGATTGCTTTGATCGGTTGATCAATTTGTCGGCTTCAAGGGCTTCTTCCTCCCCGGAACACCCAGTTTGCTGAGAGAGAACCTGGCCACGTTCGGTTGCCAAAATGTGTCCAGGATTGCAAAGCCCATGGAGGTGTCACTCAGCCCCCACTCACTCTCTGCTCTTCTCTCCACACAGTCAGCTTGATTAAGTGGGCAAGACACGCTGCTGGCTGGCTGGCCTGGGAAGCTGCGGAAAAAGGTCTCCACGGCAACCGCATCACTGAAGAAAGTCTTGTTGCTGCTTTCCCGGCTGGCCCACATTTTGCCCCTGCATCCCGTTCCAGGGGCATCTTTGCCCAAGTGCGCAAGGACACTTTCTCTCTCTGCACGCAAAAATCTTATTGCAGGGAAGGAAAGTCTTTACTGTACTTTGCCTCCTGACACCTTAATACCAGGTGAAGTATAACATACCTAGCATTTATGCCATGTTGAGCAGTTGTTGGATATTTTAATCTTCTGTACAACAGCCCTATAAGGGGCGTGATGGCTCAGCGGGTAAGACGCCAGGCTTGTCGATCGGAAGGTCGCAAGTTTGGAGGTTCGAATCCCTAGCCCCGCGTGACGGAGTGAGCTCCCGCACTAGCCCCAGCTCTTGCCAACCTAGCAATTCGAAAGCATGCAAATGCAAGTAGATGAATGGGTACCACTTCGGTGGGTAGGTAACAGCGTTCTGCGTGCATCATGCCAGCCACATGACTGTGGAAGCATCTTCGGACAGCACTGGCTCTTCAGTTAACAAACGGAGATGAGCACCGGCCCCTAGAGTCAGACACGACTGCACAAATGTGCGGGGGGAACGTTTACCATTTACAACAGCCCTATAAGGCAGGCCCTCAAGGCCATAAAGCCCAACCACCTCTTTAGAGCAAGAATCCAGATTAAAACATCTTCAACTGATGGCTACCTAGCCACTGCTTGAATACAATCCTAGCATATCTCTCTGTAATCTTCAATAATTGATTGAAGCGTTGAACTGTTCTTCCTATTAAGAAGTTTTTTTCTTAACTTTCAGCCCGAGTCTGGTTTCCTATAACTTCAGACCATTATTACTATGGATGATTGAAAACAGGCCATAACCCTCTTCACACAGAGGACTTCCATGCCACCAGCCCTCCCGCCCTCCAATTCTTTCCAAAGGAATTGAACCAAGCCACAAGGGGTTGCCTACAATGGAAAGTCAAGCATGGGAAGACTGAGGGTAAATAATGTAAGCAAAAGCTTTGAACTGCTCAAAGGTTTCCTAGCTGCCATGTCACCATTCCTCTCTTGCATTTAAAAGCCCCTGTGTGTTGTCAAGGTGACATGATGCACACGCTGGCAATTTTGTGAGCAGATGTTTTTTCCAACTGCTGGGATTACAGTTGCCTGTTACTATGGCAGCTGGATCGATGGATGGGGAGACTTCTTCTAAAGGAAGCAGAGAGAAAAGATGAGTTCCAGGAACAGGAGGCTGAGCCCTATGGGGAAGGGTAGGGGTGGATGGGGAGAATGGCTAGCATGATCCCAACATCCAAGAGGCATCAATTCCCACTAATGGGGAACTTGACCACCCTCCAAGTCTGCAGACACAGCAGTTCAAAGGAAAATGTCAACGTTGCTGCAGCGTCAAATAAACCAGAGTCAGAAATGAATCAACTGCATTGCCAGTTTCTTTATTTTTACTTTAAAAAAATCATATGATGCTGGTACTTTTTTGGGGTGGTGCCTTCGAGTCAGTGTTGACTCCTGGTGACTGCCTGGACAAGTCCCTGCAGCATTCTTGGCAAGATTCGGAAGTTGGTTTACCCTCACCTTTTTCTTAGGGCTGAGAGAGAGAGTGACTGGCCCAAGGTCATCCAGCTGGCTTTGTGCCCAAGACAGGACTAGAACTCTCAGTCTCCTGGTTTGCCATTAGCTCCTTCCTAGGGCTGAGAGACAGGGACTGGCCCAAGGTCACCCAGCTGGCTTTCATGCCTAAGGCGGGACTAGAACTCTCAGTCTCCTGGTTTGCCATTGGCTCCATCCTAGGGCTGAGAGAGAGGGACTGGCCCAAGGTCACCCAGCCGGCTTTCATGCCTAAGGCGGGACTAGAACTCTCGGTTTCCTGGTTTCCCATTGGCTCCTTCCTAGGGCTGAGAGAGAGGGACTGGCCCAAGGTCACCCAGCTGGCTTTGTGCCCAAGACAGGACTAGAACTCACAGTCTCCCGATTTCTAGCCTCGTGCCTTAACCACTACACCAAACTGGCTCTCTGGTACATTTTAACTTTCCTACAATTTCTGACACTGAGTGTTACAAGGAAGCTTCTCTTTTATACACAGGTACTCCTTGACTTACGACCACAATAGGGAGTGGAAAATTCATCGTTAAGCGGTGCAGTCATTAAGCGAGGCGTCACTTGACCGCACCCAATTTTACGACACGCTGATCCCACAGTCATGCAAGGCGTACCGTCGTAGGCTTCCCCACCCCCCACCCCCACCCCCAGCTCTTCACCAGCCTGCCTGCTGCTGCAGCAGAGCCAATGCTCTTGTAACGCTGCGAGGCCAGGCAATCCGGAATTGGACAGCCTCGAAAGATGATGCTCAACTGATTCACCGTAGTTTTTCATCAGGTGCACTAACCCTGATGCTGTCTTCCCGGTATCTGTACTGGATATCGGGAGCTGCGCCTAGCCGTTATTAATTTGCCTTGCCAGGCAGAGTGTTTTTGCAAAGCCGTCTGAGTGATTTAACCCCACGTGGTTTTCGCACCCTGCTTTGAAATGGGCCCCGCGTGCTCGGGCGAAAGCCTCATCCACCGATGTCTTCTCCTGGAGAAGAAGAATGAGGAAATCAGCTTATTTCCATTCTCCAACCCATTCTCTGGCACACCGCAACCTCTTTTAAAGGGCAAGAGGTGAGGCCAGTCGGTTGCTAAAAAGCCCCGACTTTGCATTTGTATGGAGCCGGCTGCTGTATCGGGGCTAGAGGGAGCGGATGGAGAAGGAAATAAAATTGCTAAGCCAGGCCGGGTCAGCATTGAACAGCTTTAGCTTCAATCACGGAACTTGACTCAGAGTCTATAATGAACCTTGGCTCTCGGTAGTCAACCTTTAGCTGGCTGGAAATGCTTTGTTTTACATTTACAGGAGCAAGGAGGCCTTCGGAGCACAACAGGGAAAGAACAGAAGAGTGCCCGTCATGGGCAACAGACTTAGTGTTTCACAAAGTTTTGGGAAATAGGTTGGCCATAGCGCACCAACTTTCCAAGGAGGACATCCGAAATACAAAGCCTCTCATCTTTCCCCCGCTTTGGACCGTGGGACGATCATCCATCCCACCAGACTATCTATCGGTGGTATCTGTGGGCAGGTGGGGCCAGACAAGGCAAAATGGGGGCATCTGCCCTCTTACTTCTACGTTTACCCTCAACTCACCCAGACACTGATGTCCTAGAGAGCTACGCCCATCAGTGGAAAAACCAAATCAGTATTTTCGCTCAGAAAACCTCGGAAGAGTTCTGCTTTTCCAGCGGATTTGCCTTTAACAGCACCAGGGCCCCAGCGGCCGAGAACCGGAGGCAGGAGAATAATGCGGTGCAGATGATTCGGTTATGGGTTACGCAGGGTGGGCTTCGGGATTGGGGTCCCTCCTGTTGGCAGTCCGAACGGGATCCAAGGCCAAGGCCACCTGACATCAGTGGCAAGGCGGGCCTTTTATCAATAAATGCCGGAGGAGATAAATGGGAACCAGTCACGTCCTGGTAATGTTGAGGCCGGGCTACTGCAGTGTGCTGTTCATGGGGCAGCCCTGGAAGACTGTCCCCAAATGCCATAAATTGGGAGAAGACTGGTCCTGCCCAAGGTCCCACAACAGCTGCTCGCTACCCTCCAGGCCAACTGCCAAGGTGCTCGTGATGGGGTGCAACATCTTACACGGCTGAAGCCGAAGCTTCTTACAGGGGCTGCCCCAGCCTCAACTCTAGGACAACAATGGGGGAGTCCTGCCAGATAAGCTCGAGATTAACAACTGGTTGGCTTTTTCTGCAATCAGGCCCAGAGTGTTATTCAATTGTTCTGGCTGGCTAGGCTCAAACCATATTTATTTTGGCAGGTATCAGGCATCAAGGAACCTTAATTCCTCTATTTTAGCACTTTTTAAAAAATGCCTGGAATTGCACCACCAAAAGTGGCCTTTTGGTTGCCGAACTTTCTCCCCTGTTGTTTAGCAATTGGAAAAGTCTGGAAGCTGCAAAAATTCAGCTTAGGCTGTCCACCGTAATCTAACTATGTCTTCTGAATGTGCAATGTCTGTTCTGTTCTGTTGTTCTGTTCTGTTCTGTTCTTCTGTTCTTCTGTTCTCTTCTTCTGTTCTTCTGTTCTCTTCTTCTGTTCTTCTGTTCTCTTCTGTTCTCTTCTGTTCTCTTCTTCTGTTCTGTTCTGTTCTTCTGTTCCTCTGTTCTTCTGTTCCTCTGTTCTTCTGTTCTTCTGTTCTTCTGTTCTTCTGTTCTCTTCTGTTCTCTTCTGTTCTCTTCTGTTCTTCTGTTCTCTTCTTCTGTTCTTCTGTTCTCTTCTGTTCTCTTCTGTTCTCTTCTTCTGTTCTTCTGTTCTTCTGTTCTCTTCTGTTCTCTTCTTCTGTTCTTCTGTTCTGTTCTCTTCTGTTCTGTTGTTCTGTTCTTCTGTTCTTCTGTTCTTCTGTTCTCTTCTGTTCTTCTGTTCTCTTCTGTTCTACAGTAAAGGCCTCTTCCTTGAAACATCTCCTTTCCTTTCCTTATCCTTCCCCTATCATTTTTTTTATTGACTGCCCCTGATCAGTACTTTATGGTGTAGGATGAGGCCTGTGTGAAAAGGCAGAGTATGGTAGAATCTTCTTCTTCCATAAAGCCAGGAATTCAGGAAAGTCTAAAAATAAAAACATGACTGTATTTATTTTTTGCATCCTGACATTTAGCTCAACACTAACTGTTCTGTGGCTTGCATCGGCTCCCCCAACCAGCCCACCCAGGCCGAGGGGCTTCACATGCAGAACACAGACCTGGATTATTGAATTCACCCATCTTTCTGCATTCGCACAATACCCTGAATCCTAAACTAAGCAAGCAGGTTGGGTTCCCATCATATGCTAAGCCACGAAAAAACGGTGATCCCGGTTAAAGCGAGCCAAGCTTGTATATTGCACATCAATGGAGTCCGTAGGTTTCTCACTAACCTGGTTAAGCGTGTTATGTGATCACAGCTAGAGCGTCACTGATGAGTTGTGGTCCTTTAGAACACAAGAAATTGACCTTGCCTCTCTTCCTGCTCCAGCCCCTTATTTTGCAGAGATGTTGGATTATACCACATCATTATCTCCACCCGGCAGTGCTTGAAAAGATGGGAATTGTAGTCCAATCCATCTGGAGGCCACCAGATTGGGGAAGGCTGTTTTGCTGGGCTGTCTGTCTGTAGCCCCTTTCGATCTCATTGTTGCAAGCTTTGCTAGAAAACAGAATTACTGTATCTGGTGTTCCATCGCACTGATATTTGAATTGCCGACTGACAACATTTTAGCACTCAACGTTGAAAGCAATCCATAGCATTCTGAAAATCTCAAGCAAATGTCTTCTAACGTGATCTTGGTCACATAAATTCATATGTGGAGTTTCCTTAGCCAACTTTTTGCCAACAGTTCTGGCATATGGAAAGTTCAAAGACTTTAGAGATTCAAGATGTTGCAGAAGGAAATACAGAACGTGCAAAGCTGAATGCGACAGCTTTGCTTCTGTTCCCTGCTTTTATCAAGATCTGACTTCCCATGGTTAAAATTAAGCATCTCATCTCATGAAGAAAATTACAGAACATGCTACAAACATACTCCAGGCCTTCGGGGCATGGAGGAGATTGTTCCATTACAAGTAAATGTCTGTATGGGTGCCAAAGCAAAGTGCAGCAGGTGAGGAATTTATCTTGTGTCAAAATTGTACTGTTTCTGGATGTTCAGAAAGGGGATCCACCTGATTTAAACATTTCCATGGCTTTGTCCCACAGGTAGTCCTGAACTTATGACCACAATTGGGACCAGAATTTCCATTGCTAAGCAAGGCGGTTGTTAACTGAGTCACGCCCGATTTCATGACTTTTTTTGCTGCGGTCGTTAAGTGAATCTGGCTTCCCCCATTGACTTTGCTTGTCAGAAGCTGGCTGGGAAGGTCGCAAATGGTGATCATGTGGCCCTGGGATGCTGCAACCATTGTAAATACATGCCGGTTGCCAAGCGCCTGAATTTTGATCGCGTGACCACAGGGACACTGCATTGGTCGTAAGTGCAAGGACTGGTCACAAGTCACTTTTTTCAGCGCCGTCGTAACTTCCAACGGTCGCTAAACGAATGGTCATAAGTTGAGGACTGCCTGTACTTTTCAAAGCAGCAATCTTGCACTTCTGGGGTTAGGGTTAGGCCATAAGCTATTCTGAATCGTTTTCCGGTGGGGAGGAAAAGGTTTCCTGCACACGTTTAAACAAGACGATGAAAGAAAGAAAAAGTGCAGGAACTGTTTTTTTAGGCCTGTCACCCATCTTTAGATAGTCAACCTTGGTTGATCTCAAAATGCTAAGCAAAGTTGGGGCGGGTTAGTCTGTGGATGAGAGCCTAGTGTATCTTTGCAGAAGGGCAAACCACCTTTTTAAATTCATTCATTCATTCATTCATTCATTCATTCATTCATTCATTCATTCATTCATTCACTCATTCCATTTATCTCCTGCCCTTCACACAGGAACTCAAGGTGTGTTAATACTCCCAGGATACCCCAGTTGCCAAGGTTGAGAAATTACTTCTGGAAAGATGTACCAAGCCTATCCTCCTAGATTTATCAGAACGAGGAATACAGAGAAGGTGAACAAGGACCAGCCATTAATTGACCTCATGAGGGCTAGAGAGAAGAGACGCTTGAGAGAGCAGAGCAGGCAAGATTTGAGATGGGGCTAGGAACAAATTCTGCACAACCATTCCTTCCTGTTCGGCAATTGTCACCTCCCTTACAGGACTACCATTCCTGGAATAAATTAAACTTGAGTTTCTAGCCAAGTCTGTTCCTGTCCCAGAGGAGCTTGAGCAGATCATAGGTACCTGCATCTTCCTGGCTGGGGAGATATGAAACCATGGGTTCAGTTAACGACCTAAAAGGAAGATGGAACCAGTAATCTATTTATTTGCTTGGTAGCCACTGACAATCATGAATTCCACTCAATCCAGTGCACAGAATTAGGTGAAGGGTTCAGAGCTTTCTCGCAATATTACAGGAAATCAAGGATGCTTCTCTTCCCCGTCACACCACCTAACTTTTGCCACTGCCCATTTTAATGAAGATGTCAGCTATCTTATGGTGGCCACCATGCTTATCCACAATTAAATGGCTCAGTCAAGGTTGGTCAAGCCATAAACTAGGTTTCATGAACCTGATAGCTGGTTCATGTATCGTGCTAAGGCTTGCTTGTTTTTTCCCTTAGTATCTTGTGTGAACCTAATCATTGTCAGGGTTTTCAACAAGGTCAAGAGGAATCTCAGCTAAATTTCAAAAGCTGCCTCGGGTCAAAGGAGAAAACAACGAGGTAACCCACATCACCAATTAGCAATGTTTTAATTGTAAAGCACTGGATATATTATACTATTTAAAAACCCTACAAATCAGCATGGCGTTCTAAACAGAATATTAATGTCAGAAAGAATTAATCACAATTAATCATTGAAATACTGGAAAACCTTACATTTCTATGACACTCGTAAATTCCTTTTATTCATTTGTACCTTACTTTTTATCCCTTTTTCGTTCTTTCTCCCTTTCTGTCTACTTATTTTTCTTTTAAAACAGACAGTTTTATTTAGATATATATGGCATTTGGTCATAGCAGCCCAGCTGATACCTATGCCCTATATCAGTTTTTCTCAACCTTGGCAACTTTAAGCTGTGTGGACTTCAACTCCCAGAATTCCCCAGCCAGCAAGCTGGCTGGGGAATTCTGGGAGTTGAAGTCCACACAGCTTAAAGTTGCCAAGGTTGAGAAACACTGCCTTATATAAATGTTTCTGGGTGGTCAACACTGGCTCTAAGTAAGGAGATACTCACTATCCAGGGGTGTGCACAGGGGACGTCAAAAAAAGTCTAGATGCTGGCTAGGGCTTTGATCATGCAGTTGTGGCTCCCATCTTGACTTTTTTGACCCCCTGTGGACATCCCTGTCACTCTCCCTAACCACGGTCTGCTTCTACCTGCCTTCTGCATTGCCTGTATCTCAGTTGTACAGGAACTGAATATGCAGTCTGTGAACTGTGCCTATAAATGTCCATATTGGGCTTGTAGTAGGACACGGGTGGAATTACAGGACTGAGCCGGGGAAAATATTATTCTGCAGCGAGGCCGAAGTTGCATGCCTATATTTTATCAAGCCTGCAACCCAGATTGCTTGTTATCTGAACTATGTTGCCTTCTTATCTCCAACCAACCCGCCTGCCCCTTAAGTTATCTCCAGGTGACTGAATTTTCTCCCCCTCTATTACAGATAAGAAGCTGCAAAATTGAGGAGAACATCCAGGGCATCGGATAAAAATCGCAATCCAGAAGGGCCCAAATCTCTCTTGGCGATAGGGAGCGAATGCAGTTAACTGCCTGCACCGTCTCTCTGGAAAGCATTCGTCGACATCCTTCCAAAGCTGATCGAAAGCAATGAAATTACAGCTCGAAGGAAAAAAAAGAGGAAAGCATCTTCCAGTGCATTGGGATATTGAGCCTTGTAGCTTTATTTGTGGTTGAAATGAAGCCCCCCTTTCCCCCCCCCCGCACGCATCCTCATCATCTTCAAAAGACATCAAAAGTCGAGGGGAACTGAAAAAGTGTTCAGGGTTCAAACCATCAAACTCCTTGGTGGGAAGAAAATGCATCAGCGTGCAGAAGATCGTGCCTTTGTCTCCTAGCCTCTCCCATTAAAAGGATTAGGTGAACTTCTACTGTATGTTGCTTTATTTATGGTATTTTCATAGGTCACCCTGTGACAAAAGATTCTTGTGGATTAAAAAAAAAAACAGCCTGTAAAAGGTAAATGCAATAAAAATGTCATCCAGTACAGGAACTGTTGAAATAACGGCACGTGTCATGTCAAATCAGGAACTGGCCAGACACAAAGGAAAGCGACATCATTATTTTTTTGTACCCCAACTTTTTGCTCCCAAAGCCCAAGAAGTTGGCAATTGGCAAAAGAAATCAAACAGGGAAATCAGCTGCCATTATAAATGTTGCAGTGAATCTACGAACAAATGTGGTGCTTCTGATTGTAGACACTGTAGGAGAGCTGTGCTAGTCTATGTTAGCCCAAAATCAGGAGTCTGGTAGCACTTTTTCCAGCTAACAAATTTTATTCAATGGGATAAGCTGCAGCTCATGAAAGCTGGTGGCTTTTTAATTAAATTTGTTGGTATAAAGAAATTTGAAGCTCAATAGGGAGGGAAGTGATGTGTCCCTCATAAAGTTGCTTAGTTTTAAAGGTGCTCCAGCAGTGTTTCCCAACCTTATCAACTTTAAGAAGTGTGGACTTCAACTCCCAGAATTCCCTAGCCAGCATGAAGTCCACAAACTTAAAAGTTCCTGAGCTGGCTGGGGAGTTCTGGGAGTTGAAGTCCACACATCTTAAAGTGGCTGAGCTGGTTGGGGAATTCTGGGAGTTGAAGTCCACACATCTTAAAGTGGCTGAGCTGGTTGGGGAATTCTGG
Source organism: Charina bottae (assembly GCA_023362775.1). Classification (NCBI taxonomy): domain Eukaryota; kingdom Metazoa; phylum Chordata; class Lepidosauria; order Squamata; family Charinaidae; genus Charina; species Charina bottae. The sequence goes on along the minus strand of JALMGJ010000006.1, from coordinate 5,007,230 downwards.
GAGTTGAAGTCCACACATCTTAAAGTGGCTGAGCTGGTTGGGGAATTCTGGGAGTTGAAGTCCACACATCTTAAAGTGGCTGAGCTGGTTGGGGAATTCTGGGAGTTGAAGTCCACACATCTTAAAGTTGCTGAGCTGGTTGGGGAATTCTGGGAGTTGAAGTCCACACATCTTAAAGTTGCTGAGCTGGTTGGGGAATTCTGGGAGTTGAAGTCCACACATCTTAAAGTTGCCAAGGTTGGGAAACACTGTGCTACAGAGTTGGTGCCTATTTTGTAGTTCAACATTTACACATCCTCCTGATGAATACTGTTTAGCAACTACATATTGAAGAAAAAAAGGATTAATAAAATATGCACCCTATTTTAGCCAACAATACAGATCTGTAGTCCACTACAGTGACCAGTCTAATTGTTGGAAAACGATTGATGCCATCCACTTGTCTGGAGCACAGGTTCCATTATCCCTGCCCAGGTGTTAAGGGAGCCATGCAAACTCGCTGGATGGAGCAGGGACCTTGATCCCTACTTGACACCTTGAGCGCATCCTGGTCAAAGAGAATGACAGTAACAGCTGACCAAGTGTGGGCACCGTATCTTGGACTTATCTGCAGGACAACATGATGGGAGGACATGGAGAGTCAAATATTAATAGAATCACAGGTAAGAAACAGTCCTTATCGAAGAGGTAAAAATCACTAAAATAGCAGCAGGGTAATAAAAAGGAATCTCACCAAGTGGAAGCACTTGGCTGACTCTGCCAGGGCTGGGAAGCTAAGCAAGGCTGGGTGTGGTTATTATGTGGAAAGGAGACCACTAGGAAATCCCAAGACCTCAGACTAGACTGGCAGGTCCAAAACCATCCTTTGAGGACAATGGCAGATCACGTTCATTTTGCTAAAAAGACAATGACACGGAAGCTGTTCGAAGCTGACCCAAAGGCAAGTTTCCTAGTGGAAGGGTGAATAAATCTCCAAAGCTGTGTAGCCAAGAAGGCTTCAGAAAGATGCGTCAAAGAAAACAGCACTAGGAAACCCGTTGCGACCTCAGACAACGAAGTCCAAATCACCTCGGAGAGAAATGGAAAAGAAATTTTCAAGCGTGCTGAGAACAAGGTGGAAAAACGGAAGCATCTTTTGCCGAAGAAAATAGGGCATTGTTTTTATTTAATCCTGAAAAGCTTTTCCACCAGCTGCTTTGCTTGTAAGCAACACACTGGATTTCCCACTGCTTCTCTAAAGGCCCCACTTTCTCCCTGTTATAGGTCATCCTTAGAAAATCAGTTCCTCCCCAAAACACGCCTCTCCCTCCCTGTAGCCTTTATCAACTCCCTCTGATTGATAGTTCAGCTCTTGGGTAAAGATGCCCCAGGTTGATAGATAGCTGCCTAAACAGTTGGAAGACAGGAAGGGTATTTATTGCCCACCATAAGAGTCTTTCATATATTTTATGAGGTTTGCTTACAATAGAGAAAGGGCTGCAAAAGACAGTAAACTTAATGTGAGATAAATACACCACACCTTCTCTAGGGTTGCCTTCAAAGCTGCAAATAAATATTTAACACAAAGATGCTCTTAAATTGGCCTTTGGACCATTACCTTCAAAGGAGAAGAGTCTCTATTTTGTAAACTGATATATTGACCCCATAAAAGTAAGGTTATTTTGCCTATCATCACTCCCGCAATGGGACACCATTATAAAAAGAGTGATTGTCCATTCAGAGCATCAGAGGAGAACTGAAAGAGGAGTGTGTGTGTGTGTGTGCCCATTTGTGTCTTTGTGGAGAGCGAGAATGAGAAAGACAGAATGGAAGTTGACTGACTGATGGTTAATAACATTATCAACATTTACAAAATTAAAACCACGTTCACTGACTGCCCATTTACAAACAAACAGACAAAATCTAATTCCATGCAGAAATAACTTTTTTTTCTTTTTTTCTTTTCTTTAAAACAGAGATATATTTTCCAAAAAGGTAATGTCTATGGATGGGCAGATAGTTATTGTGATGGTACAACTGATGCTCAATCTAACATTAATAAAAGATGCCAAGCAAGTACATTGAGTTCATAATATGAAAAAGAAAAAAAAGAAATATGAATTTTTGAGTTTAGTGGCAAAGTCTCCACTATGTTATTGCTTATAAATAATAAAAAGAAAAGAAAAAAAAGGGGGGGGGAGAAAGGGGGAGGAAGAGAAAAACATCCCTAAAAACAATATAGATAAATACTTGATTTTTTAACGTGTCCCTTCTTTATTCTCTAGCCAATTTCCACTATCTATTGGTGGAATAGAAAATGTACTCTAAATGTTTGCATTTGCTTTGCTGCCTAACTAGGCTGACCATATCTCCCGTTTTGAATGGGACAGTCCCGTTTTTTAAGCATTTTTCAACTGTCCCGTCATTTTCATAAAAATCTCAACTTTGTCCCATTTTTCAAACCCAGCGGGAATGGCGCGGAAGGAGGATCCGAGCCGGAGAGAGGACCGGGGGGCAGGGTTTGCAGGCGGGAGCCAATCGCGCAGACCGGGGGCGGGGTTTGCAGGCGGGAGCCAATCGTGCAGACCAGGGGGCGGGGTTTGCAGGCAGGAGCCAATTGCGCCGACCGGGGGCAGGGTTTGCAGGCGGGAGCCAATCGCGTGGACCAGCGGGCGGGGACCCCTGTCTTTTTCATGAATACGGAATATTACCTAAGACCCCATCCTGTTTTGCCATCCTGAAATATGGTCAGCCTATGCCTAACAGAAATAACTTTTTTATTACGGTATATCTTGTTTAGCTGCAAACCAAACACAAAGTAATTTCCATATTTTAAATATCCTCAGTTTTTCTTTACCCTCAATTTTCCTAGCCTTTCTCTGACTGACTAATTGATTACAAAATGTGAAGGGTGATGCTATTACCTGAACCCACCCACCTATATTGCCATAGCTGTCAAGTGTGAAGGGACTTTCCATAACACATTGTTTCTCAGGCTCAGCGACTTTAAGACCTGTGGACTTCAACTCCCAGAATTCCCCAGCCAGCGTGCTGGCTGGGGAATTCTGGGAGTTGAAGTCCACAGGTCTTAAAGTCGCTGAGACTCAGAAACACTGCCATAACAGCTTTCAGATCTCCAGTCTTAGCCTATCAGAGAAATACCTCAATAATTAACTCTACAATTCCCTAAGCCTGGAAAATGCTTTGTGCCAACAAATGATCCTTTTTATCTCTGCCAGAAATTCCTGGAAACCTACAAATAAGATGTGAATATAATACTCCTCACTTGTTCTTCCCCTTCATTCTTTGGCATTCACAGGTCTGCTACTGCTGCTTGGAGAGGTTTCATGTAGCTGGGATGGCTTTCGAGAGACAATTCCTCCCTCTTCCCCAAGGCAAAATTCACACAATACACTTATCCCAAGTCAGATAAAGATCTAGGGGCTCCGATTGTACATCAGGCAAAGCTCCTGACCATGTCTGCGTGTACATGTGCACGTGCCTTAAATTATTGTGGGAACTCAAACCATTTGGAGAGTTTATGATCAAATCTTTTGGGTAAGCCCTGAAAATGGGTTAATATGGTAGCTACGTTAAGAACCTTGGGTGAATGGAGCTGCCTTCTCAAATCAGGGGCCTCTCTGGATGTGCTAGGGATGATGGGAGTTGTAGTCTAGTACATCCAGAAGGCCCCTGAATAAGGAAGAGAGACTTAAAAATGGGAATTTACATCCAGCTATACAATATTGACTTCATTTCCAATATGTTGGTGGACAGCAAAAGAGATTCAAAGACACTCTCAAAGCTAATTTTAAAAAATGTAATATCAGCATTGAGAACTGGGAAGCCCTAACTCATGAGCGTTTCAGTTGGAGGTCAGCCTTTATTAATGGCGCTATGGACTTTGAAGAAGCACGAGTACAGGGCGAAAGGGAGAAACGAGCTAAAAGGAAGGCACGTCAGGCAAACCCTCATCATGACCGTCTCCCACCCGGAAACCTATGCCGTCACTGTGGGAGGTTGTGCGGATCCAGAATTGGCCTTTACAGCCACTTACGGATCCACTGTTAAAATTTTACCCTTGGAAGACAATCTTACTCTGCTACGAGTGATCGCCAGTGATGAATGATGACTACAATAAACTTAGTTTGTCTGTCTGTCTGTCTGTCTGTCTCTCTCTCTCTCTCTTTCTCACTCACACATGCACACACTATAAATGCTGTGCTGCTTTTCTGGACTGCAGCACTCTGGAATGTCATATTGCCAAGTTCCCAAAAGGATTTATTGGTGAACAAGATCCTAATTTGCTGGGTGTGAGTCACATGCTCTTTGGAGTGAAGCTGGGAAGGTTAATCCTCTTCTCAGCCAAGAAAAATGTAGACTTGAGAGACATCCCAGGACATGGCAGTGGCAGACCATTCCCAAACTGTGGCCAAAAGAACTGTGAGGACATGTCCATGAACCCACCAACTCAAAAAGGACTTGACGTAACACTTAGCAGAACATGGATGGTTAGCATCTGCCCATCTTTGGCTGATCTTGCATAGTCTTTCTCCAGCAGAGTTGGCCCTTTCTCACTTCAGATCATTTTCGCTGGAGAATCCTGGATATAACACCAGGATCTTCTCAAAGGAAATCAGGTGTCCTATACCCCGGGTCTTAGGAAACTTTCCAACATGTAAGGAGGTCACACCAGATTGGAGAGTCTTATTTGGATGGCAATGGAAGAAGACAATATGATGATGGTTAGTAACTATTAGCTGTGATGAGGATGTGGCATGTTACAGCCAAGAGAGTGGATTCTTTCCTTGGTGTCTTGAGACTTTCGTTGGGGCATCTGCTTGGCCATTGGCGGAACAGAGAAGAAGACCTTGATTTGATCCAGTCAGTCCTAAAGGAAATCAACCCTGACTGCTCATTGGAAGGACAGATGCTGAAGCTGAAGCTCAAATACTTTGGCCACCTAATGCGAAGAGAGGACTCACTGGAAAAGACCCTGATGCTGGGAAAGACTGAAGGCAAAAGGAGAAGGGGACGGCAGAGGATGAGATGGTTAGATAGCATCACCGATGTAACGAACATGAATTTGAGTGAACTCCGAGAGACAGTGGAGGACAGGAAGGCCTGGCGTGCTATGGTCCATGAGGTCAGGAAGAGTCGGACACGACTAAACGACTGAACAACAACAAGACTTCCTTATCTTCCTGAATTTATTTCATTGCTTCATACCCTTCTGATAATCTAAGATGGAGTGGCCTGATATCATCTTGAGGTTTTGGACTACAGTTCTCACCACCTTTTGCTATTGGCCATGCTGGCTGGGTTTGGTGGGAATTATCCAAAAACATCTACAAACCCCAAGCTGCCTCTACATACTTCAGGAAATTCAGGTATGCTTTGCATGTAAAGTCTATTCTACATTTTTCAAAATCAGATTGGCATTCCTATTTGAAATCTCCAACTGGGTTCCTGTCTGCCTCTCTTATCTACCATTGGAAGCCAGACCCCCTTCTTCTTCTGTTGCCTGTCTTGATTTGACTTTCCCCAACAGTCCCATTCTTGCCTTGCATTTGGCTAGAGCACAGCTTTCCAAACTGTGTGTCGTGACATTTTAGTGTGTCGGCTGCAGTGTCTGGGTGTGTCACGGCTGCTGCTGCCTCCGAGCCCTGCCAGGATTCCGCGCAGGTCCTAGTGCCTGCCTTGTGCCCTGCTGCCTCCAAACCTGCTGTGATTCCGTGCAGGTCCTAGTGCCTGCCTTGTGCCTTGCTGCCTCCAAACCTGCCCTGCCAGGATTATGCACAGGTCCTAGTGCCTGCCTTGTGCCTGGCTGCCTCCAAACCTGCTGTGATTCCGCGCAGGTCCTAGTGCTTGCCTTGTGCCTTGCTGCCTACAAACCTGCCCTGCCAGGATTATGCACAGGTCCTAGTGCCTGCCTTGTGCCCTGCTGTAAGAGTGTGTCGCGAAATGATGCATGTCTAAAAAGTGTGTCACCAACATGAAAAGTTTGGAAAGCTCTGGGCTAGAGTCTGTGTCATATCATTCTGATGAATCGATTAACTTGGGAACACAAATTCACAAGGGTTTGCTTCACTCCTAGTATAAATTCTGGCTTAGAGTTCTGCAGCTGAGACTCAACAGCAACTCAATTCCACGTACATGGCTGCAAAGGGATCCTATTCTATTTTCCAGACAGTGATGCAACATTTCACCGGAAAATAGCAGAGCTCAGTTCTTCACTCCCAGAATTTTGGAAAGGGTGTGAAATGTTGGAGTGGGAGAATACGTAGCTCTTCGCCTACCTTTGCTAGATGACATTTGGGTCTCCTGCTTGAGTGGAAGGGAGCTAATTCTTCTCTCTGTCTAGATCTGCTCCTGCTCCTGTTTCATCCCAACACTTACCAGGAAGTCCATTCAGGGCGGGCCAGAAAAGTGGTGGTGGACATTCTTTTATATCATGAAGTGAAGGATGTTGTATCTGTGTCCTTGTAGAGAACCACAGAAATGAACTTGAAGATGAAATGCAACAGGTAGCAAAACATGAATTAAACCTGGGAAAGGAAGAAAATGTTAGAAAGAAAGTTGAAGTGACTCCACCTTGATTCTCTTTGGTATAAGAGGGAGGGACGGGCAAACACTGTCAGGCTTTCAAGAATCTGGGATTGTAGCCTAGACCAATAAAGCAGAGCTCCAGGGTTTCTCGTGGAATCCTGGGTTTCTCGTGTTTCCTGACCAGGCCTACCTCAAAGGGCTGACAACCCTTTACCTATTTTCCTCTACAGACAGTCATAGGCTGCATTGTCACAACCCATGTACCCAGTCAGTGAAAGACCTGGTGGCTGAATTCATAGAATATTCTAAGCTCAGTCATTTTTAACATGGGTTGGTGATTTTGTCCTGTCTGAATCCAATGTGTTTGCTGGCTTATACTGGCAGGTTATCGTGCAAAGATAGAAATTGCATTAATACAGGAAACCAGTTCAGCACCTGTTGTACAGACTCATCCATAGTCATGTGGCCCTTCAGCCTTTTCCATTTTACAAATATTGTCCACTCCTCTCGCCTTGTAGCCCTTGTTTTCAAACCTTTTCCTTAAGTCACCCGATCAGAATTCGCCTTTGAAGAGCTGAGTTGAGTTTATTAGATTTAGAGACCACCCGAGTACAGAATAACTCTGGCCAGCTTAGAGTTTAAAAACATACAGAAAAACAATGAAGGAAAAGTGCTATACATCTGGACAAACACCTGCCCTATAACATAAAGCTTAACCAACGGGGTCCCCAAGCACCCCACCCCAAGGCCTTGGAGAACAGCCCAATGGTTAAAGACTTCTGGACCATCATGAGGAAGGGGGAAACACAGATCTCCAGGGGGATATCATTCCAGAGGGCAGGTGCCACGACAGTTGATAGGAGACCCAACAATAATTGGGCCATTTGCCAATGACTGAGGCCAAGGTTGGCTTAGCTGAAACTAAGGTGGGGGGAAGTGATGTGCCTTTTGGTATTAAGTCCAAAGCGCCCCCTCCCCCATTTTATTCCAGAGAATAAAACCCCGTTCTGTCCAAAGTTCCCCAGGGGAAAAAAAAACAACAGGATAAATGCATTCGTCTGGTGGAAAAAGAGGGCTCCTTTTCATGCTGGAGTTCAGAACTAAGAGATATAGAGTGAGTTTTTTCTCCAAGTTGGCACCAGCCCAGAAAAACTGTTGCCTTGGCAAAGTCTGTGTGCGGTCGGTGTGCACCCAAATCCCATGGACAAATTATGCACATGGAGTCAGTTCGTATATGTTTGCATAATTTACACCAGTTCCGTCATTCGTGACCGAAGGAAATGTTGGAGATTTGTGCTGCGGGAAAGGCTGATGTAGAAGTGAGGAAACGAGGGGCAGGAATGGGTTAAATCTGGGGGACCATAGACGCTGAGGTTCAGGGGAGAACCGTGCTTCAGCTCAGAGCTGAGGGCCTCCAGTTCAAATGCACTAAGTCAACCTCTTGCAACCAGACACCTTCCTCGGGGACGTTACTGCAAACAGACATAACTGCAGAATCAAACCCTTTGAGAACACCATTCCTAGCACAACTCAAACCATGCCTTGCAATGGCCTAAATCCAGATCTCTACTTTTATAAAGCGCCTTGCAAGAAATTTGCTCTCCGCACCAAGACTGAAATATTGCGTAAAGATAAATGCATACGAAAGTCCTGCTCTGTTTGATGAATTTCTATTCCCAAGAAGGGGTCCCTAATTACTAAATGCATGAAAGATGGGCCTAAGATTGCGGAGTACATGATTGCCTCAGGAATAATAGTGATGTAAAGATTTACTGTTTTAAAAATTAAACAGAAGAGTTCTGTCGCTCTTGCTATTCAGTCTCTGAAAGATACACACACCCCATGGAGTTTCTGGATGTTTACAGTCCAGATATGCTAACCCTACGTGACATAATAATATCGGCATCTTAGTAAGAATTATAACTTACCAGCAGCCAAGAATTGGTGGGAACACAATCTTGAAAAAGTAGTCAAGAACGAAGAGGTGAAGATCTCAGGGGAACCCCCAAATACACACTGATAAACATTTAGCGCATATTAAGCCAGACATGACTACGGTTACCAAGAAACAAGGATGGATAATTGACATTGCTCTAGCTGGAGATAGAAGGGTCAGTGAGAAAAAATAGAGAAATATAAAGACTTTCAAACAGAGATTGATCAAATGTGGAATAGGAAAGTAGCCCGTGGTGGTTGTTGAGCTTGGTGCCATCCCGAAAGATCCGGGAAGCTCTTGGGCACCAGAGGAATGGACAGAATCTCAACTCATCAATGACAAAAAGTTGCATTACTTGGAACTCTGCATATATTACAACGATATCTTTAACTATCTTAGATCCTTGGGAAGGATCCGATAGTCAAAGATAGCAAATCTGGCCAGAACTATCTGGTAGACTGAATAATAATAATAATAATAATAATAATAATAATAATAATAATAATAGCAGCAGCAGCAGCAGCAGCAGCAGCAGCAGCAGCAGCAGCAGCAGCAGCAGCCATGTTTATGCTTCCTGCATGCCAGTTTATAATAGGCTGCCTTATTTTATTTTAGTTATTAACACAAGTGCAAATGAACATACCCTGCAGCCATGGAACAAATGCTAGAAAGAAGAAGATTAACACAGTTTCTATCCCACCCCAAACTAACAACACTCTTGGCTTTCCAAGAAAGTTAAAAATAGAGGGTCTTCTTGCTCATCACTTCCTACCCGATCTGTGTGGGATACATCATCCCCATCCACCCCATTGTTTTTTTTAATGGTGCAGAATAGAGGAAGGATCTCCTGGTGTCCTCTTTTCCATCTCTATTCTGCTGCCGTGATGTACATAAGAGGGTTAAAGCAGTAGAAGTATATACAGCTATACACTGTTGTTCTATAGATAATGTAAATTGTTGCTTGTGGTTCATGTCTTTCTCTCTCCCTGTGCTTGTCTGCCTTTTGTCTCATTTTCGCTGTTCACTGCTTTTGATGTTTGCTAATGTTTAATAAATAAACATCCAGCTCTATTTTTTGCTAGCTGAACTGAGTAGCTAGCGTATGTGCTTGCTCTGATGCAGATATAGGAACTGACTGGGAGTGGGTTGGGTGGGTGCAAACTGAACAGGAAATCCCCCACAGTAACCTTCTAGCCATCCTTGCAGCTGGAAACTCCAAGGATTAATCTTGGGGTGCTTGACATGCACAATCACACACACAACGCACATAAAAATTGGGGGGGGGGGAGAGTTTTGATCGCACCATCGTGGTCACCATCTTGCCTCTTTTGACCCCCCTGCGGACCCCCCTGATTTCTTAAAGGTATGCCATTTGGATTCGGTGGCCCTTTCTAATCGTAGCAGTCTGATTCTACTATGTTTATGACTCCCCCCCCCCCCCCCAAATGTTCCAACTTGGTTAATGTTTCTCATTCTCCAATCAGCTACAATGCAGGCCCAACCAGGAGCATCCATGGTGGGTCCAAAAACTCAAGATGCTCATAGCCCTGTTACTTTTTTGTGTGTGTCATGTGTGCAACATGCATAAAAAAGAAACGAGACCTAAAAGTGTTCCCAGCTTGGACCACCGTGAAGCAAATGCTGTAACCTGCAGTCCAGCTCAGGAGCAACATCTGGATTATTTATTTGTTTGTTTGTTTGTTTTCAGATTTTGCCACCGCCCATCTCCCCCCAGAAGGGGGACTCTGAGTGGTTTACAACAAAGCTAAAAAGTTAAAAACAGTAAAACCATAAATAGTACATAAAATGTAAATACAGGTACAACATATAAATATAAAATAAAAAATAAAATCCAGAGGGCAATAAAAGATCGAGTTCCATTCATACGTATGTGAGGAGCACTCTAAGGCGCCAGCCATCCCCAAGAATGACTACTCCCCTTCCCGCCCCAAGCGAGGTGGCAGAGCCAAATCTTCAGGTTCTTCCGGAAGGTCAGGAGAGATGGGGCTTGCCTCACCTCCGGGGGAAGAATGTTCCAGAGGGTGGGGGCCACTGCAGAGAAGGCCCGCTACCTGGGCCCCGCCAGACAGAATTCTCTTACAGATGGGGTCCATAACATGCCCTCTCCGCATGACCGGGTGGGACGGGTCGATGTAATGGGGATGAGACAGTCCCTCAGGTAACCTGGACCCCTGCCATGCAGGGCTTTAAAGGTGATAACCAACACCTTGAATTGGACCTGGAAGCAAACTGGTGCCCAATGCAGCTCGCACAGCAGAGGTGTTGCATGTGCCGATCTTGGGGCACCAAGAATTGCCCATGCAGCCACCTTCTGGACCAGTTGTAGCTTCCGGATACTCTTCAAGGGTAGCCCCATGTAGAGTGCATTGCAGTAGCCTATATGGGAGATGACCAGGGCATGAGTGACTGTTCGGAGGGCCTCCTGATCCAGGAAAGGATATAACTGGCGCACAACATGAAGTTGAGCAAAGGCCCTCCTGGCCACGACTGCCACCTGCTCTTCGAGCAGGAGTCGTGAGTTCAGAAGGACCCCCAGATTCCGCACCGGGTCTCTCTGGGGCAGTGCAACCCCATCCAGGACCAAAGATGACAACTTCCTGGATTCTGAAGGGCCATCAATCCACAGCCACTCCGTCTTACCAGGGTTCAGCCGAAGCCTGTTGTTCCCCATCCAGACCCCCACAGCCCCCAGGCACCGCGAGAGGGCAGTCACAGCCTCACTTACCTCACCCGGGACGGAGATGTATAATTGGGTATCATCAGCGTACTGATGATACCTCATCCCGTGGTGACGGATGATCTCCCCCAGTGGTTTCATGTAGATGTTGAAGAGGCCTCCAAAGGGCAGCTTTTGGGGGTTAAGCCTGTAATGCCTACCCAGAAGGGAATCAAGAAGTTTTGAACGATGCCCTGTGGATGAAGCTGAGCATGTGACATGAACACTTCCTGGCCAGGAGATGGTAACATCTGTGGAGTCCTTGGTGTTCTCTGAGTTTGGTGGTTTTCTTGCAGATGTTTCGCTAGCACTGAAGATGTTGCCTAGTCGGGTAACGAAACGTTTGCAAGAAAACCACCAAGCTCAGAGAACACCAAGGACTCCACGGTTCAACCCTGAACTACAAAGATTCTCTTCTGTTGGTACGGTAACATCTGGAGAAGCTGGGGCTGCGCCAAGTGGTCCTGAAATCTAGCACCCAGCAAAGATTCACAAAAACTACCCAACTTCATTGCGGGCAGCAGGCGAGGAAAGGCAGCAGAGAAGAACGCCTGGTGTTTCCCAGCGCAGCTCCTTCAGTCAGCACGCAATTTGCAAACTCTTTCGTCTCCCACTCAGTTCCCATAAATGCACATCCGACAGAAGGCCCATATGGGAAACCCATAAATGACTTATTGTTCGGAGATTTTGCCAGTGCAGATTACAGAACCACCATTCTCCAACCTGGCGTCTTCTAGTTGGGATCAATGAGGACTCCCGTTACCTCCCCAGTTGGAAGTGTTTTTTCCTGCAGCACCGGCTGATCTGGCCCTGCGTTCGCTGTGGTTTTTGATGCCCCCCAGAGCTTCCTTTGATTTAAGCAGGGCGACCTGGGCTCTCAGCTACAAGGCAGAGCCTTGGCCACTGGCCCTATTGGCCATGTAGGAACAGCCCCCCCCCCCCGTTCGATAAGCGGGTTGGTGACAAGGAAGTGTGATAGTTGTGATGACCACAGCCCATGAGATGTTTACAAAAGGGCCTTGAACTGGGAGCGACACATTTCTTGTTCGTACGCAACCGGGGCTGGGACATCTAGGAGCGCTATTGGTGAAGGTCAGCCTAGCCTTTCATGGGTACCAGTTGGGGTGCTGGAAGAGGCTTTGATTTGGATTCCAACCTTCCTTCAGTCATAAGCTTCATGAGTCAAGTTGGACTTGTTGCCAGGTTACAGAAAGGCAGATTCTGTTTGAAAGTGGGGAAAACCTGGATGGGAGACCACTTAGAGATCCCCAGGCTGGGGGAAAACATTGTGGAAAAAACTAAGGGCAAACAATCCACTTGCTGTAGATGCTGATGCCAAAAATACAACATGGGCCTGGTCTTGTGATCCCCCAGAATGGAGCTCAACTCAAAGGAGATTTTATCCCACATTTCACAACGATTATCTTTTATGCAACCAGGCACTCTTCATATACTTCCTAATTTTAGTATTTTTGCTTTTATGGGCACATCATTTGGGTTTGTCTCGGTTTGTCTTGTTCTTTCATGAGCGACGGAGCCATCATTTGCTCTTTCAAGCCTTCTCCTTCCCACGTCTGTCTTCTCGGCTTCATAACGGAGTGTTAAGGTTAATCCAGACATTTGCTGCTGAATTATTTTTCTGACTGCTCTGAGATTAATTTGATGCCCCCTTTTCCCCTTTTGGAAAGAGTTCTAGATGGGTTTGAAAGTAACTCTGGTGTTCTTTGATCTTTTAACAACAGCAGTGGTGGAAATCTGTGCCCGTTTATTTCCAGCTCAGCTCTGCCACGGCTAAAGCCACAAGGAAACCATTGTAGGTTTGAAAGGTGGCTTCGTGGCGCTTCTGCCAAGTCCTTCTCCCTGTTGCTAGTCTGGGCAGGTCCTTCCTAGGGGAATGGCAGCTTGATGGTTTTGCATCTCAGCCTCTCATATATTTTTTCCTCCCACGCAACTTAGAAAAAACATGTACTACAAAGGAAGAACGTAGATGGGCCAGGGGATGTTTTAGCAATCTATTTTATTTCCCACACTGGTGGAAAAGGCAGGGCTGTTTTATTTTGGGGCACGCAGCAGTTCGAACAGCCAGTGCTGGTCTGATATTCATTCCCAGCATGTCAAGGTCAGCAGCAGGGCCAATGATGGGAGGTGGGTCAGCTGCAAATTACTTCCGAGGATTTGGGAAGTAAAAATTGTGATGGGGAAAGGCTGTGAATTCTTGGAGTTGTGGCCCCAATAAAGAAAGCCCCTGAAAATGCTGGAGGCACCTCCTGGCATCTACCCACAAGCAACAGGTACTGGTTTAAATTTTGCCCCCTTGTATCCTGCCACTTTAATTCTCTGACGATAACTTAGCCTGATTTCCCTGAAGATATAAAGCAGTGTTTTTCAACCTTGGCCGCTTGAAGATGTGTGGACTTCAACTCCCAGAATTCCCCAGCCAGCATGGCTGGCTGGGGAATTCTGGGAGTTGGTCCACACATCTTCAAGCGGCCAAGGTTGAGAAACGCTGATATAAAGGTTGAAATAAATCTGAAAGCTATACTGGAGACATGAGAGAACTTCAAAACCTGAAATGAAGTGAATGGAAGACCTCCAGGTCTGGAATGAAGAGACACCACATTGGAGACCTGTTTGGGGCAGGGGGAAGGAAATCAGGTGAATTTCCCTGCCTGGAATGATGCTGAACATCTGAAGCTAAAGACAGCCTTCCTTGTGGATGTAATTTCCACCCAGTCTTCTCTGCCCGGAACATGCAAACATAGGAAATGCGACACGGCTACAGAACGGAGGGAGGCCTGCAGGACCCCGTAGAAAAACATCTTTCCTATTTCCAAGAACTCCACCAAGGGGAGATGCCCCACCACCACCACGAAAGCATCGCGGTCTAATTAGATCACCCCTATTAGCTAATGCAGCATTAAGCTCCATTAGGACGGAGCGCGGTGTGATCCCGGAGGGCAGACTGGCCATAACGGACCATAAAAAGCCCCCGTTCCCCCCACCCCAATTTTAATGAAGCTCCTTTCAAAGCACAGCACTCCCCCCCCCCCCTGCAACGTGGCATCACCAGTGAAATGGTTGGAAATGCAGCCACTGGCAGGGGGGACAGGAACTGGCTTCGGAGGGCTTCAGCCAGAGATCAAAAAGGCCTTTGGCTTGAGGGCCACCTCCAGGCTGCGTTTCTACAACATGCTTCACTGGGTCCGAGGAAAGACCTCAAGCAGTTTCCCAACTGGATGACTTCTGGGTGGATGGAGTTCAACCCCAGAATTCTCTGCATTGGCCCTGCTGGCTGGGGTAGGCTGACCATATTTCAGGATGGCAAAACAGGACGGGGTCTTATGTAATATTCCGTATTCATGAAAAAGACAGGGGTCCCCGCCCCCTGGTCCGCGCGATTGGCTCCCGCCTGCAAACCTTGCCCCCGGCCCGCGCAATTGGCTCCCGCCTGCAAACCCTGCCCCCGGTCCGCGTGATTGGCTCCTGCCTGCAAACCCTGCCCCTGGTCCGCGTGACTGGCTCCCACCTGCAAACCCCGTCCCTGGTCTGCACGATTGGCTCCCGCCTGCAAACCCCGCCCCCGGTCCGCATGACTGGCTCCCGCCTGCAAACCCTGCCCCCGGTCCGCGCTCCAGCTCGGATCCTCCTTCCGCGCCATTCCCGATGGGTTTGAAAAAAATTGAGATTTTTATGAAAACGACGGGACAATTGAAAAATGCTTTAAAAACGGGACTGTCCCATTCAAAACAGGACGTATGGTCAGCCTAGGCTGGGGGGTTCTGGGAGTTGAAGTCCACCCATCTGAAGTTGCCAGTTCGGAAAGGCTGACTTGGTCTTTGCATGGCACAGTGTGTAAAACTGGGTTTGTTTTAACCTTGTTCTGCTTCTTGGTGGTTTATCACACTGGGCAAACTCAATGTCTTTGGTTAGTTTATGGCTCAACGTAGTGCACAAATCAGCAAGCGTGTTACGCATGTTCCCATCTCCTGCAATAGCATTTGAAGCTTCCACGGGGTGGGAAAAAACAGGTGCCCTGAATTCTCACCGCACCCAAGCAGAGGATCTGTTCCCACAATGCCCTACGCCAGAGTTTTTCAGTGCTCTGCACCACCCTAGCGTTCCACAAGAACTTGACGGGATTCTACAAGAGACTAAAATTCATTTTAAAAAACGTTCACTCAGAGAGAGCGCCAATTTTCCATCACTAGAAGTTTGCCTTTTGAACTGGGATTCTGGATTTTTAAACTTTTTTTACTAATAGATTCCACAACCCAGCCCTGGACTAACCCTTAAGCAAAATAAGGCTGCACTTAAGGCACCAAGGAAAGGGGACATCACAGAGATTTTCCCCAAAGCTATCATGCCCTTAACTCTTTCACTGCCACGCTTGACTTTAGTCAAATTTTTTGTAATTGTCTTTATCTGCCGTGTTCAGATAACCTGCATTGTTAAAAAAAAAAAGTTTTCTTTGGCTTGGTGAGTGACTAAAGTTTAGAAGTCTGGTTTGAAGGGGATGCCAGAAATCACATTGGTTTCCATCTCATTTAATTCATCAGCTGATTTGTATAACCAATCCTTAAGCTCTTTATTTTATTATTTCCTTCACTGATTTTATTAGGGTTAAATAAAAAACATTTTTTTAAAAGTTTAGATTTAAAATAGTTGTGGGCTCTGGCCTGGAAGAAAACTGACTTTTTAATCTCTCATTTCATCTTCAGCACTTACTGACACATGATGGCTTGTCTGTTAAGCAATGGAAGGGCCAAGGGGCACCATGGTTGGGCTGGTTTAGGGCATCAGTTGGCCTTGATCCAGCCTTGCCACAACTAAAAACGTTTTAAAGCCTCTGCCTTAGGTCATGGATCACTTGACATGGTTTATTGAGTAAAACCTAACTCAGTGTTTCTCAACCTTGGCAACTTTAAGCTGTATGGACTTCAACTCCCAGAATCCCCCAGCCAGCAAGCTGGCTGGGGGATTCTGGGAGTTGAAGTCCATACAGCTTAAAGTTGCCAAGGTTGAGAAACACTGACACAATTTATTAGGTTGATACAACACACCAAACAACATAGAGTAACACAGTTCATAAACCACAATGGCTGGATTCACATTTCATTCACCCTTAAACTCCAGGTTTGCACCATTGCTGTATTCAGAGGCGTCCCCAAGGAGAGGGTCAAAAAAGTCAAGATGGCAAACGCAACCACACAATCCAAGTCCTGTCCCTTTGTATGTCGATTCGTTCTTGTTTGTATTTTTACTGTTCTGCTGCTGGAAAGTGGATTCTGATTGAATGCTAAGAATAACTAGAAGGAATTAAAGTCTATTAATGTCCTGAACTTTTTTGTGGGGGTCAAATCTCCCCCCAACAACAATCTCCCCCCCCTTTTTTTTTTTAGCCAACAAAGAAAGAAATATCTTATAAAGAGGTAATTCTTTTTGTAATTTTTTTAAAGGGAAACATAGCTTTACAAATGGCTGACATTTTAAAAATGATTTTAATTCATCCACAGGGTTGTGTTTCTGATTATTTATTTCTGAGATGACTTACAATCTGGACCAACAGCTCAGTCCATTTTTACAACTTCCTATCTACCATCAAAACTTTTTTTTTTAAAGGGATCTGCCGATATGCAAAGCGACTCAGCTGCCATCCTGGATGACAAGATTTACATAACGGCCTGCCTATTTCTATTGCATTTTCCTCCATTTGATCTTTCATGCATTTTTCATATTCTCCTATTAGAGATAGATCATCTCCGTCCATTCTCCACTCTGATTGATTGTTATTCCTTTGCAAAGCTCCCACAGCTTTTGGTGACTGGAGGGCGATAAATTATTTAAATAAAGACATTTCAAGATAGGAAGGTGCCCCCAGAGCCTTCCCATCCTCTGTCTCTTGCTCCCCTCCACTTTGACACTGCTCCTAGCTGGGCTGGATTACTACCTGTGGCACCTAGTCTCTGAATTCCCACATTTCTTGCAGGTGTGAGAATTCAGGAAAATTCAGTTTTCCCAGCTTCGAGCAGAGCAGAACATCTGCAGAGGCCAAGGCCCTGACAAGAGTAATTCCACTCCACCTTTGTCTACAAATCATCGGGTCGTAGGATCTGTTCCCACAACACACTTCACCCAGTTCGCCACCAGCCCAGGCAAATCTTGTTATCGGTGAACTGGCAGCACAGTCATGCTAACAGGCTGAAACTGGTCCCCCCCCCCCTCTTCTCCTAGGTGCCTGAAATTCCTTGAGCCCTTGCAATGGGACCTATGGGCAAGTTTTGGGACCTTACTAACCCCTTCCCCATTGGTCAGGACCCATGACTTGGCTGTTGGGAAGTGTTGGGAAGCACGTTCAGGGCTGCCAGGCTGTGACAGGACGATCCGTGAGGGGGCCTTCTTCACCCACTTTTAGTTGTTCCAACTGTAGATGGATTTCAGCCATTTGAAATTTTTTTAATCCGTTCAATCGTGTCCAATCCTCGGAGACTGCCTGGACAGGTCCCTGCAGTTTTCTTGACAGGTTTTTCAGAAGTGGTTTGCCATTGCCTCCTTCCTAGGGCTGAGAGAGAAGGACTGGCCCAAGGTCACCCAGCTGGCTTTCATGCCTAAGGCGGGACTAGAACTCACAGACTCCTGGTTTGCCATTGCCTCCTTCCTAGGGCTGAGAGAGAAGGACTGGCCCAAGACCACCCAGCTGGCTTTGTGCCTAAGGCAGGACTAGAACTCACAATCTCCTGGTTTCTAGCCTGGTGCCTTAACCGCTACCCCAAACTGGCTCAAATTTGAATATTAATAAATGTTTTCACATGTACCAGCAGATATTTAGCAAGCCCTAGAAGCTTAAGGTACATCAGAATAGTTTCTATATGGTATTTGTGGTTAGGCTTCAAAAGGAAGCTGGTCAGAGCAGCTAGATTTGAAACTTAGCAGGTACATTTAGCGGGCACAACGTAGCAACTTGGGTTTATTTTAAAACATTGTCTTTTTCTAATTAAACTGCAACCAATCACATTTATAATCTTGTATTTCCTTGTTGTTTGATTATAAATACACCCTGTTTCCTGTGTATCCGGGTCTTGGCCATGGAGAGTTGCTGAACATGTCCATGTGTGCTTGAGCTGGCTTTGGAAACCCATCATAAAGTGTTTGGAGCAGGGTTTCTCAACCTTGGCAACTTTAAGGTGTCTGGACTTCAACTCCCATGCTGGCTGGAGAATTCTGGGAGTTGAAGTCCAGACATCTTAAAGTTGCCAAGGTTGAGAAACACTGGTTTGGAGGCTGAAATACCCTAGTAGACAATTTGAACCTCATCTTGAGAAGGGAGAGAAAACGTGGAAGTCACAAATGGGGTGGAACAGGAGTTCCCTCTTACAGATATGTTTCCAACATAACCCAATGGAATATCGGTCTATGAACTGGGTACCTCTTCAAAACCAGAACAGAGTGGGACCAAATTTGGCATGGGGAGAAAACTGGTGGGAACCTACAAGGACAATTTTGGCCCAGAATTAACACAGCAACGTTCTGTGGCGTGTACAGATATGCAAATGACATCTGGAAATGCACGCTTTGTTCACCTCCGAGCACAAAACCCCCGTATTGCTTGTTGACGACTGACAGCAGTATTGCATTTCTCCGTTCAAAGTCAGTTTTCTTGAAGGGGTGCCCTGTCGAATCAATGGTTTTTGCTCCTAATATGCACAAGATTGTAATTTCAGGGGGTTATTGCAATGGAAGATGGAACAGTTGCCTGCTGAAATACACCCAGCCAAGATTATTTAAAGAGGGCTATTGATGAACTTGCTGAATTAAGGCCCACAAAAATGAGATTTCAGGGAGATGAGAATTTTTAGTTATTATACTTTGTCTACTGCTTCACAGATGGTAACATTTTGATAATGAAATGTTAAGAGGTATTGAACAGTTGTATCCAAATGTTTAATCAATATGCGTTAAATTATTTTGTGCCTTAAACATTCCAAGGAAGGAATGTAGTTATTTTTCCAAAATCTCTCTTTCTTTTCCATTTGTGTACACATGCAGGTGCTGTGCTTCGTGATGAATGCAAGCCGGGTGCGTAAGAAATGAGTTTCTAACAAAATTTATATTTTACCCTTTATATCTTGAGTTTCACATTTACAAAACTCAAGGTAGTAAAGGTGGAGGTATAATGGAGGACATGTACTTTATATTAAAAAGGGCACAGATCCAGTTTCTGGTATTTACAGACGAAACAGGACTGTATTTATTTATAAAATGATTTATTAACTGTGCTTTCCAGAAAGAAAGAGCCCCTGAGGAAATAGACTTACTAACCATCTAAAAACAGTATCATAATAAGCAAATGCCATATTAAATGGATTAAAAGAGGAGGGAATATATTTCAAAGCAGAGAGGAGAATTTCACTTAAAATCATCCACAGCCATAACAAGGTTCTGTGTTCACTCAGCACGTTGAACCTGATTACTGAACAAACCCATTTTCTGGGTCCACACAATGCTCTGAACCAGAAACTCTTCAAACACAAACAAATCACGCACATACACAAAACAAATAAATGCAACTTAAAACTAATCAGGGTTCGTATGTTGTGCAAATACATCTGCCTGGTCTTCGAGAAAACACTTTGAATGTCCATCTAAGGAGGCCACGTAACTTCCTTAAGAAAGGACATTCAAGGTGCTGCCGTGGGCTGTGTTCACACAACCAGGCCACTGAAAGCGTTAGTAGCTGCTTATTACTTGTAACCTTGGTTGACTGATTATGTGCTATCAAGCTGGTGGCTTTTAGTGACCGTGTGGATCTTATACAACATAGATAACCTTGGTTAGGCTTTTTAATAGCTTAGCGCGATATATGAACCCAGCTTGTTGGATTAGTCTAGAGTCCAGTAGGCTGTGTGGGAACTGCGTTAATTTAGTAAGCAGGTCAAGCGTTTTAATGGATCCCTGGAGAAGGCCTTGCTGTTGTTGGAGATGGGAGTTCAGCGGGAGCTTTTGTTAGAGGCTGTGCTCCTGAACATAAGCAGGGTGTAAACAGAAGAATTAAGTAGCAGAATGTAGTGTTGAAAAGTAAAATGTTCTTGATAGTTGTCTGGGAGGCAAATAATAATAATAATAATAATAATAATAATAATAATAATAATAATAATAATACTACGACTGGGTGGCTCACAACAATCAACCTAGCTGTCAATGAATGCTAGCAAGAGACATGAATTATATTTGAAGTAAAAGTCAGATTAATTAAGAAATACCTTGGACAGGAAAGCCTCACATCTCCCTGAACTATGTCATTCCCAGTAACAGGCCAGGTGGGAAACAGAGGCAGGACATCATGGAAAGACCTTTCCCCTCATCTCTCCCCCCATTCGCCCTAGTCCTCCCTATAATTCAAAGGAGCAAAGAGAACTCCAAGGATGTCCTCAAGGGGGAGGGAGGGTCATAGGATCCTGGGTCTTTTCTTGAATGGAGTGATGGAGCCCCCACGACTCCAGGAGGTAGCTGATCACTCTTTCATGGCTCTCACGGTCAGGAAATTCCTCCTCATTTTGAGTGTGGATCTTCTGTAAGGCCACCCATTGGTCCTTGATTTACCCTTGGGAGCTCTGGAGAATACATCCACCCGCTCTTTCTTGGGACATCCCTTGATGTATCGGAAGACTGCTATCACGTCTTTAGGCTAAACATACCAAGTGCCTTTAACCCAGTGTTTCTCAACCTCAGCAACTTAAAGCTGTGTGGATTTCAACTCCCAGAATTCCCAGCAGGTGGCTGGGGAATTCTGGGAGTTGAAGTCCACACAGCTTAAAGTTGTTGAGGTTGAGAAAGACTGGGTTGACAGCTCTTTGTAGGATTTAGCCTCCAAACCCCTCATCCTCATTGTCGCTCTTCTCTGCACTCTTTCCAGGTCCTCCACATCAAAAAAGTCAAGATGGCAGGTAGCAACTGGGAAAGGCCAGCCTGCTGGTGGTGGCCCCTTGGTTAGGAGACAACATCCTCATGGCATTTCTGCGAGACTTGAAACTCTCCAGCAATGCATTGAATGGAGCGTGAGCATGAATCAAAGCTTTTGTTTTCTAAAAAATAAAATAAAACTCCTCATTTTATCCCCAGGAAACAGAAACACAAAATCCTGACCCGCAGCTCTCTCTCCCGACCAGACCCTGTAATTCAGCCCAAGCTTTTGAAACTCCCTCCTCTTTAAATAAAAAAGGGCTGCGATGTGACACCCATGTTTTAGTTAGGTTGTTACTTGAATCATATTTAGGGTTGTAGGCTTTATTTCTACTGTTGCATTTTTTTAATGAGCCATTCAGAGAGCTTGTGAAGTTAGTAAAAGGTAAAGCTCCCCCCTGCACAGTTGTGCAGTCGTGTCCGACTCTAGGGGCCGGTGCTCATCTCCGTTTGTTAGCCGAAGAGCCAGCGCTGTCCGAAGACGCTTCCACGGTCATGTGGCTGCATGACGTGTGCAGAACACTGTTACCTTCCCACCGAAGTGGTACCTATTCATCTACTTGCATTTGCATGCTTTCGAATTGCTAGGTTGGCAAGAGCTGGGGCTAGTGCAGGAGCTCACTCCGCACGCAGGGCTGGGGATTCGAACCTCCGAACTTGCGATATTCCGATTGACAAGCCTGGCATCTTACCTGCTGAGCCACCACGCCCCTCTAGTTAGGTTGTTACATGAATCATTTTTAGGGTTGTAGGCTTTATTTCTACTGTTGCATTTTTTTTAATGAGCCGTTCAGAGAGCTTGTGAAGTTAGTAAAAGGTAAAGGTTCCCCCCCCCCCCCACATTTGTGCAGTCGTGTCCGACTCTAGGGGCCGGTGCTCATCTCCGTTTGTTAGCCAAAGAGCCAGCGTTGTCCGAAGACACTTCCACAGTCATGTAGCCGGCATGACGCGCGTAGACTCCTATACAAATACAGCACCCAAAGAAATCTGCAAATAAGTTAACTTGTCTACCTTCTTTTAGAAAGGGAAGGCTTTTTTTTCCAGGAAGCATCTAAAACAGTGTTTCCCAACCTCAGTAACTTTAAGATAGATGGACTTCCACTCCCAGAATTCCCCAGCCAGCCTACTGGCTGGGGAATTCTGGGAGCTGAAGTCCATGCATGCTGGCTGGGGAATTCTGGGAGCAGAAGTCCACGCATCTTAAAATTTCTGGGAAAGATCAAGGAAACAGTGATCTAATGTGTTAACACTTCATTTTCTTCCACTTGGGTTTTATATTGCAATATCTCATACCTATTAATTTATTTATTTATAAGATTAATATGGCCGTCCATCTTAAGCAACCCTGGGTGGCTCACAACAATATTTTTTTTGGCTGTTTAGCTTTCCTTCTCCTCCTTTTTTAAGTATTGCAGCCATTTTTTGTTCCAGCTTTTAAAAACCAGTTGCTGCCCTTCTGTTTTTATGAGCACGCCACAATATGTGGCATTACTCTGATTACATATTACGTTACCGTGGTTACTTTGAGCCGAACCAGCGTGATGGGAAATCAGTAAATAAACGATTGCTCTGTTGCTTTCTGCTCTTACATGTAAGGCCAGGTCTCTTTTAAGACTCTGCTCATGGCAAGGTTTGCATGTTTGGAAAAAAAACAGTCTGCTTTATCCCATCAAAGCAATTATTTTTAGGAAGATTTTGCTGATCAGTGAATCCCTTAATTGATTGAAATGGTTTTGATGGAAGGAGAAACTTTTTTTTTCTTCAATTCAGGAGCTGGCAAACTTTTTTTCCTGCCACATCCTCCTGGGAATTTGTAAGGACTTTGTATGTTCTTAGAGCAGTGTTTCTCAACCTTGGGAACTTTAAGATGTGTGGACTTCAATTCCCAGAATTCTGGGAGTTGAAGTCCACACATCTTAAAGTTTAAATGCACTTGATCACAGCTGTTTGGCCATTAACAGCAGTAGAAACTGTAAGCAGCAAAGCTTTTATTGTCCCCCACTTTACTCTCCAAGTCTCTCCTTTTTCAATAGGCTTCAAAGCCTCCAAAACCATTCAGAAAGTTCTTTATAACCAATTGCCTGGAGCTGTTTGGCTTTTTTGCACAACATATAATCCCTTATTATGATGATTGGTTGCACAGTCAACCAGATGTTTAGATTGGATTTGGCACTTTTGCCCACTTATCGAGTCCTGCCCAAGGACCTGGGACAGGCAGATGTTGTTGCTTAATAATATTAAAGATATTGCCGCAGGATGTGAGCTGTTCCAAGTAAAGCTGCCTTTTGCAATTGACTGGTGGCGATTTTGTCAATGCTGATGGTGTTCAAGTAGTGCTCCAGATGTTTTGGAATTGCACCCAAGGCTCCTATTACTATTGGTATTATTATTATTATTATTATTATTTCATCTAAACGGTTTGATGGATCAATCTAAATACAACTCAAAAGATTGCTCTGTAAATTACTTTGCAAAGATTTGTACTTTGAAAAGCGGGATGTATAAACACCTAATACAACTAAACTTTTTTTTAAAGGCTTCTGAAAAGATGCGGTAAAGCCAAGCAAAGGAACCAGAGAGGCAAACGCAGATGGGCTAAGGATTGATGGTTTGGCAAAACAGAAGTCACTGGAGCTAAAAAGGTGGTGAAGGAAGTTGCCTGATGCGAATCTATATTTGAGTGGGCAGAATGCCTGTAGTAACTTGTTACAAATGTAGCAGCTAGAAGGCTCTGCTCTAAGGCTGCCCACTGAGGTCAAAGAAGTCAAGATGGCAGCCACGCGACCAAAGTCCTGCCCCAGAGCGCCACCTGGACATTTTTGACATACACACCCTGCGGATGCCCCTGTTCTGCCGTCAGGCGAGGGCAGACGTCCAAGGTTCAGGCCAGCCCAATATTTACTAACGGCTCGGTTCCCCCACTACGGTTCCACAGGTCAGCTGAAGATCTAGTATCTCCACTTGCAACCCTTTGTGAACCCTTAGGTCTTTTTGTGGCTTTGAATATGCTGTGCAAACCCAGCCTGTTGGGTCTGTGTATGATTCCATAAATAAGTTTAACCCAGGAAATGGATGGATTCAGAAGTGAGGTTAAATGTGTTGGGGGAACTCTGTGAGACCCCAACTCCCAGGCATTCAAGGGTTGGTTCAGAGGGGTCCCCAGGAAGTGTTTGCTTGCAATCACAGCCATGAACCGGTTTGTTTCCACGGTCCCACCGACAGGCTTCCCTCCAGTCCTTGAGACAAGAGGAAAGCACCACTTTGATCTTCTCGCAGGGATCTTCTTGCTGGGCCTTCCAAAGGAGGCCAGCAAGGTTGGTGCCCTCACATTAAGGTGGGGGCTGCAGCTGTTGGGGGGAGAGAGAAGGCAAGGAGCAGGCCGGGGGAAGCAGCCCCACCTCCAGAGGCTGTTGATTCCAGCAAGCATGGAGGTGCTTGATGGAGGAGAAAAACCAAGTAGTGGAGATTACTGGCTGAAGGAACAGCTTCATGAATACCTTCCACAAAGTTGCTATTTCTACCTGAGCCTCAAAAATCAAACAAAGCTGAACTTTGGGTGCTGGGGAGGTCCTCTCCAGAAGCCAAAGCAGAAATGGCCACAGAGATATGGAATCCTGTGGCCAGATGGGAGGGGGCGGTCCTGCAGATGGCCAATGGGAGCCCTACAGGTCACTAAGCTCCTCCTCCAGGTGAATCAGAATGTTCACATAGGAAGTCTTGTTCCGTTTTCAATGAAAACTCTACTTTCAGGCTGGCAATGAGACGGAGGCTCCATCGTGAGGATGTGTCCTCAACCGTTAGCAGGCCATCCCAGTGCCTAGGCGAAGAGGTGGGGTGGATGAGGTCAAAAACTGGGTTCACACATCGAGCTAAGCCAAAACATGGTTTGTTTGTGGCTTAGCAGGTTGTCCAAAGCCAACCCCGGTGGTCTGTAAATCATGGCTTCTCAGTATCGCGTGAGCCCAACCAATAGTGGCTTATTCCATCTTAATACAATATGTGAATCCAGTTTAAACCCTTTTCACTTGTAGAGTTGCCTGTGAAAACCACAAGTATCTAAACAACAGCCTTTCTGAGAAAGCACCAGGAGCTTAGTGTAGAATTTCACTTTTAGGGTTGCTGCTGGCTTGATTGAGACGGATCGAAGATAGTTAAGGCGACTGACATTGATTGAGGGGAGGCTGGTGCTGGGACTGGAGAGCTGTGGCAATATCAGGCTATCTTGATGAATTAAATGGGGGTGCCGTAAGGAGCAAGTCGAAATAACTCCTGGAGAAGTATTTCTGAGGCCGGAATGAATATTGGATTCCTGCAAAGATTCAGGTCAAAACCTCAAAACTTAGCAAGCATTGCCCAGCAAGAAACGTCAAAGCAAAAAGGTTGGAGGACTGCAATGACGTGTCTCCGGAAGGCTGATCGGATGTGTTATCCATGATTCGATCCAAAAGCTGTGTTCACGTAGGTTTAACTAGGTTAGCAAAGTACAGTAGCCATTTTCAGGTTTGCAGCTCTGCAACCCCAATCAATGTGGCTAATTTATTAATGCATTGTGCAAAGTACCATCTAGCCCAGTGTTTTTCAACCTTGGCAACTTTAAGATGGGTGGACTTCAACTCCCAGAATTCCCCAGCCAGCATGGCTGGCTAGGGAATTCTGGGAGTTGAAGTCCACCCATCTTAAAGTTGCCAAGGTTGAAAAACACTGACGTAGCCCCTGAAGTCCCCATTCCTTGCCCATGGAGGAACCCACAGTAAAGCATCCACCCTTGAACTCATTCTGAGAAGCAGAGCCCACTCCTTTCCCACTGCCTCTTAGGGAATTCTGCCAGTTGCCATCCCAACCCCTCCACCGAGAACCAGGTCAGCAAGGGCTGATAACCACCACTGGGGCACAACCACGGTGAAGGATCCTCATGAGAAGAAGCACCTCTTCCCAGCTAGAGAATTTGAAACTCTCAAATGTGTTTCAAGATCAGGATACAAAAAGTCTTAACATGTTAATCCTGCTGTTTCCTCCCCGCCCCAGAAGAAGATAAGCGGCGTTCTAGCATCCCATCGGCAAAGTGCCTCTTTATTTCTGATACAGAGGGGACGTAATTGTCAGTACTTGGTGTCAGCCCACTCATAAGCGACCGTCACAATGTAATCAAAGGCCTTATTATAATCATAATTTGCAATAAATGAACTCCCATGCAACGGAGGTTTCGGAAACATGATTCCAGCATGACCGATTCAGAGCGACGTAACCCTGCCATAAATTAAACCCACACCTTCCGGATTATGCAAAGGGAAACCACGAGGTTTGGAAGGTGGCCAAGGCGGTCCGGCGAGCAGCATCTGCAGCGAAAACAACGGGACGGGGGGGGGGGGGGAGGCCTTCTCCATCCTCCTAAGGTCAAAGGAGGTTTGGGCTTCGCTTTCCTTCAATTACCATAAGTGGGTTTTACGAGCTGCCCTCGGACATGCAATTTCTAGCGTTGACGAGATAACGGCCGTGGCCGCAGTGACTGAGCCGGGACGGCTGCTGGTCTCGATCTGGCCCTTCTGGAGATGTTGCTCTGTCCGTCTGCCCTGTAGATGGGCCGCTGGATTGTTCTTGAATAACCCCCCTCCCCTCACACACACACACACACATCCTGCTGCTGGAATTGGAGTTGATGGATGGATGCTCGATGCGCAGCAGACTTTATCCTCCTCGGCCAGCCAGGCTCTGAAGGAGGAAAAGAAACAAGGGAGGGGGAAAGAAAAAAAAATCAGAATGAAGCAAATCTGGGCCAGAAAACTCGGAGCTGAGAGGGACTAAACAGTTGTCCAGCCCAATCCTGCCCCTTAGAGGCTGGTCAAGTGTCCCCTTGGAGAAGTCTCTCTGTCCCAACATGCACACTCTGGACCAGTGTTTCTCAACCTCAGCAACTTTAAGATGCGTGGACTTCAACTCCCAGAATTCCCCAGCCAGCCATGCTGGCTGGGGAATTCTGGGAGTTGAAGTCCACGCATCTTAACGTTGCTGAGGTTGAGAAACACTGCTCTGGATTTAGCAGCATTGCCAAGTTTCTTGAGAAGATTCAAGGGAGGAAGATGAGCTGAGCGCCATCTTGCAATTTCCCTGCTTTGGGATCCGAAATACCCAGATCCAAAACCCCTTTGCCAGCATAGTCTTGTGCACAAAGTCTTGTGCCCATCGCCTTAAGGGTACACCATCTTGAGGAAAGGGGGGGGGGTTTCCTGTGGGATTGAAAGGTGCTGTCTTGCCCACATCCCAACCTGGCGCGCTCTCCCATTCCGAGCCTCACCAGCATTCCACCTCCCCTTGTGGCCCAACGTAGAAATGCAGAGCGGGTGATCCCTGGGCAAATCCCATGCCTTTCTGAATCCCAACCGTCCCCAACGTCATCTGGAAAGCACCAGCTGCATGCTTCTGTGCTGTTCCAGGATCCTCACGGGTCCGCAGACGCGACAAAGGTCGGTCGCGTGACACAAATGCCAATGACATAGGTTAGGGTCAAGAAAAGTCAAGATGAGGGCTATATCAGTGCGATCAACACTTCACCTGTTTTTTACATGCATCACAGGCCCCCCATCTGCTTCTCCACAGACCCTTCAATCAACCTTTGGGGCTCTTCTCGTCTGCCCCACGGCAGCCTGGCGTAGGGTGCCCTGGTCCCCTAGGTCAGCGCTTCCCAAACCTCGGTAAATTACCCAAGATTGGGTAAAAGTGGTTTTTCTTTAGGTAACGACACACAAACCCATTAAACTGACTCAGAGTGTTTTACCTCCATTGGGTAAAAAGGACTTTCTGTTAAGCGGTTTTGGGTACAGGTTGTTGTTTATTCGTTCAGTCACTTCCGACTCTTCATGACTTCATGGACCAGCCCACGCCAGAGCTTCCTGTTGGCCGTCGCCATCCCCAGCTCCCCCAAGGTCGAATCCGTTGGGTACAGGTAGTCCTCGCTTAACAACCATAATTGAGACCAGAATTTCGGTTGCTAAGCAAAACTATCATTAAGCGAATCTGACCCGATTTTACAACCTTTTTTGTGGCATTGTTAAGCGAATCACCACAGGCGTTAAGCAAATCACATGGTTCCCCATTGATTTTGCTTGCCAGAAGCTGGCCGGGGAGGTCGAAAATGGCGAACACGTGACCATGTGACACTGCGACGGTCATAAATGCGAACCTGTTGCCAAATGTCCAAATTGTGACCATGTGACCGCAGGGATGCTACAAGCGTAAGGACAGGTTGCAAGTTGGTTTTTCCAGCACCGTTGTAAGTCCGAACCGTCACTAAACGAATGGTTGTTAAGCGAGGACTACCTGTAATGAAGGAAAAAGTTTGGGAAGCCCTGCCCTAGGTGAACTGCGTTCATTCCTCATTTCACCTTGTTCATTTACATCTGTAAAGCACCAAATTTGCCAGCCACTCCCAGCAATTTACAACAGTCCTACAATTAAACCATCCACAGTAAGAACCAGGCAACATGAAAACTCTCAATTCAGATGCCCCCCCCCCACCCAAGAGTTAAACTAAGCACAAGCATGGTGGTGGTGGATGCATCCTCCTCTTCGGCACCTTCACACATCACGCAAATCTAGCATCTGGGGCTTTCCTACGCTTAGCTTCATCCCCTGAATCGTGGTCTCTCCGATCAGTCCGATCTTGGTTGCTCAGAATCCTGACATTTCCTGCGAGCAAGGCAGAGAAGCCATGGTTCATCAGCTCCGGCGCCCATGGCTGACCCAGGACGATGGGGTCTGTCATGCTACACGCCTGAAGGACCCTGATTCAGGGAAGGCCTTTGGAGGATGCTACAGATGAAGAGAGAATCAGCAGCCCCCACCCCGTTTTCTCCCCCGTCTGCCTCGGCTTAGATGTCTTCATTTGTGGCTCTTTTGCCACCACTTCTGCTCTCAGCCCTCAGGATCATCAGCTGCTAAAAGAGAGGTAAGGAAGCAGGGGAGAGGGGGCCAACAGGTGTCCCTTCCTTGTGCCTGCAAGCCCAACTTGGGGTCAGAAAGCTCAGCAATCAAACCCTGGTTCGTCCTGCATTTTCCAAGCAGAGCCAAGCTCTTAATATTCAACACTGTATAAATTTAACTACCGCCATCATTAACTGTGTATCTTTCGGAGGAACAATGGCAGTGTGTGTGTGTGTGTGTGTGTGTGTGTGTGTGTTTGTGTGTGGTTGGGGTATGGAGGGGGGGAATCTCAGGAGCTGAAAAGCAGATCCCTGCTTCTTCCCTTCAGGTGTCCGCCAGGTGAGCCAAGAAAATACAGGTGGCGGTCCACCACCTGCAGATTGCTGACTTGAAAAAAATCCATTTCCGCCCGGAGGGATGCCCTGCGTGACATAGGGAAGATTGAGCTGGGGACGCAGGGGGCTCCTTTCTGGTGCTTGAAGCTGTTGCAGCTACACCTGCAACATTTTGGATTAATTGCTCAGAAAACTGGCTAATGGTTGGACATTTCCCCTGATTATAAACAAGCTCTTGCTTGCGTGCCAAATTATTCACTGCATCAACCTCAGTCAGAACCGTAAACACAGCTCAGAAGACGGAAGAGCTGAACCGTCGACGCTTTGGCAATTTCGGGAGCTGGCTGAGCAAACAAGAACTTCACCCTGTTAGCCCTGCGAGGTAGTCCTAGTCCAGACAAGAAGCACAACCAGGAATACCAGCTCTATCTTTATTGTAAGGTTGCATTAACAGAATCCTGAAAGTATTTCTCCCCTCCTTGACTTTTACGCTCTGGAAAACGAGGGAGGGTCCCTTCGGAAACGCTTCCCACACCCTCCCTCCTTCTGTGGGCTGAGACATCTTTACACACCAGTTGCCCAGTCTTCTGGGTCTTCCTCCTGTCTCCCAAGGTCATTCCCACATACCATTACAGGGCCACACGCGGAATAATCTTCTCCTTCCTCAACAGGGATGTCCAATATTAATCCCAAATTAATAGCGGGTCTCCAATGAATGGGTGTAGATGAGGGGCATCTCCAGGGGGGTCCAAAAGAAGCAAGAAAAAGTAGCCCCCACCCCAATAGCAATCAATTTCCTAGCCATTGTCCCCACCAAGGAAAACAAGCCTAGCTAATGGCATCTTCGCAATGCCCAGAATTCATGGGGGGAGGGGGAAGTTTCCCCAAAAGATGGTGGCCCTAAAAAATGGGGCAGAGCTATGATTTATTTATTTAATTTATCCCTGCCCATCTCCCCGAATAGGGGACTCTGGGCGGTTTACAAAATAGATTGATTGCATGGTTGTGGCCACCATCTTGACTTGTTTGACACTTTTCGAAAAGTGGCTTGGCCAAAGGGAGGTAAGCCTTTTCTTTGAGACTCCCCCATACTCTAGGACAGTATGCTGGCTGGGGCATTCTGGGAGTTGAAGTCCACACATCTTAAGGTTGCCAAGGTTGAAAAACACTGCTCTAGGACACAGTGGTGGCTGTGTGGGGTGGGTGGCTGTGTGGGGACAATTAGACCATGCTGTTGACATCAGTTCCAAGAATGCCACTCAAACACCCCCCATGGCAGGGGGGCATCCCAAGTCCTTAAATGAGACAGGAGAGTGAATGTCAGACTGTAAGATGGCATCTTTGGATGCTTCTCCATGTTAGAAAAAGATCTGGATGAAAGTTTGTCTCTAATTTCCTTACTCCTATGCTAACTGTCTGCACTAAACCCTGAACCTGGCTTATGAAAACTCACTTGCAATGTTCACATAACAGCGAGGCCAAAGCAATAACCATATTATCACTGAAAAAGATGGCCAGCTTCACCCATCACGCTGGACCAATGGTTAAGTCCCATAACATGCTCGATCATAAACCAGCCAACCCAATTTTTTCCTACTCTTATGGATTGTATAAACCTAACAGGTTTTTTTTAAAAATTATATAGCAAATCCTTCAAAACTGGATCCTGAAGTCTAGAGTGGTCCTGTTCATTCGATCACCGCCACCTCCAATTTCTTACAGCCGTCCTGTTTCTAACTTCCAAACTATCATTCTGGTTTCAAAGAGTTTTCCTACCTTGTCTGTCTGCTTCTAATGACCAACCACTCTCTCACCATCCCAAGTGTGATAAGGAAGAATATAATATATATCAATAATGTGCTACTGTTTATCAAACTGCCTTCTGAGAACCTCGGGTCCCGATTTAACTCAGGATTCAGCCTAGGGTCGAAGCCCTCGATATTAGCAACGTGGCGAGGTTTTTCTAAGGGAAAGATGGAGCCTCAAGATTACCGAGTGCAAAACAAGGCGCGTACGGATGACAAGACGCGCCGATTGCGATCGAGGCAGGAAGGAAAGGGAAGTCAATACATTCAATTTATGAACAGCACAAAGACACTGTGGCTGTCGCTCCGGCGGGTACATCACCGACTGGAATTCAGATATCCTCCGGCTTTCGCTTCTCGGTATTATTTCTCCGTGCAAGTTTTTGTTCTGAGCAGCTAATTTTGGCTTGACTTCTTCACCCCCCGTTTCTCTCCTTCAGCTGATTTTTCCTTTTTTCCAATTCATGCATGCATCCATTGGTCTGTGTTCATCGCTGCTGTGTTTCATCTAGCCAAATTGAAAGTGGCATCAGAGGAACTATTTGCTCAGATTCTTCCAACATCGGTAAGCGATTTAACACACACGTCCACCTGTGGTTCATTAATTGCCTTCCATTAAGAAAAGGGTAAAAATAGAGCTCTTTTTCAAATATTATTTGAGATCTTGATTGGCCATCTCCCCAAGCAGCCTTAACCAGCAGGGAGAGGGGTGGGGGAGGCCGATGCAGGTCCCTTTTAAACCACAGTTTAACATAATGTGAGACCGGATTCTGAAAGACACCTGCTGCATCTGGAAACTCCATTTCCCAGGATGCTTGGACCGAAACACTGATGATCTGGTTTGTTTGTCTGTTGTAAGCCAGGTTGTCATAAAAGGTGGCAGTGCATAAGTAACCTTAGCCGATCCCCAGAAAGTGAAGAAGGATTCGACCTGGTTAATGCTTGGATGAGAGACCACCAGGACATCACAGAGTTGTAGGCTAGACTGGGAAGTTGCGGGGGGAGTAAATGCTTCCATGCTGTTCCTAAGAAAACCACACCTGTGTGTTCAGATGGCCACCAGGTCAACTGAAGGGAGTCCACCTTTCTATATTCTATGTATTCCCATCTTTGAACACCATGATGACCTACATTCCAAAGAGAATCCTGTTACACATAATTCCAACCGAACGTGGGGATGGGACAAGGGTGTTGATGTTCCCAAGTGCAGAAGATGCTGGTGCTAATCTAGTGGGGAACAACACATGAAGCTCAATCATCTTTTCATCATCTTTTCCTGCTATTCCAGTGTTTTTCAAACTTGGCCAGTTTAAGATGGGTGGACTTCAACTCCCAGAATTCTCCAGCCAGCATGCTTTAAGATGGGTGGACTTCAACTCCCAGAATTCTCCAGCCAGCATGCTTTAAGATGGGTGGACTTCAACTCCCAGAATTCTCCAGCCAGCATGCTTTAAGATGGGTGGACTTAAACTCCCAGAATTCTCCAGCCAGCATGCTTTAAGATGGGTGGACTTCAACTCCCAGAATTCCCCAGCCAGCATGCTTTAAGATGGGTGGACTTCAACTCCCAGAATTCCCCAGCCAGCATGCTTTAAGATGGGTGGACTTCAACTCCCAGAATTCCCCAGCCAGCATGCTTTAAGATGGGTGGACTTCAACTTCCAGAATTCCCCAGCCGGCATGTTAGCTGGGGAATTCTGGGAGTTGAAGTCCACCCATCTTAAACTGGCCAAGTTTGAAAAACGCTGTGCTATTCCAACATGTCACTGAGAAGGTGCTCTTGGGTTGGAAAGAACGAATTGATATAAAGTAACTGCCCCAAGCCCTCCAGGGGAGCAAAGGCAGCCACTGTTCTGTTTACTCTCATTCTGCTTTGCAAATCAGATCCCATGGCCCAGATGGCTGGCTGGGGAATTCTGGGAGTTGAAGTCCACACAGCTTGAAGTTGCCAAGGTTGAGAAACACTGATTTAGGCTGCATCTGCTCCCCTTGAAACTTGCAGACTGGTGGGGAAAGAATCAAAGAAAACTGGCGCCTCCCTGCTTTCCTGTGCCACCAAGTGAAGCAGGATGGGAGAAAGGCTGGGAAGAGTTACGAATTCTCTTCTGTTGAGAGTCATAAATGGAGAGCATCCGATGAGCAACTTGAAAATGCCAGTAAGAGTGTGTGTGTAAAGATGCCCTAATGGTCTTTCTCTTCCTCAGCTCCTTGCAGATGGTCTCTGCCAGTTTCCTGCACTCTTGAGATACTCCACAAAGTAATGTTGGCTGGATGCCTTGATAGCCATTATCAACTTGCTTGCTCTGGACACGCAGACCCACAAAGGAAGGGAACGATAGGCCCTCCAGCCAATGGGGGGGGGGGGCTTCTGGACCTTCCCCATCCATCCGGGAGGTGCCTAGAGAGAACGCTGGCTGGCGGGCCAGCTTGGTGGAGACGGAATAATAAAAACCACAAGAGCAGGATAATTTAGAAAGCATGGCCCCAAGCGAGCCAAACGGACGTGCGGTGGCCACCGCCGGCGATCTTTATTTATTTATTTTATTTATTGTTCGATTTATATCACCGCCCATCTCCCCCCACAAGGGGACTCTGGGCGGTTTACAGCAAAATTGATTAATTAAAAGCATATAAAATACAATACATCATTCCAATTTAATTAGATATAAATATATAAATATATAAAATCCAAGAGGTTATGTTATTGTTTAAAGGAACTCTATGGTGCCAGCCACCTCCAAGAGGAGCTATTACCCGCCCCCCCATCCCAGGCGAGGTGGCAGAGCCAGGTCTTCAATTGCTTTCGGAAGGTCAGGAGTGTGGGGGCTTGCCTCACCTCCAGGGGGAGAATGTTCCAAAGGGCGGGTGCCACTGCCGAGAAGGCCCGCCTCCTGGACCCCGTCAGATGGAATTCTTTTATAGACGGGATCCGTAGCAAGCCCTCTCTGAATGACCGGGTGGGGCGGGTCGACGTTCTGGGGATGAGGCGGTCCCTTAGGTAACCTGGTCCCATGCCATGTAGGGCTTTAAAGGTAACAACCAACACCTTGAATTGCACCCGGAAACAAACTGGCAACCAGTGCAGCTGACGCAGCAGAGGTGTCACATGTGCCGATCTTGAGGCACCCATAACTGCGCGCGCAGCCGCATTCTGGACCAGCTGAAGCTTCCGGATACTCTTCAAGGGTAGCCCCATGTAGAGCGCATTGCAATAGTCTATGTGAGAGATGACCAGGGCATGAGTGACTGTACGGAGGGCATCTCGGTCCAGGAAAGGGCGTAGCTGGCGTACAACTCGAAGTTGCATAAACGCCCTTCTGGCCACGGCTGCCACCTGCTCATCGAGCAGGAGCCGTGAGTCCAGAAGGACCCCCAGGTTCTGCACCGAGTCCGAATGGGGTAGTGCCACCCCATCCAGATCTAAAGATGACAACTCCCTGGATCCCGAGGCACCATCAATCCACAGCCACTCTGTCTTACCAGGGTTCAGCTGAAGCCTGTTGTTCCCCATCCAGACCCCCACAGCCTTCAGACACTGAGAGAGGGCAGCCACTGCATCACTTAACTCACCCGGGATGGAGATATACAATTGAGTATCATCAGCATATTGATGATACCTCATCCCGTGTTGGCGGATGATCTCACCCAGCGGTTGATCTTACCTGAGAGCTGTTGGAGGAACGCCATTTAGGCATCCTCCTGGCTGATATATGGTAACGAAGCAAAAGCAGAAATGACAAAGCATTCAACAGCAGCTTATTTCAGACGATTGTTCTGCAACTGTCCACCCAGGGAGAGTTTTGGAGCTCAGATCAGGGGTGGACAACCCACAGCATCCAGCATCCAATTCAGGATGTGTGATTTCAGCACATTGTTTGGCTTTGGGGCATGGGAGGGGTATCTGGTAGTTTTTCCCCCCCAACCCTTCAGCATCCAAAAATATTCAGCCACATCTTTTTTGGAGACAAATTGACTTTTATATTAAAATGACGGGACGGTCCGGAAATGTTAAAAAAACAGGACTGTCCTGTTCAAAACGGGACGTATGGTCAGCCTATTTACAGGCCCTAGCTACTAAACCGACATTGTTAAGATTATAGGGTAGGCTTGAGGAAGAAGGGGATAGAGAACCATCAGAGACATTTTCGGGGTAAGCAAAAAGTCCAAAACACACTCACATACACAGATACACATGGCTGGCTGGGGAATTCTGGGAGTTGAAGTCCACGCATCTTAAAATGGCTAAGGTTGAGAAACAATGTCTTAGAGCAACCTTCTCCAATGTGGTCCTTTCCTGAACTGCAACTCCCAGAATTCTGATGGCCATGCTGGCTAAGAATTCTGGGAGTTGTAGTTCTTTTTAAAAAAACACAAACACATCCATTAACAATACAACGGAGTATATAGAGAAGAAAAATGCATATAACCTTATTTCGGTTTTATCTAGGAACCAGGTACTTAGTGGTAGACAATTATCATGCCACGGTTGCATATAAATGTTAAGTTTTTTAAAAATCTTCTGTGTTATTGTAATATTGCTGTCTGGGGGGGGGGTTTAATATTTTTTTTTTAAGCGATTTCCCAGCATATTCGCCACCATATGGAGACATTCAAATTCTTTCCTATTTTTCAGAATCCTGCTATTACCTGTCTGGCTGCAACCAATAAGAAAACCATCCATTCCTCCTGTTTCATAATGTGGTTTGGATGCTAAAAAAAAAAATAGCAAGCCCAACTTGAGATCGAATAGAATGGCCTGAGTTAGGGTGTGTTGGGTGCTGTAGTTCAAACACATTCAGAACGTGCCGAGTGGGTGAAGAGGGCTCCACGTTCGTTCTGTTTCGTATTTCTGTACCCACCTGCCGGGCGCGATGGACACACTTCAGGTACTCGTTGGCCAGCGCCGAGCACCTCAGGGTCTCCTTGGGGTTCTCCTGGTAGCACTGGAGGATCTTGCTCTGCAGCTCTGCACACACCGGGTTAGCCTGGTATCGCCTGGCCGAGGAGAGGAGACAGGAGGAGGAGAAACAGCGCTGAAGGAATGCTCTCACACGTGAAGCTGTACAAGCTCAAGACTCATCGTACACAACTGAGGGTATTAAATGTTTCACCCGCCAGGAACAGATTTAGTTGCGTTGTTAAAATCGGGACAATAGACGAGTAGCTCAGTTGTTCTTGGCCATGGCAGGGATGCCCAGCCGTGCTCAGACCAAGCACCCTGTGTGGCTTTTGGGGGGCATACTGTAAACCAAGAAGTGGGTAGCGCCAGAGTGGTCTGAAGCTATGCGTCCTGGGCTGAAGGTCCATCCGGTGCCCTCAAGCAGGGCTATCTGCCCTGCCCTGTTTTCCCAACTTATCAGCCACTGTTATTTAGGAGGTACTGGTTTGGCCTCTGGAAAACGCAGGAGACGCCATCTCCAGAGTCAGGAGGGACAGTTGAAAGCATCTGGACCACATTCTCACCATTCTCTCTTTCTCTGATGACTACATGGGGGTACTTTACATCCAACCTGAAATTCTTCCACAGTGAAACTGCTAATTCAGTTACAGGTAGTCCCTGGGCCAGTCCCTCTCTCTCAGCCCTAGGAAGGAGGCAATGGCAAACCAGGAGACAGAGTTCTAGTCTCACCTTAGGCACTTAGCCAGCTGAAATTCTTCCACTGTGAAACTGCTAATTCAGTTACAGGCAGTCCATATTTACAGCCACTGGTGTAGTGGTTAAGGCACCAGGCTAGAAACCAGGAAACTGTGAGTTCTAGTCCTGCCTGAGGCACAAAGCCAGTTGGGTGACCTTGGGCCAGTCACTTTCTCTCAGCCCTAGGAAGGAGGCAATGACAAACCACTTCTGAAAACCTTGCCAAGAAAACTGCAGGGACTTGTCCAGGCAATCTCTGACAACAAGACACGATTAAACTGATTTAAAAAATATATTTTTAGCAACCATAATTGGGACCGGCAACTTGGTTGTTAAGCGAAGCGGTCACTGAGTGAAACCGTGACTGTGCTTACGACCTTACTTCAGCTTTCCTTTGCTTTACAGACCTGCGAAGGTCATAAATATGAGGACTGGTCACAAAGTGACTTTTTCATCACCGTCATAACTGGGAACAGTTGCTAAACGAGGCAGTAGCTAAACAAGGACTATCTGTATTGCCATTGGGACTCCCTTTCCCATCAGACACCACAGTGCAAAAGTTATGGGTTTTTAAGGTACTATAAACATCTTTTATTGCAAAACAATTATTAATCGTAACAACCCATTGTGGTTTTTCTGAACAGATGAGAATTGCTGATGGATAATACTGAAATTTGGGCTGCTTCCTACAAGAGTGGGAAAGTTGGAATGTATCATTCAGCAGCACCCCAGGAACTGTAGCTCGATCAATAACATATCGGATAGCATCAGAAAAGGAAAGGTAGGCTTTTGATGAATGCCCGTAAGAACTGTACATCACAATCAAAATGCTTGATTTAGGTACTTTTTTCATAAGCCTTCTACTAAAGAAAATACAATTGATGGGTAGAAGTATGAAAAAAAATTGAAATAATGGCAGAATGTATTTCAGTACAGACCACAAAGATCACTGGGTGGATACCCAAAGGGAAGTTATCAAACAAGTGTTTATACCTTTGTGGACGTGTCTGTCTACATGTTTTCGGTCACTTTCATATCAGGAGTTAGGGATGGTGGATGGAGGGGGGGAAAAAGCTGGCTCTGCTGTTCTACAACATTTGCATAAATACTAGTAAAAGATACTGCAATATTATGTAGTACCAATCGAAGAGAATATCTGTAGCTCAGGGTTGAACTGTGGAGTCCTAGGTGCTCTCTGAGCCTGGTTGTTTTCTTGCAGACGTTTCATTGCCAGGCTAGGCAACATCTTCAGTGCACTGGCAGAGCCTGGCAATGAAACGTCTGCAAGAAAACAACCAGGCTCAGAGAGCACCAAGGACTCCACAATATTATGTAGGAATTCTAATGCACCCAGTTGTGCTGGGAAAGATCTTTGGATTCAGTCCTATTTTTTACTTGGGCCACACCTTCCCACCCGTCATGAGATAAATAGTGTGAGATTTAGCCCTAGTGTGCTGATAGTACTCCCAAGTCTTCGATGGTAAGCAACAAGTGTTTCCAAAGGCCAATTAAGAATTGTCTTGGAAATCAGGCATGAGAATATTATTTTTTTCTCACTCCCATTTTAGGCATTCTCTGACTGCATTCACACAACATGCTAAACCCAAACTTGAGCTAAGAAAACAATTGTGTTCACACAGCATGCCAAAGCAAAATATACTATCCTGTGGCCTAATGACATAGAATCCTAGAATGGTAGAGTTGAAAAGGATTCCCAAGGGTCATCCAGTCTAGTGTTTTTCAGCCTTGGTAACTTTCAGATGTGTGGACTTCAATTCCCAGAATTCTTAGGCAGCACGCCCATCAGAATTCTGGGAGTTGCAGTTCAGGAAAGGACCACATTGGAGAAGGTTGCTCCAAATCCGTGTTTCTCAACCTTAGCCCTCTCAACTTTAGCCTTTTGCATGCTGGCTGGGGAATTCTGGGAGTTGAAGTCCACACATCTTAAAGCATGCCAGCTGGGGAATTCTGGGAGTCCACACATCTTAAAGGTGCCAAGGTTGAAAAACACTGATCTAGTCCAACCCTCTTCAGTGTGCAGGGATGGGCTGAGTCACACAGTTTGCTAAAGAAAATGGCTGAGATCTCATGACATGGTGAAACCACATTACATGCTCAGCCCCACTTTAGCCTGGTCTAACGTGTTGCGTGAACACAGTCCCTGTGTTATCTCCCAGCGTACTCTCTGGAGTTCTCCCTGCAGCCACCGTGGAGTGGAGACGGAAGCACGGTGTTTGCAAGCAACAGCATCACTATCCATCTCAGTCACATTTCCCACATTGGCCCCGTGCCTCAAGCCCACAATCGTTATGGCTCCAGTCTTCGGAATGCAGATGGTTTCTGCCATTTGTCGGATGGAGACCACATGTCTTAAGTAGGTCTCATCCATTTCTTTCGAAAGCTACTTCATAAGCTCTTTTCCCCCACAGACGCCATTCTGCTCATACAGACCTTCCAGATGGTTCGATTTGAAGCTGAACAAGGGACAGAGAGAGAGAGATGCATGTCAATGAATGCATCCTCCAACAAATATCCTCTTTATTTCGCATTAGCCAAAGAAGAGCTCTATTTCAACTAAAAGGTTGAAAACAAGGTGCAAAGCACTCAACTGCTCCTCTTGACAGTTGCACAAGATGAAGAGGGAGGGAGGGAGGGAGGGAGGAGGAGAAGGAGGAGGAGGAGGAGGAGGAGAAGGAGAAGGAGAAGGAGAAGGAGAAGGAGAAGGAGAAGGAGAAGGAGAAGGAGAAGAAGAAACAACAAGCCAGAAGTTGAAGTTAAATTTTCTACATTGTGTAGCACATTTCCAAATAAAATTTCCCTCTTGCATAGCTACACCACGGCAAAAGATGGAAGCCACATTTAATATCCACCCTGCAGGCCTTCAAAATCCAGACTTCTGCAGGTCTATAATGGCAAGCAGCTTCGTTACATGAACATACATGCAGTCGGCTTCAAGATGTCGTTGTCTGTGGATATTTTAATTCTTGTTTCTTTGTCAGCCACTATGAGTCTGCGTGGAGCTGGTGGCATGCAGATGATGGTGATGATCCCTTCCTGGTGGCACATCCCAGGAATAACCCTTCTTGGCTCAGAGCCTGGAGAGCCATTGTTTTCAGAGTGGAAAAGGCAAAGAAAATGGTCCAATATTCCATAAACGTGTATTATTTCCAAATATTCCAGTTCCCCAGTGAATGTGTTTTTGCCTCTGGGGAAGCGCCACTGGAGAAGGGGCCAGAGGCTCTCCTGTTTGGACATCCCTGCATAAATGTGCATATAGGATGTGCCTTTAAATTAATTCAAGTATTTGGGTGAACATGATGAAGTGTTATGGAACCTGTTGGTTCTTCACCAACTGGTAGTCTTCGGAATTTGATCTAAACATGTAACCTATGTATTTTTTTTAATCCGTTCAATCATGTCTGATTCTCGGAGACTGCCTGGACAAGTCCCTGCAGTTTTCTTGGCAAGGTTTTCAGAAGTGGTTTGCCATTGCCTCCTTCCTAGGGGTGAGAGAGGGACTGGCCCAAGGTCACCCAGCTGGCTTTGTGCCTAAGGCGGGACTAGAACTCACGGTCTCCCGGTTTCTAGCCTGGTCCCTTAGCCACTACACCAAACTGGCTCCCAACCTATAACCTACGTACAGTATATCCATCTGTTAACTCACCTACTACATTCTTCTCCATGCTGGTGCCTTCCAAAGGTATCTGGGCTGCCACTTCCAGAATTCCCATCCAGATGTTGGCTTGCAAAGCCAGCTGTTGACTTGCCAAGACCAATCCCATGACTCAACAGGGTGAAACAGCTCTCGACTACATCAGATTTTGTTCCCCTACTTTGTTGAACTGAGAACCGATCAATGAGCCAATGCAGTGCCTGGAATTTGGGGGTCTGTTTGGAGCATGACTGGGTGTCTCTGGGAAAACCCCCCCCCACTTGACTTTGGACCCACAGCCGACACGGTCCGCCCTACCCAAAGGAATGTGCGGCATCTCAATATGAGAAATTAATCAGGGAGTGATAGCTATGCATTCTGCAGCTGCCGCAGCCCCAAATAAATTGGAAAAGGAAGTTGCATGCAAACAATTTCTGTGACTTATGACTCACTGCTCTCATGATTCACCACTTCTAATGGGGCTTAATGGAAGCTCTGCCACCAACTGCTAATACCGAGAATCACTGTAAGCAAAGCAATTAACCTAAACTTAGACTTGGCTCCTGAACTGTTCTGATGAGGCAATTCAGATGGGATGACTTTGCCCCATTAATAAAAGCGTACGTCGGTCTCCTTGTATGGGGTGGTGGTGGAAATTCACAGATAACACTCTTCGGCGTTTGAAAGAGTTGCACCGAACATCAAATGGTGCAGGGGTGTGAAGGGGGCAGAACTTTTGACTCTCACATGCATTATTCAAAATCATTAGAAGAACATTGTTTTCTATTTCAGCTCTGTGGAAAGACGCCCCGCAAATCTCTTCATGTTGCCAGACCTTGCAATGTGTGGGAGACAAAAATCACCCACAGGGCCATCTCGATCACTAATGTGAAGTGAAGTGAAATACTTGACATAGAGAGAACATATTTCTATGTATTTCCCAGAACTTCCATTTCCTACCCAATCAATGCCATTGGTTTCATTCATTATATATATTATATAGCGGCCCAGAGTCATGTATTGAGGTGGGCACTATATAAATTTGATAGATAGATAGATAGATAGATAGATAGATAGATAGATAGATAGATAGATCGGTGCCTTCCAACTCCTAGCATCATGGAGATTCCTCCATCCATTTCCCTACATTTTCACAGTTCATAAAACTTAGAGAACTATTTTTTTTCCCCTGCACAGTCGTGTCCGACTCTAGGGGGCCGGTGCTCGTCTCCGTTTCTTAGCCGAAGAGCCAGCGCTGTCCGAAGACGCTTCCGCGGTCATGTGGCCGGCATGACGCGCGCGGAACGCTGTTACCATCCCACAGAAGTGGTACCTATTTATCTACTTGCATTTGCATGCTTTCGAATTGCTAGGTTGGCAGGAGCTGGGGCGAGTGCGGGAGCTCACTCCGCATGCAGGGCTAGGGATTCGAACCTCCGAACTTGCGATCTTCCGATCGACAAGCCTGGCGTCTTAACCACTGAGCCATCGTGCCCCTAACTATACCAAGTTAAAAAAAAAATACACGGTTCCGGATTGGTAAATATCTTTTCAAACACAAAGTACAACAAATCCACCTTATTTAGGGAGGAATAGACCATGGATCACTCTCATGTGCATTATTAACAATCCTTAGAAGGACATTGTTTTCTCTTTTAGCTCTGTTAAAATTGGAAAGTTTGGGGTATCAGAGAAGTTAATCCACCAGAGAACAGCAGATACACATTATTACTGAAGATATACTTAGATTGACAGAGAACCAGTTTGGTGTAGGTGGTTTGGTAGTTAAGAACCAGTTTGGTGTAGGCAGTTTGGTGGTTAAGGGACCAGGCTAGAAACTGGGAGACCCTGAGTTCTAGTCCCGCCTTAGGCATGAAAGTCGGCTGGGTGACCTTGGGCCAGTCCCTGTCTCTCAGCCCTAGGAAGGAGCCAATGGCAAACCAGGAGACTGAGAGTTCTAGTCCTGCCTTAGGCATGAAAGCTGGCTGGGTGACCCTGGGCCAGTCACTTTCTCTCTGCCCTAGGAAGGAACCAATGGCAAACCATGAGACTGAGAGTTCTAGTCCCGCCTTAGGCATGAAAGCCAGTCCCTGTCTCTCAGCCCTAGGAAGGAGACAATGGCAAACCAGGAGCCTGAGAGTTCTAGTCCCACCTTAGGCGTGAAAGCCAGCTGGGTGACCCTGGGCCAGTCCCTCTCTCTCAGCCCTAGGAAGGAGCCAATGGCAAGCCAGGAGACTGAGAGTTCTAGTCCCACCTTAGGCATGAAAGCCAGCTGGGTGACCCTGGGCCAGTCACTTTCTCTCAGCCCTAGGAAGGAGCCAATGGCAAACCAGGAGACTGAGAGTTCTAGTCCCGCCTTAGGCATGAACGCTGGCTGGGTGACCTTGGGCCAGTCGCTCTCTCTCAGCCCTGGGAAGAAGGCAATGGCAAACCGCTTCTGAAAAACCTTGCCAAGAAAACTGCAGGGACTTGTCCAGGCAGTCTCCGAGAATCGGACATGACTGAACAGATTAAAAAAAAACTTTAGATGGATAGTCAGTAATTTAAAACTATGGGCTGTGATTGTCGGTCTGTACTTTTCTTTATTTTTAGGGGAAACAGAGTTAATGTTCTTTCTGAGAAAATCCTGAAAGTACCTTTCTGGGTCCAACAAAGAGACCCTGAAGCTAATTAGCGCCTGGTTAGTCCTACCTGCTGTACAAACATGGTGAGTTCCCTTTGCAGGCAATGCAACAGGTTTCTGATTGGAAAGGCGCTCGGATTCTCCTGGCAGAGTGCCCCTAATGGGCTGTTTTACAAC
Source organism: Charina bottae (assembly GCA_023362775.1). Taxonomy (NCBI): domain Eukaryota; kingdom Metazoa; phylum Chordata; class Lepidosauria; order Squamata; family Charinaidae; genus Charina; species Charina bottae. Next base: position 4,963,928 of record JALMGJ010000006.1, on the reverse strand, counting down.
TTTGGGAATAGACCAAGGGACATTAACTGCTTAACATCAGCGAGCCACATAGTAGAAAGCTCCCTAGTTCAGGAAATACTGCAAGCAGGGCAAGTTCACAATAGGCGGAGCGGGCACAGAAGCAACAAATAAAGAAGTCTTCCGTGCTTAAGTAGAAAAAAGGGGTATTTTGAGAACAGTGTGAAACAGCACAGGGACGCTTAGATTGAACTGAGCCCAGCAAAATCTCTTTTCCTCTACCCTGGGAGAAAAACTACGGAGATAAGGTCAGGATATAAATCGCAGCTTTCCCCGAAGTATATTTTATTGCAGGTACGAGAAAAGTCATAGATGTACAGAAGATCGGCTTCTTGTAGAACTACGGGAATCAAGCCATAGATTTCTGTGGGTGGGTATGATCCCCCGAGTTTACAATCTAAGCCTCTTCCTCCTGCTAGTTTGAACAATGTATGCTTAGTCGTTCTTTATTCAACACTAAAAGTATCTCTCCATACTTACACAAGAGTTCTCTCCAGCCTTAGTTCACACCTTGTTATCTATCCATCCATCCATCCATCCTTAAATCAATCTACCTACCTATCTACCCACCCACCCATCCATCCTAAATCTATCTATCTATCTATCTATCTATCTATCTATCTATCTATCTATCTATCTATCTATCATCTATCTATCATCTTGTCTGTCTATCTATCTATATCTCTATCATCTTCTATGTCTGTCTGTCTATCTTATCTATCTCTCTATCTCTATCATCTACCCTTAAATCAATCTCTATCTATCTATGTATCTACCCACCCATCCTAAATCAATCAATCTATCTATCATCTATCTATCTATCTATCTATCTATCTATCTATCTATCTATCTATCTATCTATCTATCTATCTATCATCTTCTATGTCTTGTCTGTCAATCTATCTATGTATCTACCCACCCATCCTAAATCTATCTATCTATCTATCTATCTATCTATCTATCTATCTATCTATCTATCTATCTATCTATCTATCTATCTATCTATCTATCTATCATCTTCTATGTCTTGTCTGTCAATCTATCTAATCTATCTACCCATCCATCCTTAAATCAATCTATCCTTCCTCCCTCCCTCCCTCCCTTCCTTCCTTCCTTCCTTCCTCATGGCAGTTCACAATCACTCTTAAAGCTGCAAATGAAGCCTGTGTCTCTATCAGTACACTGCATCTAAAGTCCAATTGGAAGGAAGCAAGCAACGCTATGTGGGCTGGTGGAGTAATTGCCAGATTAGAAATCATAACTTCCTAGCCTGGGAGCAAAACTGGTCTTTGGCTGAACTTATGCCATGTGGCCAATTCTACGCAAACCATCCGATACTGTCGTCTACTTGACAAAAAAAAGTCACGTGAAAGCCTCCATTGACTGAAGCCATGATAAGTAGTACCTATGGGCCCACTGATGACGATGGAGAGGGAAGCTGCAGTAAGAGAAAGGGGAAGGATGCGAGAGATCTGAAGGAAGGTGGCCTGATCAGGTGGACTTGATGGATACCCGTAGACGGAGGGGTTGGTGAATGGCGTTGGTGGAAAGTAGATTTATTTAGATTTTCTTTTCTCTCTCTTCCTGCCTCTTTTCTTTGGCTTACACTCTTTTCTGCCTTTTGCATGATAATCTCAAAAGTGAAAAGGATGATGGGTATGTAGGTATTCATGTAGGTAGGTAGGTAGGTATGAAAGGCAAAGTCTTTCTTCTGATCTGCATTTTGCAAGATAAATGAAGACAGAAGCATTCATGGAGTCAAAAACCTAAAGGAGGCAGCCACAACTATGAGGCTGGAGCCACCCCACTTCTCGACGTACGTTGCGATGCACGTTAGAAAGAGAGAGGGCTTCAATCACACCATCGCAGCCGCCATCTTGACTTTTTTGACCCCACCTGGCAGATGCCCCTGAATAAGGGGCAGGGATGTTTTTTCTTATCAACATCAAGCCACAGATGGGTGAAACGATAAAAAGCAGTTTGTCGCCTTTTCCGTGCCAATCTCCACTAAGCCATACTCCCTTTTTGACATCACTTAAGCCAACCATCTCAATATTTAACTGACAGTTTTGGTTCAGCAGAACCTGGGCCTTCTCTAACCATGCATATTGTAGAAAGAAAGCCGTGTTCGATTATGGTACCCAAGAATCACAGACAACCCTTTTCCATCCAGCAAATCTTATTAAAAGACATAAGCTTTCGTGAGCTGCAGCTCATATGTTTTAATAAAATATGTTAGTCTGAAAAAGCACCACCAGACTCCCTCTAACCATGGAGAGATCGTTGCTCACCTACCAAACATAATTGTACTCCTACTGCTCTTCAGGTGATTCACAAGAGTGCAAATATTGCCTTCTTTTTTCTATTAGAACGATTTTGATAGAATTTGATAGGGACATAGACGGGAGAATCTCTCTCTGTGTGCGTGAAATATATCTAGGCTGACCATACGTCCCGTTTTGAACGGGAGAGTCCCGTTTTTTAAGCATTTTTCAACCGTCCCGTCATTTTCATAAAAATCTCAATTTTGCCTCGTTTTTCAAACCCAGCGGGAATGGCGCGGAAGGAGGGTCCAAGCCAGAGCATGGACCAGGGGGCGGGGTTTGCAGGCAGGAGCCAATTACATGGACCGGGGGAGCGGGGTTTGCAGACAGGAGCCAATTGCGTGGACTGGGGGCGGGGTTTGCAGGCGGGAGCCAATCGCGTGGACAGGGGGCAGGGTTTGCAGGCGGGAGCCAATCGTGCGGACCGGGGGGTGGGGACCCCTGTCTTTTTCATGAATACAGAATATTACATAAGACCCCTTTGTGTTTTGCCATCCTGAAATATGGTCAGCCTAAATATATCAAGATGGCTATTGTGCAATAGAAGCCCTGCGCCTTTTTAAAGTGCACTGCAAGTGCAAAACATGTAAATACCCTCCTTTGCTCCAGAGGGTAAGACTAGAATGAATGGGATGGAACTTCCAGGATGAAGGTACAGACTAGACATCAGGAAGAGCTTCTTGACAGGAAGAGCTGTCAATCCGTGGCAAAGGTTACTGCGTGGAGTAGCTTCTTCCCCTTCACTGGAGGTTTTCAAACAGAGACTGGATAGTCAGATATTGGGGATGGTGTAGTAAATCCAGCAGGGGGTTGGACTTGTTGACCTCTGAGGTCCCTTCCAACTGTATCATTCTAAAAAAAAGGGGTGGGGTTTTCATTGCAGTCGTGGTTGCCATCTTGACTTTTTTGACACCCCCCCCCAGCCCACTTTGGACATAGCAGCATCTACATCAGCGTTTCTCAACCTTGGCCACTTTAAGATGGGTGGACTTCAACTCCCAGAATTCCCCAGCCAGCCATGCTGGCTGGGGAATTCTGGGAGTTGAAGTCCACGCCTCTTAAAATGGCCAAGGTTGAGAAACACTGGTCTACATAAAAGAAAAAAAGATTAAAGTACTTTGTACTTTGCTGTACTAGGGGGCATGGTGGCTCAGTGGGTAAGACGCCAGGCTTGTTGATCGGAAGATTGCAAGTTCGGAGGTTCGAATCCCTAGCCCTGTGTGCGGAGTGAGCTCCCGCACTAGCTCCAGCTCTTGCCAACCTAGCAATTCGAAAGCATGCAAATGCAAGTAGATGAATAGGCACCACTTCGGTGGGTAGGTAACAGCGTTCCGCGTGCGTCATGCGGCCACATGACCGTGGAAGCGTCTTCGGACAACGCTGGCTCTTCGGCTAACAAACGGAGATGAGCACCGGCCCCTAGAGTTGGACACGACTGCACAAATGTGCGGGGGGAACCTTTACCTTTACTTACTTTGCTGTACAGCCTTTTAAAACGAAAACATTGCTTGTTATATTTGCAGGGCTTCTAAGAAAAGATCCCTATTTAGAATATTGAGATGAGAACCACCATCCCAAAAGATTAAAAGCCGGCCTGGAACGCCAAAGATCTCTTCCTCACAATGCAGAGAGCAGCCTGCTGTGAAGGACGGGATGCAAGGCCTCAGTTCCAAAATCTGAACTTCAAACCTGATCTACAAACCCCGCTTGCCTCCCAGGAATTTGTGCATTGCTGAGATCTATTTTTGCAATCCCTTTCTTAGCAGCTCATACTAACCCAATTGTGCGCCAGCCACAAACCCTTTGTCTGCAAGCGGTTTCACACAGAGAATATTTCAAATCGATTCTCTGCGGCTCAGGGAGAGCGTTGTTCTTAGAAATCTGTACGTTCTGTGCTTTCAGGGGGTCCAGAACTGAATAAGCGGGAATGAAACCATCTTTTCCCAGTTCTATCACAATCTGAGTCCCCGACATGCCAAAGGGTTAGTCAGCCAGGGTGTACAGTAGCTGAGAAGGAGCACCAACGTTTGAATTCAGCGCCTGAGCGAGCTGAACTGTGACTTTCCACATCTCTCACCATTGGCCAGGTTTCCTAAAGCTGCTCTGAGTTAATTCAGCAACATCAAAAACGTCTGCAACTGAGAAGCGCCTGACATCGATGCTGGATATACTGTAACTAGCATACCTTTAGTACGCCGACCAAAGTAGTGTGTGAAGGTGCTTTTTGGCATGGGTGTTAAAATTAGTGCAATGGCTTGCTGGATGTGGACATTCAAGGACTCAGCGCTTCAGTTCACGGAACAGAAGAGGCTGTCATCTTTAGCATGGAGAAAACCCCTGCAGAAATTTGTGGCCACTTTTCCCACCTGCATTAATCACCTGCCAAGCAACATCCCGGGGTGCTGATGCTAACACCTTACGTACAACGGCCCTGGCCCTGGTTTATTCCACAGCCGAGTACTGTGCTGGCGTGTGGCTTAACAGCTCCCACACCCAAATGGTCGATGTCCAACTTTGCCAGACAATGCGCGTTATCTCTGGCACATTACGTTCTACCCCTGTGTACTGGTTACCAGTACTCAGCAATATTATACCACCCCATATCAGAAGACAACAAGCCCTCGCCAGGTTATGGTCAAGGATGGTGAACAATAAGGCTCTCCCTATTCACCAGGATATTGCACAGACCACCCCAAGATTGAAATCTCGAAGGCCAGCTTGGAGAACAGCCATACGCTTAACATCTACCCAGTTCAGACCTAAGAATGCTTGGAGAGAGGAATGGTCCAAGTTGTTTCCCTGCGGCTTGGTCATTAGTGATCCCTCTTCCAAACCTCCCGGGTTTAACCTGCCTCGCTCTGTCTGGATGGAATTGAATAGAGTCAGATGTGACACTGGAAGGAGTGCCTCTGCTCTGTATCGATGGGGCTGGAAGGACTCTCCTTGTTGCGATTGTGGTGCCGAAATGCAAACTCTTAAACACATTGTGCAAGACTGCCCACGACGTGCTTAGAAGATCTGCACGAAGTAACACCAGAAGTGATTGCTTGGTTAGCTGAACTGGATATCCAGTTATGAGACTACTCTGTATCCCTGCAGAAGTTTACATATAATTGTGTGGACTGTGTGTATTTATTTGCTTTCTCTTCTGTCATGTATTCATCAAACGCGCTCGCTCTCTCTCTCTCTCTCTCTCTCTCTCTCTCTCTCTCTCTCTCTCTCTGCGCCAAGCTTCAGTCTTCAAGTAGGACACACAGTTTGGGGCTGCACAACTTCAGGAAGCCATTAGAGGGCACGAAAGAGATGCAGAAAACTCACAACTCTTTGCTGCCAACTAGTGGTCATCTAGATCCTTGCCGCTCAGATCTGGTAGTCTAGTCCAGGGGTCCCCAACCCCGTTAGGAACCAGGCCGCACAGCAGGAGGTGAGCAGTGGGCGAGCGAGCGAAGCTTCATCTGTATCTACAGCCGCTCCCCATCGCTCGCATTACTGCCTGAGCTCCGCCTCCTGTCAGATCAGTGGCGGCATTAGATTCTCATAGGAGCACGAACCCTACTGTAAACTGCGCATGCGAGGGATCTAGGTTGCGCGCTCCTTATGAGAAGTCAGAATCTGACACTTATTTTAGTCTGCGCGTGGCCCGCCCATCATTTTATTTACCACTTCCAATGGTTTCATCCCGAAACCATCCCCGCCCCCCCGTCCGTGGAAAAATTGTCTTCCACAAAACTGGTCCCTGGTGCCAAAAAGGTTGGGGACCGCTGGGACTCTAGTCCAGTGTTTTGTTTATTTTTCAAACTTTAAGATGTGTGGACTTCAATTCCCAAAGTTCCCCAGCCAGCAGTGTTTATCAACCGTGGCAACTTTAAGATATGTGGACTTCAATTCCCAGAGTTCCCCAGCCAGCATGCTGGCTGGGGAATTCTGGGAGTTGAAGTCCACACAACTCAAATTGCCAAGTTTGAAAAACACTGGTCTAATTTATGGATCATTATCAAAGGACTCTTACCCACAATACAGAAGAAAAGTATCTGAAACATAGTTAATAGTTACTTTGCATTACGAGATTCTAGGGCAACCTTCTCCAGCCTGGTGTCCTGGACATGCATTGATTGGAGATATGTTGACCAAACCAACATGGTCAATTCCTGGAAATGCTGCAAACTCTACTGTAACACATCTGAAAGTATCAAGGCTGGGGAAGGTTAGTTCTCCCACCTACCCCAATGTCCAGCCTAGGTTCGCTGGCTCAATTTTGGGATGAGGCTAAGTGCACAACCACAGAACTTTGCCAGCTTTCCTGGAGCAGAAAAACCGTAACAACTTTTGAAACTTGCTGAAAATGTCACCAATGCAAGGTTGGCCTTCCTGAATGAAACCCGAACTAAGCACATCTGCCGTTCGATCAGCATTAGACACAAAGGGGTGATCAGCCTGCTGAAAAAGTGCAGGTAAAAGATTAAATGGGATGTCTATGAAGGTTCTCAGTCATCCAGGTGGAATTTTCTGTAGCTTGAATCATGTCAACTGGATTTCTATTTTCTTAATGGAAACGTTTCGCTCCTTATCCAAGGGGCTTCTTCAGTCTGAGCAAAGTTGGTAAGGGAATCCTAAAATTTTGGGATGAGGCTAAGTGCACAACCACAGAACTTTGCCAGCTTTCCTGGAGCAGAAAAACCGTAACAACTTTTGAAACTTGCTGAAAATGTCACCAATGCAAGGTTGGCCTTCCTGAATGAATTTTTAGGATTCCCTTACCAACTTTGCTCAGACTGAAGAAGCCCCTTGGATAAGGAGCGAAACGTTTCCATTAAGAAAATAGAAATCCAGTTGACATGATTCAAGCTACAGAAAATTAAATGGGATGGTTTTCAGCATTTAAGCATCTTGCACTAGCTGTGTCATCACACATTCGTACACCTCATCAACACTTCGCTTATACCAAATTATTAGATGATCAGGTGTCATTTTTACGAGCCACAGAATTCTACTGTTTATTGTTCGGCCCTTTTTGAAAATTCACCTTAATTAAAGGGATATTCCCACATCCTTTTTTTTTAAATACCAAGGAAAATCTGGGAGGGGAGGTGTTAACTGTATATCCTGCTGTCTGTTTCTCTCCACACACTGAGAACTTTTACCATTAGGACAGAGACCGTCAAAGTAATGCCTTCGGGAAATATCAGACGGGTCCAAATCAGAGCCCAAGAAGGGATGGGTGCAGTGAGCTTTTGGGGCAAGCTGCACCTTTATGCAGTTATTAAGTCAGGTCACCGCTGTCACACTGTACGCTCAGATGCTGCAAAAGAATATCTTGTTCCCAGACAGTTCAGCTGCCTTGTTTTCCGCTGGTAACTGCCAATTAACAGTTGAAAGCGGACTGGCTGCAACATGCCAACCTGTTTTTTGCTGGCATAGAATAATGAAGGCTTCATTCATTCATTCATTCATTCATTCATTCATTCATTCATTCATTCATTCATTCATTCATTCATTCAGCCACCCCTCCAGATACACATGCATACACATACACATACAAATATACACAAACACATATATATACAGGTAGTTCTCATTTAGTGACCACAATTGGGACCGGCAACTCAGTTGTTAAGCGAAGCAGTTACTAAGTGAACCTATGATGGTGTTTACAATCTGACTTCAGCTTTCCTTTGCTTTACAGACCTGTGAGGACTGGTTGCAAAGTTACTTTTTCATCACCGTCGTAACTGCGAATGGTCGCTAAACGAGGCAGTCGCTAAATGAGGACTACCTGTACACACACACAGTTGCCCATGGAAAACATGATCCACTTGTCTGTTGTTGAAGCACTGTAGAGCATTCTGGGACTTGACGGGGTGGGCATGCATGGTGGGTGTTAACAGGTTTGGGCCACACATCTGAGCATTTGAGCATTGACAGCAGTGAAAAAGACAACTTATATGGAAAAGTATTATCAGTCTTCACAGCAGCCTTACTATTTATTTATACTGTCTGTTTGGCAATAGCACATCACGCACTCCAGCCAACAAAGGAGTTCCCAGAATAGAGCTTGAATTCTAGCGCAACTGAACTGTCGTTTGCAAACCGAGCAAGCGGATGCACTTCTGTTTCTCACTTTAAAATTAGCAGCATGCAGACTGGAGAGTACTGTTCTTCCTCTCGTTTGACCTCTTGAACAAGTATTTCACAGTAAATGATATTAAAGCTGGTGTACCTTCAGCAAAAGCACACCACCACCTTTCTGCAGATGTTTGTTTCTTTGTTTCTTTCTTTCTCTATTTATTTATCACATTTCTGTAGCCGCGCATCTCACACAAAGCGACTCTGGGCGGCGTACAACACTTAATGTTCCTTCAGTTGCCTTTTGCAAAAAAAAAAAAGGGGTTCCAAAGAGATTCCTGAAAGGTCCTGGGATGTGTCATCATGGAGCACTTGCTACATTGCTTTAACAAGGCTCCCGTCGATCGAAAACAGTTTTCTAATGCATAAGGGATGTAATGGGGTGGACTAGAAATTAAATTCTGATTGACCAAGCCATTTTTCCCCGCGATTACACTCTGACGGTGGCTTTATGAAATGCATAGAGGGATTGTATTCCTGCACACACCATTTCCATGGAGTGAAACCTTTCCCGTTGGGCAGAGAGACCAAGCCCAACGAAAGATGTGGGCTCTTTGCGTGTTTTTACACATCGAATCTGTTCATTAATGTCTTCCTGTCGAGCTTCTAGGCATTTGCAACCCTCTTCCAAAGGAGGGTTTATTACTGGTCCAGTAAATGGCCCCTCCAGCCCACAAACGTCCCCAACTTCCAATACAGGTAGTCCTCGCTTAACAACCATTTGTTTAGTGACGGTTCGGACTTACGACAGTGCTGAAAAACCGACTTACGACCAGTCCTCACACTTACAACTGTCACAGCGTCCCCAAAGTCACATGATCACGATTTGGGCGCTTTCTGCAAGCTATGGAAAGCGAGAGGTCCAGCTTGCGCAGTCCCTTCATACGGTGGTCTTGCCCGGTTCCTCCCAAAGATTAGCAGCAGAACAAACCAGAAACTGAAAGCTTAGGCGGCCACCCCGCAGCCGCTTCTGGCTCACCATCCTGAAACAAGCCAGGAATCATAGCCTAAGAGGAAGTTCTGATGGGCAGTCCTGGTTTGGGAAGGGTACCACAAGCCATAGTCCCACAGGGATGACCCACAGAGCTTCCAATCCCTGGTTCCTAAACTCGGGGATCAGTGGCACTTTCAAGCAACAAGCACCAAAAGAATAAATGATGATCAAAGAATGAAAGAAAATAAAGAATGAACAAAGAATGAAAGAAAAAGGCTCTTGTGGGTTCGTGTGGGAATACACAGATTTGCAAAGTTTGGATTTCAAGCCATTTGTACTTTTAGTTTGTTCCTTTTCACGGAGCAGAGGTGTGGTGATGACTGCTGAATTCGCTATCAGCCATTGCTGTTGCCCAGGAGAGTGGGAATGAACAGACAGCTGAGCGCCCGCTTGCAAACAGCAAACTAGGATTCTACAGAATCCGGGTTGATCACTGCAGGTGAACCTAACTAAGCAAACCAACATGGAGGCTTGCAAGCTCCCCACGAAAGGCTTACTTGTTGGAGCCCAATCCCTGACTTGCTAGTCTTCTGCATGCCAGGAGTCAATCATTTGTGTCTTTATGCCCTGACATAAAAGAAGGAAAAATATCCCTCTTTTGTTTAGAGCACTGTTTTCAGACAGGATCCAAGGGAGCTCCCACCTTGTTTCGGAAACTCCAAATGCTAGAAACTGGACATGCGCACTTTTGCAATAGAATAAGAGCAACAGATGAAGCCAGCCAATCCAGGTGAAAGGGCCCGTCAGCGAGCATTGATATAACGCTTGGCTGCGCAAGCATCTCTTGTCCCCTATCCCAGCACATCTTGGGGCACACTTCTTAAGGGTTAAGCTTTGGGCTGCTGCGTGCAATATTCCCCTCCCCGGCGGATGATCAAAGACAGCGGAGCCAACACATTGCTTCTTGGTTTCCCTGGCAAAGGAAAAGCAGGTCCACATTTTTGTATTTCACAACCGAAGGATACTCGTGGGATAATGAAGCAGAAATGTAATGTGTACCTTAAAGGTGTTTGATGCCGACTGTTACATCTGACCTTTAGAGAAAGAGAGAAGTTTCCTTCATTTAAGGAGGGAGGGCAGGGTAGATCACGGATAAAAAAGAAAAGCTGGGCTCCAGCGGTAGGGAAAGGTGCTATAAAGATTTTATTAGTGTCGGTTTCAGGTGGTTATGTTATCCTCAAGCCCACCAAGCCGGCAGTGAGTTATACAGCACTTCCTAAAAGCGTGGTAATAAAAAATTGACAGTGCTGCCGAGTGTCATGAAACTGTTTGGGCCAGTCTGTTAGCATCTTCTGGTTTATTCCTCAGGATGAAATCCACTCTTGGCGAATTGGAGTAGAAAAACACGACCGCATGTTTGTTCACCCTTGTTGTGGCAGCTGAGCAGGTGTGACCCGCATATTTGCATTCAAGCATCTCCGGAAAGGGACAATGTAGGTGAGATGCTACTGTACCAACAAGGGGACGGATTCTGCTGGAGACTGGGACCCATTCGCAGGACCGTCAGAGAAGGTCCACCATGAAGACCCAGCCGTGAGCCCGCTTCTCGGGCTATTAACTGCTTTGCAACCCTGAGCAAGTGCACCGTCCAGTGGGAGGCATGGATCTGGCTCAGGTAAGCCACATTGTGGTAGGGATTTCAGGCTGTCCAAACCCAGACCATGGGCAAAACTGTGGTTAGGCAGGAGCACCTTAACTACAATGTGTACCTATGGCTTAAGCTTCCTCAGCCAACTACCATCCAGCATGTCATCTGAACCTGGGTAGCTTCCAGTGGGGCAGCCACAGCCCTCCAGGAAAGCAACGGGAGGGGTGGAGGAGGGGGTGGCTGTGAAGCCAGGGCGGAGGGCTCCAGTTTTGTTTTCCACTCTGCCCTGGCAGGGGGCAGGGCGTTATTTTTCAAACCGGACATGCTTGGTGAAGAATCAACCTTCCCTTCCTTTGGGTACAGTGACTTGGATTCCAAGCTGGCCCATGCGGATTTACTTTTTTTTTTTATCCATTCAATCGTGTCCGATTCTTGGAGACTGCCTGGACAAGTCCCTGCAGTTTTCTTGGCAAGGTTTTTCAGAAGTGGTTTGCCATTGCCTCCTTCCTAGGGCTGAGAGAGTGACTGGCCCACTCTCTCTTTATTTTATTTTATTTTATTTTATTTTATTTATTTTATTTTATTTTATTTTATTTTATTTTATTATTTATTTTATTATTTTATTATTTTATTATTTTATTTTATTTTATTTTATTTTATTTTATTTTATTATTTTATTTTATATGGCTGCCCATCTCAATGAGTGACGCCGAACAGAATTAAAATAAATAAAATAAAAACAATAACAAGCATTATAAAAGTTAAAAACACAGGCAGCCGAGAAGCAACCACCCAAATCACAAACATGACCAAGAATACTGCAGCCCCCCAAAACATCTCCACATTGCACCACCAAAATTTGGCAAACTCCGACCCTCGAATTTGGGGTCGTGATTTCTTCCTTGGGGGCCCTGATGTCGCGGCCACATCTCTGCAGCTCGGAATGGCTGGCAAGGGGGGTCAGAGGCTTTGGGGCGAGTCGACGGGGGCTTAGGCTGTGTAATCGTCGGACCAAATGCATATGACCCCCATAATACCGTGAGATTGAGTTTAGGATGCCTGGGAGATGCAGTAATCCTACAAAATTATAATAAAATTATAAATAAAATTGTGCCAGCCACAGCTACTGGCAAAAAATTAGGAACCAAATCTGCCAGAACACGGCCACACAGCCCGGAAAACCCACAACCATCGGATTCCGGCCATGAAAGCCTTCAACTATACAATCCTACAAAACCTTGCAGGCAACATTTTGGGGAATAACAACAGCAGCATCAATACAACGGCAGTGCCCAGCGACCACTTCTCTTCTCAACCACCCCTGAAATGGGTCCATAAAATGGAGGGAAAGGTGGAATTTGGGTCAGCCCCATATCATCTTTTCTCTTTCTCCTTGGTTTTTTGGGGGTGTGGGGTTCTAGCTTATGTTCCCCATTTCCATCACTGAATGAAAACGGTCTTCTTTTCAAAAGCAGAGCAGATGCCTCTCTCCGGCCAATTCTGCGAAGGGCTTTCAAAGCCGGAAAAATTGGCCATGCAGCGCACGAGAGCAAAGCAGGGGGGTCCGGGAACACCCTGTCAAAAGCAAAGGCCTCCAGGATCCGAAAATGAATACAATTACAGTGGGTTATTGCCTGGCCCCCGTGGAGACCCATTTTATAACCCCACGGCCAGCAGAGAGCTGTTTCAGGCCTCGTGGTTTCCCCTCGGCAACTTCTCCACTGAGCCGAACGGAGTCCGAGAGGACGGGGCGTCTCCCGCAGCCTGTTCGACAATAAAGGCGAACGCCGAGCTGAGCTTGATATCAATCTTCATAAAAGTGCCCCCGCGATGGAAAAGACGTGTCACAGTTCGCGGGGCCTTTCGCTAATAATGCAAGCCCAGGAGTGAGCCCAGGGCCATAATGGGCTCAAGAGCGTGGGGTGAATGTGTTATTCTGTTTGGGAATAGAAAGTGTGTGTGTGTGTTGTGTGTTGTGTGTTTGTGTGTGTGTGTGTGTGTGTGTGTATGAAGCCAAATCCCCATTCTTTTTTTTCCCCCCAGTATTTGGAAGGAAAGGTGAATAATCTTTGGCTGCTGTTAACATCATGCACATGCTTTTATCTTCCGAAGTAAAAATTGCACACATTCCTAGTTATGACTAGCAGTAGCAAATTCCAGACCTGGAATTTCAGCTTTGCAAACGACCTAACCCCATTTTCAGCAAACGGATGCTTTTCAGAAGCGCTGGATTACAATTCCACAATACCTCCGCACAGAGGCACACCCCCTAAAAAAAACCCTTTCAGATGTCATTCAAACAGCTTGGAGGGACTACAGGTAGTCCTCACTTAACAACCATTTGTTTAGTGACGGTTCGGACTTGCAACGGTGTTGGAAAAAACGACTTACGACCGGTTCTCACACTTATGACTGTCGCAGCCTCCCCGCGGTCACATGATCACAATTTGGGCGCTTGGCAACCGGTTCACACATTTATGACTGTCGCAGCATCCCATGGTCATGCGATCGCCATTTTCAACCTTCCTGGCCGGCTTCTGGCAAGCAAATCAATGATTCGCTTAACAACCACGTGGTTCGCTTAATGGCCACCACAAAAAAGGTAGTAAAAACGGGTCAGATTTGCTTAATGACCGCAACTGAAATTCCAGTCCCAATTGTGGTCGTTAAGCGAGGACTACCTGTACACGGTAAAATTACAAAGCCCAAGTCAAGTGGACTTAGAAGGTAGGGAGTGGAGGAAGCCTTTCTGCAAAACCTGGGTTCCTGCCCCATTTGCACTGGGGCTGCCTTGAATTCTGGACACCGAATCAGCTCCCCCAAATCCAGCTCTTCCCCAAGGAAACCACAAAAGATACCACAGGGGCGCTGAAGGAAATCCTCTTCTATTAAAATGCTGATCGAGGACCCGTCCCTTCTCTTCCGATTGCCCCCTTTTAGTAAATACCTACGAAACGGAGACTTTGCCTCTGACGATCTGAAAAACCCTTCAGCTGGGAAGGCACCACTAAATCATTGCGGAGAGACAAGCAGATTTATTTGGGAGATTTCACCAAGCAGGGTGCCCTGCAGCCCCGGGTCTTGACAGACCCTGTCTAAGGACAAGGATGCATTCGCTTTCTTCTGTAAAGGAGGGTTCAGTCTTCTGCAGCCATTTGGACCCAGCTAGCCAGCCACGGACTGAACACCTCCAGAGGGGTTTTAGCAGCCATTCCTACGCTGATGTCTTCCGTGCTCTGTATCTCTTCGATATAGGAAGCGGCACATACATTAAGGAAAATACATATTTGTGGGTGAAACGGCGGGATTTCCGACCGTGCAAAACACACTGGGGGCTTTTTTAATCAGCCAGGATTTGACCAGAAGTTCTAGGGCAGCGTTTCTCAACCTTGGCAGCTTGAAGATGGGTGGACTTCAACTCCTTTTAAAATCCTTCATATTTTATGAAGATGGTTTATTTAAAAAGAAGAAGAGCAATACATGAAGCCGACAAATGGCAGTGGGGAAATGGTGGCTTCAGGTGGCAGCATTTGTAATCCAAGATACAACAGTTAATTGCTCCTGCAAACCCTGATGGGGTCCAATTTCTGACATAGGCTGGATCTGAACACACATCCATTTCAGTGGGGGAAGAATGAATCTTTGTTAGTTGCATGAATCCCCTCCTTTACAATAGATATGTGGAAGGTAGCTGCCTGCTCCATTGGAAAAATCTTCAAAGGAACATCCATTATGAGCAATGAATGAAGTTCATGTTTTTATAAAATGAAGAGTGACTTTAACAATTGCAAATGGGATATTTTTATCATGATATGCTAGTTTTATATCCTAGCTTTCATTCCAGAGCTTAAGGTAACATACGTGGCACTGCCTCCTCCTAATTTAGGAGGAGAAATTTAGGAAAGAGCTAAAGACCTGGTTCTGCCGCCTGGCATGGGAAGGAAGAAGGGATAGTTCCTCATGGGGGTGGCTAATCCCCTAATTTTATAACTGTCCTTCTTTTAATTATTCCATCACCATCCGGATTTTCTATATATATTTTATTGTATAATTGAAATTTTAGACTTTATTTTAACTTATTTATTGTGAACCGCCCAGAGTTCCCCATGGGGGAGATGGGCGGTTATAGAAATTGAATGAATGAATGAATGAATGAATGATTAATTAATTAATTAATTAATGTACGGCCAACTTCTTCAAATTTACAACGAAATAAGAGTCTGGGAATATTACAGCTTTTTGGAGTCCCGAAAAAGGTCAATTCAAGATCACCTCACTCCATCAAAGATTTTGCAAAGGGAATTCATGCATTTGCGCTAAAAAAAATGCTGGCTGGAGAAAGCTAGCTTCAATGTTCCATAGATTTCCAAAATGCTTTGTGATCAGACTGTTCTGATTTTGCTAAAAAAATGTATCCAAAGTGGCAGTGCAATTTTTATTGGGCCATTAAGCAAAGGCCGGGTGCAATGTCTGAAAATCCCGCTTTGGCCTTGCCGGAGAAGGTTAAGGAAACGCGGCTCCAGCACGGTGGAGATACAACCGCTTTCCCCTGTAGTTAAAGAGTTCAGTTGGCAGGAGGCCTTGGAGGAGGATGGCTGCACTCCTAACCGTTCGGCTGGAAAAAGAGATGTTACGTTTTGGTCCTTTATTTCCTCGGTCTGATTTTTATTTTTTTAAGTACTGAGGTGGCTTTTTTTTTCTCCCTTCTGATATTTGGCTTTTCTCTCTCTCCCTCCCCTTATCTTTGGCAGGCAAATACAAATTATTCCTGCCAATGGAGCTTAAATAGAAGCTACGTTTGCAAATGTTAGTATTTTAAAACTGCCATTTTTACAGTTGTATAAACCTTTTCTGGTATCAATAATCCCTCTGTCTATCAGGAGCACTGGAGGGGACGGGTCAAAAAAGTCAAAATGGCGGCCACGGCCATGTGATCAACACCCCACCCCATCATGATGCATGATAAAAAGGGGTGGAGTTTTGATTGTGTGGTTATGGCCACCATTTTGAATTTTTTGACCCACTGCCTATGGACACCTCTGCTGTGTATGTATGTGTATGCCTGTATATGTGTGCACACAAACACATACACATTTCTGAACGTTGTGACATGGAATATGAACGTTCTTAAAAGGCAAAAGCTTCTTAGAGACCCAAGGCTGATGTTGCATTTTTACAAGAAATGTATCTGCTGGATGAGGCTAAGAATTTTTGTTTGTTGTTTATTCGTTCAGTCGCTTCCGACTCTTCGTGACTTCATGGACCAGTCCACGCCAGAGCTTCCTGTCGGCCGTCGCCATCCCCAGCTCCCCCACGGTCGAGTCCGTCACCTCCGGAATATCATCCATCCATCTTGTCCTTGGTCGGCCCCTCTTCCTTTGGCCTTCCACTTTCCCTAGCATCAGCTTCTTCTCCAGGGTATCCTGTATTCTCATGATGTGGCCAAAGTACTTCAGTTTTGCCTTTAATATCATTCCCTCAAGTGAGCAGTCTGGCTTGATTTCCTGGAGTATGGACTGGTTTGATCTTCTTGCAGTCCAAGGCACTCTCAGAATTTTCCTCCAACACCACAGTTCAAAAGCATCTATCTTCCTTCGCTCAGCCTTCCTTATGGTCCAGCTCTCGCAGCCATAGGTTACTACGGGGAATACCATTGCTTTAACTATGCAGACCTTTGTTGTCAGTGTGATGTCTCTGCTCTTAACTATTTTATCAAGATTTGCCATTGCTCTCCTCCCAAGAAGTAGACGTCTTCTGATTTCCTGGCTGCAGTCAGCATCTGCAGTAATCTTTGCGCCTAGAAATACAAAGTCTGTCACTGCCTCCACTTTTTCTCCCTCTATTTGCCAGTTATCAATCAAGCTGGTTGCCATAATCTTGGTTTTTTTGAGGTTTAACTGCAACCCAGCTTTTGCACTTTCTTCTTTCACCCTCGTCATAAGGCTCCTCAGCTCCTCCTCGCTTTCAGCCATCAACGTGGTATCATCTGCATAACTGAGATTGTTAATGTTTCTTCCAGCGATTTTAACTCCAGCCTTGGATTCCTCAAGCCCAGCACGTCGCATGATGTGTTCTGCGTACAGGTTGAATAGGTAGGGTGAGAGTATACAACCCTGCCGTACTTTGACATCAGTAATTTGTATGTACTGTATATTAGGGTAATCGATGCTTTGAAAAGGACTTGGAAGAAGTGTTCTGCACCCCTCATTAAAGTGGCCTGTTGCCCCCCCCCCACCCATGCCAGTTAGAAAAAAAAGCTGTCAGTGCTTTAAGAGTAACAGTGGATTCCTTAAAGTAGGTTTTCTCAATCTTAGCCGCTTGAAGATTGGTGGACCAACTCCCAGAATCCCCCAGCCAGCCTTTTTCCCCCCCCCGTCTCAGGCAGAAGCTTGAAAAAAGGCTTTGTGAATGAAAATCAGGTAGGGACTGCAGTCAAGTGATACCCACAATGCTTCTTTTTTCAGCCCATCACGCACAGCATTCATTCACACCTTCTTAAAGCATCCATGAAGTCCACACATCTTCAAGCTGCCAAGGTTGAGAAACACTGGGTTAGAGAATATTTGGGAGACTGCAAGTAGAGATTGCACTGCTGTATATTCCAGTAATAGTAGATCTTTCCCAGCTGCAGAAGGACTGGCAACGCTCACCAAGCTTATAGCTCTGGACAACTGACAGGGTGAATTACAGAATCGTTACACAGGATTCGCTTCCACTGAAGCATCAGACATCAGTCTTTGATGGAAGTGGGACTCTGCACTTGATGGATCATTGATCCAATCTGTGGCAATAAGGCAAACATATTGTTATTGTGCATGTGTGTGCATATTAACTCAGACAAACTTAACTGGGTTGTGTTGCCAGCTCTGGGAGGCCTGAAATGTATTATTGATCCACCGATGAGTTTAAAAAAAAAAAGGAGGCGATGCAGGATGCTTACAAGGAGAACGTTTAAGCTGGAAAGGAGAGGAATTTAATCAAAGTTTGGTTTGCAGGAATGATTTTTAAATGGGGACACTCTTGTCAGGGTTGGAAGGACTTTTTCTGTACAGCAACCAACCGTTGAGTGGAAAAGCCGGGTGGTGGGGGTGGTGGAAGAAGCAAATTATAATCCAGTCCTTGATTTGCAGGAACTGCTATCAAGGTTATACTAAGGCCGAAGTTGCCTCCAACTTCTCCTCTACATTGCTCTGGGTTCCTCTAGCAGGAGTAGTATTAAAATAAAATACGATGATAAGGTAAGATAAATCCCAGGTCAGCCATTCTCTGATCTGTTTCACTTTTGCATGGATACTTGTGTTTGCACAATTCTATAATTTTTTTTTTAAAAAACCCTGTGAAAAATTCCTATCTATTTCTAAACACTAATTTCTCAACAGACACTTTCTATACACATGCACTAATAACACCTGAGGAATAACCCTTCGCTAATTTGTGTAATAATCCAGGAACTGTGGATTGGGTGAGCTTCATAAAAAAAAACAGAGAACATCAAATTTCCTCGCATCAGTCATTTCCTCCTTCCCATTGCAGCCCTCGCCCACACCACAAATTCCTACGTCTTTTCCCAACTCCAAAACCTTTCCACTGCCAACATCTCTCCTTTTTCCAGCCCAAAATGCACTCCTCCTTGAGGGCATAAACAAGGGCATGTTTGTACAAGCAGGGATCTTTCTTTGCATGCCTGGAAGCGGGAGTGAGATGAACAAAGGGCTATTTGCATCATGGATGCTCAACCCAATCTAGGGACTCGATCTTTAAGGCTGTGAATTTTGCGCTAGGGCAGTGTTTCTCAACCTTAGCAACGTTAAGACGTGTGGACTTCAACTCCCAGAATTCCCCAGCCAGTGCATGCTGGCTAGGGAATTCTGGGAGTTGAAGTCCACACAGCTTAAAGTTGCCATGGTTGAGAAACACTGAGATAGGAACTTAGAATAACAAGCAGGGATTCTTTGATTGATTGATTGATTGATTGATGGGGTTAAAACAGAGACTTAAGCCTAACATGGTTGCTTAAGGATTACACGAAATCTGAAGCTTAAAACAGAATTTTATGCTCATGACAACCTGAAACTGAACCCAGATACTTAATTTCTGAACTGCAACCTGGAAGAAAGATGATCCCTTGAACAAGTGCCTTCTGAGTGGTGCAAGTATTTTATTTTATTCAAACCAACCAGAGACACCCACTTTCCTCTTTTAGCTGCTTGCAAGGGGGGGGGGGAGAACCCCCCCACCAGGCCTATCCATCGCACTGTCTCCCTGCAGTGCCCAAAGCAAAATCTTTCTGCCATGTTCCTGCCCACCACCGTGCCCCCAGCCAAATCCACAACACCGTTTGATCTTTGCCGGTCCAAATAGCTGCGGCATGTTGAAGAGAAAAACGGTAGGTACTGTACAGCACAAAACAAACCGAATTTCATTTTCGAAATTAATAACTGGGGCTGCTGTCGTGATTACGTCCATTATTTCCATAAATAATTAAAACCTCCGAGGGCACAGAATTCCCAATCTGCTGTGCCAGAGCAGATTGACGCCGTCTTGCCAGCAAAGACACCGGGCTGGGGGCCTGGCAGCGGCCTCGCTCGGAGCTGCACGGCTCTCTGTCCGTTTTTATTCGGGTCCAGACGCAGGTCTACTGAAAGAGGCATCTCTCATTCGATGGATTTTTCAATAAATAGAGCTCAGCCGGCAGGTTCAGTTCAGACGTCCCCGCAGCCTATCACCAAACTGGGGCCTCCTCAGTTTGGGGGACTCTCCACATTTCCCCTGGCTTGCACCAGTCGTATATAAATTGCCTCATGTTTGAAGCGGTCAACCAACTAGGTTTGAGTGCTAAACAGCAATTGCTGGCAAGGCATCATTTGAAGCTGCAGCTTGAAAGCAGGAGCCAGCAGCCACCAGATCCAGGGTCACCCTGCTAGGGAGCCCCACCACCCTCTTGGCACCTTACTGCTGGGGGAGGAGAGAGAGAGAGAGAGAGAGAGAGAAAGGGAGACTGAGCCACCGAGAGAACAGAGGACAACGAGAATTTCTCGCACCGGGCAGTGGGTGGGACTTGGGATCTCAAAGGTCCCTTCCAACTCTTTTAGCCGGGGAGAAAGTGAGAAAGCGGGCTGCGGCCTTGCCCTTACCCTAAAAAGGCGGAGTTAAGTGAGAAATGTGGAAATGCGTTTCTATTTTTCTTTATCTTGAAAAGCAGCAGTGGGAAGAAATGGCCACCCTGGGAACAGGAAAAACTGCGGGCTGCAACTCCTCCCTGGCACCACCGTCTCCATGTTAATATCCCCGAAACCATGTTATTTGCACAGGGGAGAATCAGGTGTGAAGACTCATACTTTTCTTATTAATTCCAGGGGATATATCACGTTCCCTGGGGAGGGGAAGATGAAGAGCCTCTGTGGTGGTGGTGGTTCTCCTTCTCCACATGATTTCGAGACAATCCTAATTTGCACAATTTGTCCATTTTAGGTCAGGCCTACTCTTCTTGGCTCAGCTCAACAGAAAGACAAAGGAGACTCTTCACAAAAGGGAAGGAACCGGGCCAGGACTCCAACTTTGCAATTTTCTGGAGCGGTTGAGCCCTTTCACACCTATGATGGGCAGTTGTGCTGCAACGTGTTTCTCTCGTGCCATTTGTCCTTTTAAGGTCTGTCTGCCTGTCTTAAGATTCACACCCAGCAGTCTTGTAGGATTCACATGGGGAATGATGTCTGGAGTATCTTCTGTTCCTGGAACTAAGATGACTCCTAGCTAATTTCTAGGGTCTTTGAGAACCGATGAGGGTAATACACAGGAAGGAGGAGGAATGGGGGTCCCAATGGAATCTCTCAAACTAGCAGTTAGGGGGGGAAAAAACTGGTTTAGAAAACTTTGGGAGCGATTCCGTTAGGGCAGGAAAATACACTCCAGCATTATGTCAAAAATTAGTTTTTTTTTCAGGAAGTGTTGCCCAATAGAATTACAAACTCATAGAACTGTAGAGTTGGAAGAAACCATAGGATCATCTACTCCAATCCTCTACAATGTGCAGAAAAAATAATTAGATCATCCATGAGAGGTCCAGCCTCTTTAAAAGCCTCCAGAGATGGAGAACCCACAATCTCCTTAGATAGGACTGTTTCACTTTTGGACAGATCTTGTAGCAAGAAAGTTTTTCATTATATTTACATGAATCTAGGTAGTTGCATCTTATACCAATTATTTCTGATCCTAGTTTCTGCAGCCACAGAAAACAGCTCTTGGCCATCTTCCCTGTAACTTCCCTTTATGTACCTGAACATAGCTATTCTGGGGCGCGGTAGCTCAGCGGGTTAAACCGCTGAGCCGGAAGACTGCCTGTAAAGATCTGATGGTCGGCAGTTCTAATCCCCGCGTGGCGAGGTGAGCTCTCGTCATTCACCCCAGCTTCTGCCAACCCAGCAATTTGAAAGCTAAGGCGAGTAGATAAATGGGTACCACGTTAAAGTGGGAGAATTTGCCGGCGTCCTGTGATCGGGGGTCACCCTCGGAACGAAGAAGATCAAGGGAATCCCGTTAAATGGCGGCGGAGGATGACGGAGCCCGATCGGCGAACATCCAGGACATCAGCAGCCTAAATATGATAAATAAATAGCTATCCTGTCTCCCCTTCTTTTCTCCATCTCAAGTTCCTTCAGCCTGTCCATGTAGGTTGTGTCCTATCATCTTCAACACCTTCCTCTGAACCTGCAAAGACCCTTCTGGAAATGCAGTGCTCAGAATTGTACACAGGCCTCCAGGTGTGGCTGCACAAGTGCTGAGTAAAGGGGAAGGAGGACTTGACAGAATGATGCGGCTTCAGGTGTTCTTCTTCTGGTGTGGCTCAGAACTGCACGGGCCTTTCAAGCAGCCCTCGACTTGGAACTGGGACTCAAGCTCACGTTTGGCCTCTGTCATGGGAGTAGAAGCCACTATCTTCAGCCTCCAAAAGGACAGCTTATTTCCTTACACACTGTAGCTGCCGCAAAGCCAAAGCATCCTGAGACTGCGAAGGAGATATGCATTTTAAGAGCGTGTGATGAATGAGCAAGAATGAAAAACAGCGCACATGGCTTTGACCAATGGCCACCTCCCTTTAACCTCCCCCATCGTGGAGAAGCAAGAGCCCAGTGGGCCAAGCACAGAGAAGTTCACTGCAACAGTGCAAGCAATTTCATGCAAAATGAGCAATTATCATTATGGTTTTTTAAAAAGCAAATGTGGGAGAAGGCAGGAGTGTCCAACAGGCAAATATCAAGACAGTTTCTGCAGCCGTGCATCCCACCCCTTTCACCAATGTTGTGCATAAAAGCCGCAGGGCTTCCCTCGTGTGGTCACAACTGCCATCTTGACCTTTTTGACTGCTCCTCCCGCCACAAACATCTCTAGTGGAAGGGGAAGGCCAAAACCGCTGAAGAGCCCTTGGCAACAGCGATCAACGGCCATATAGGGTTTTCTCCAGATTCAAACCAAAAAATCACTACAGGAGGTGGACGTGTGTTCAATCCACTCTGTGGGTCGCTGTCACCCCAAGGAAATAGTATTGGTTTCCTTCGTATTCACATGCCTGTCATTTCCTGTATGCCTGTCTGTGTCGGGATTTGTATGTGCATGTGCCAATAAACACACGCGCGCAAACGTACTCGGCAATTTTGCCAACAGAGACTCTGAATGGATAATTAAAACCACCATGAAATATTTAAAATATCTGTTTAATACGCACATTAAGCCAGCCACTAACTAAAACTGGCATTTCTGGTACCTAACAGCCTTGTGCTTCCAACAAACCGAGCAAGGGGAAAAAATCAGTTCCAGTGAAAAGAGCAGTGATCAAGAATACCATTCAAAGAGAATATTTGTAGCTCAGGGTTGAACTGTGGAGTCCTTGGTGCTCTCTGAGCCTTGTTGTTTTCTTGCAGACGTTTCATTGCCAGACTAGGCAACATCTTCAGTGCGAAAAGGGAGTGGAACTTGCTCTCTGTTTATATACCCTGGCTTGTCCTGCTTCTGTTGGTGGGGGTGTTGTTCTCTCCTTGGTAGTTCCTTGATTGGGTTGTTGTTTGCTGCTTGGTTACAACACCTCCACCAACACAAGCAGGACAAGCCATGGTACTGTATATAAACAGAGAGCAATCCTGAGCATCAAAGTTATTCCAGGCACCTGAATAGATTCCTGAGTGGGAGGGCAGATGTAGCTTTCCTTCCTTCCTTCCTTCCTTCCTTCCTTCCTTCCTTCCTTCCTTCCTTCCTTCCTTCCTCCCTCCCTCCCTCCCTTCCCTCCCTTCCTTCTTCCTTCCTTCCTCCTTCTTCCTTCCTTCCTTCCTCCTTCCTTCCTCCCCTTCCTTCCTTCCTCCTTCCTTCCTTCCTCCTTCCTTCCTCCTTCCTTCCTTCCTTCCTTCCTCCTTCCTTCCTTCCTTCCTCCCTTCCTTCCTCCCTCCCTCCTTCATTTCCTTCGTTCCTTCCTCCCTCCCTCCTTCCTTCCTCCCTCCTTCCTTTCCTTCGTTCCTTCCTTCCTCCCTTCTTTCCTTCCTTCCTTCTTCCTTCCCTTCCTTCCTCCCTTCCTTCCCTTTCTCTCTCCCTCCTTCCTTCCTCCTTCCCTCCTTCCTTCCTCCTTCCTTCCTTCCTTCCTCCCTCCCTCCTTCCTTTCCTTCGTTCCTTCCTTCCTCCTTTCTTTCCTTCCTTCCCTCCTCCTTCCTTCCTTCCTTCCTCCCTTCCTTCCTCCTTCCTCCCTCCCTCCTTCATTTCCTTCGTTCCTTCCTCCCTCCCTCCTTCCTTCCTCCCTCCTTCCTTTCCTTCGTTCCTTCCTTCCTCCCTTCTTTCCTTCCTTCCTCCTTCCTTCCTTCCTTCTTCCTTCCCTTCCTTCCTCCCTTCCTTCCCTTTCTCTCTCCCTCCTTCCTTCCTCCTTCCCTCCTTCCTTCCTCCTTCCCTCCTTCCTTCCCTCCTTCCCTCCTTCCTTCCTTCCTTCCTTCCTTCCTTCCTTCCTTCCTTCCTTCCTTCCTTCCCTTCCTTCTTCCTTCCCAGCTTTGCTGGGATAATAGAGGGGACTGGGGCTGGGCTCCTGCTCCCCACAGCTTTGCCCAGGAGCAGTCGAGAGAAGATGCCGATGGCATTTCCCATCCCCATCCCAGTTGCCCTCAGCTGTTCCTCACATTGTCAACTGAGGTGGCTTGCCAGGACATAGGAAGGAGACAAACCGTAGTAGCAGTCTTCAGATGGATGTCAGAGATTAAAGGTGAAGGGCAACCCATTCCCCGCCTCGTTCCATCAGAAATAGCTGGCTTGAAGGGAAACACACATAAGGATATGTTTTCAGGGTTATGACAGTTGCATCACCAACCCTGCAAACGTGCATTCCTTTTAATGCAAAGAGAAAGGTGTTCAAAGACATCTGCAAAATAGCCCTGGTCATGGAAGGGGAGGGGGGAAGGACGCTTGCAGAACTCATTAATTCCCAAGAACAAGGCCCACAAGAATGACTGCAGCTTTTAGCCTCCCACCTGGTTGCCAAAACTTAATTGGGAAACGGGTGACTTGCACTAATGTAAATTCCCGACAGAGCATGTTCAACAATGAAGACCAGAGGCCCTCGAATCTCCGAAAGGATGCTGGGAGCCAGACGCATCCCGGGGGAGGGTCCCCTGCCAGCGTGCGTGAGACCGCCCCTGCAGCTGGAAGCAAGAACGGCCCCTAATGAGCCCATCCATCAATTTTCAGGGGACTTGGTTGATTATGGGTGTGCAAAAATGAGAAATGTGCCAGTTTGACGGTCGGCATCGGAGAGGAGCACCTTACAGTAGAGGGCAGGAGCACGAGAGAGGAGGTTTCACTTACTCACTTGATTTCATTTAAGTTCTCCTGCAAATGACTTCATCTATCCACATGAGAGCATCTGGGAAGAGGATGGAAAAACTCCAAGCCTCTTCACCTGAATGTACAATGAAGTCTCAGCTAACAAGAGTGCACACTGCAATGGGGGCACATCTTCCCATCTTCAGACAGTCTCAGAGGCCGGGTCCACGCATGTAGGGCAGCTCAGCTAAGAATGTTTCGAGGACATTTGAAAATGTTAGTTGTAAAAGTGGCAAACACATGGATTGTATTTTATTGGGAAGTTGCGATAAGACACAGGGTGTGGTCTGTATGAAACCAGGGTTTGATTCTGGGTAATTAATATGTGAGAGTCAGTTTAGGGTAGTGGTCAAGGCACCAGGCTAGAAACCGGAAGACGGTGAGTTCTAGTCCCGCCTTAGGCATGAAAGCCAGCTGAGTGACCTTGGGCCAGTCACTTTCTCTCAGCCCTGGGAAGGAGGCAATGGAAAACCACTTCCAAAAAACCTGCCAAGAAAACTGCAGGGACTTGTCCAGGCCGCCTCTGAGAATCAGACACGATTGAACGGATTAAAATATAAACACACACACACACACACACAGTATATGTGGAATGATTGGGTTTTTTTTCCTATCCCAAAGTTTTACTACTACTACAGGTGTTAAGGGCAGCTTGTTTATTTATTTATTTACAATTATTGATATGCTGCCTCTTCTCGTGACTTTAGATAGCTTCAAGGATTCCCATTTTTTGATTAATTGAGAAAACAAAATAAATAAATTCACAGTAACAGAAATTGTAACCTGGTTACTGAATATTTGGTTACTGAATTAACTTATATTATGTTAAAAAAGAAAGTCAACCAGACTGGATTCACGCTAAGCAACAAAAGAAAATGAGAACAACACACTACTAACCAAGGTTAGAACTAACCAACATAGGTATGTGGTGCAAATGAATCTGCATGTTATGCCAACACGGCCTACTACTGTTAAAATGGAATACAAATCGAAGCCTTCTATCTGGGTTTGCCTGGCACCAGTGTTGCCAACTGCAATTTCAAATGTAAAAACAACGGTGCAAAATTTTTAAAGTGCCCAGAAACTGTTAAAAAAAAACACCAAATAATCTGGCATCAGGATCATGTCAAGCATATGAACAGGAGCTCCTGTAAAAAGCCATCCAGCATACATTTTAATCCATCTCCAGGGCAGGATGGCTTCAAAATAGTCAAGATGGTGACCACTACTGCATGATTGAAGCTCCGCCCCTTTTTTACCTGTATTGTGATGTGTGTAAAAGGGATGGCGCTTTGATGGTGAGGTCGTGGCTGCCACCTTGACTTTTTTGACTAACCCTGTTCCAAGGAAAAATAAATTTCACAATGGAGAGCCATCAAGAAGACCTTCAGACATGCCCTCCCTGTACATTCAAGACACTTTCCTAGTTAATCCTCCAATGGGCGTGTTGGGTCTGCAGTCCATCATGGCTGGAGAATGTCTGGTGCAGCATGAGAACCACCATTAAGAACACCAGTTATGTTCGACTGAAAATACATGCTCACTCTCAAACAGGCAAAAGAAGGATAATGTTGCAGATTAATATGTGTTGATATGTAAGAAAAGTTATGCAAAGAAATGGATGGGGAATAGCCCCTTTCTGTCTCTTCCAAACCTTTCAACAAGATCCACACGGAAGACCCTCACTGTGGACGGCAGCCTTTACCTTGTGACGAATTGTTTCCTTAAGCCTTGTCAGCAAGTGCTGATTATTTTTCCTGGTCTAGTGTTAACTATGTTGGCAGAACCTCCCATCTGGAATAAAGGTAGCCTAGAGCGCAAAACGGTTTGTTCAAATGTAACTGTCCTGGCTTGTGGGAAATGCGTTGGGGTGTCTACCACGATCCCTTTGAGATTCTTCTAACAAGACGAGGAAGCTTGTTCTATTAGAATCCAGAATTCGGCAGAGGCCGTGCCCACCAGGCATCTTCTAAAATCTACTTCCCAAGAGGTCTATAAAATGATAGACAGTGGGCAGAAAAGAGAGGAAAGAAAGGCTCCATCCGCATCTCTCAAGATGGTGACTTTGGGTCGCCAAGTGAAACGGATTGATTTAAGGCAGACGTTTTATGCAATATGTAAATCAATGCTCGGAACTCAACTGTCCCAAAGTATGTTAATGTCTACTAGGTTAGACGGCTTCAAAAGGGGGTTAAGCAAGTGGATTATTAATATTTTAGTAAACATTAGTCATGATGGCCCTATAACATTCATTTCCCCAAATAGTAGCCTGTGACCTTTTTCAGTCCTCCTGGCTGGCTCGTCAAGGTCATCCTCCGGGGTCACTGGCCAAAGAATCTGATCTCCATCAATGGCTCACCCAGGTCTTTTTTGGCTCAAGGTGTTCTTCCTCAAGAATGCCTCTTAGAGCCTTCAATAATTCAGTGAAAGTGCACATAGCAATAATTTATGAAGAGAAAAATAAAAGTGAGCAATTCTTACCCGCTGTTACACATTGAAGAACATGCTATGGGTTATGCTCAGTTTTTCCATTCAGAAAAAAATGAGTTTCCTTTGTCTATGCAGGAAGGTGTCCCTGGCATCCTCAAAGAAAAAGTCCTCTCTCCGATGACCCTTCAACTGACATGGTCTTAGGGGTTTGTTTATGCTCAAAAACTAAAAGCAACTTCTCTTCATTTACAATAGTGGGTTTTAATTCACATTGTTTGGGCTTTACAGTATAAATAACTGGGCATCTCTCAATCTGTATCAAACATAGTAGCATCCTTCCGAGATATGTAAGACAGATTCATCAACGTTCAAAGGATGGCATAAGGATCAAGTTCATGCCGATGTTAATAAAATGGTAAAGGTTCCCCCCGCACATTTGTGCAGTCGTGTCTGACTCTAGGGGCCGGTGCTCATCTCCGTTTGTTAGCTGAAGAGCCAGCGTTGTCCGAAGACGCTTCCACGGTCATGTGGCTGCATGACGCGCGCGGAACGCTGTTACCTTCCCACTGAAGTGGTACCTATTCATCTACTTGCATTTGCATGCTTTCGAATTGCTAGGTTGGCAAGAGCTGGGGCAAGTGCGGGAGCTCACTCCGCACGCAGGGCTAGGGATTCGAAACTCCGAACTTGCAATCTTCCGATCGACAAGCCTGGCATCTTACCTGCTGAGCCACCACGCCTGATTAATTGAATGCTAATGCTGAAAAGGTCAGCTCAGTTGAATGGTGACCCACCAAACCTCCAGGAAGAGGGTCTCTAATGAAGTCCGGAAACAAATGGAGTGGTGGTCTTACAATTCTGGCACAGTCTCCTTATAACCCGGTTGGTCCACTGGGTCTTTCTTTAAGGACAGGAAATGGAACAGGAGCTACCGGGACTGTTCAGGTATGAGCAGAGTTGGTAGGTCAGCCTGAGCTGATCAAAGCCACAGAGCTGGCATACCACAAAGGACGTTGGAGCCTTTAATGACGGAGAAAGATCTGTTCTAGCCACCACCTGCTGGAGACCTTCCAAGTTCAGAGACAGTGGGCCAAGGAACACCAGTTGCTGAGGACAAGCAGCAGGAGAGAATTATTAGCTTCTTGGAGGCAGGGAATTGCCATGGTTGAAATATCCAGCGGGATGGCTGGGTTTTAACTGAGTTTTTACAAGAAACAGGGAAAGGACACAATGGTTTCATATATAGATCAAATATGTATTTAAATGATTGCATCTGAACACAGACACAGCTACACACCCACACTCACACACAGTCCTCCAGAACCCCCTCCTTTTGCTGCTTTCCAAGTACACATTTATCTAGCTAAAATGTGCTTAATTAATATTTCATACTGCTGTCTTGGATACTCTACATTCCTAATGGATTGTATTGATCATAGGAAGAAAGAAAACTGCCTGAGTTGCTGTAGGGAAAAGTAAAGCTGCCAGTTATAAAGTGATGTAGGTTTAAAGCTCTAAAACTTGTAGCCATGCGGACAACACTGTCCTTCGAAAGACACCCCCAAATTCAAGAGATCTATCTTTCTTTCTTTCTTTCTTTCTTTCTTTCTTTCTTTCTTTCTTTCTTTCTTTCTTTCTTTCTTTCTTTCTTTCTTTCTTTCTTCTATCTGCATGTATGTTTCAAGGGGATGAGTGGCAAATATAAAAAATGTACAGTATACAGTAAATTCTTAACCTAAACAAGAATGTGAGATCACAGCTAAAAAACATTCAAAGGCTAATGGCATTTCTTAAATTAAAAGACATAAAGTTTGCTACGATATGCTGGAATTTGGGAACTCCAGGAGGGATACCCAGCACGCCCTCCTCCAACTTTTCTAACCACCCCCAGCCTGCGAGGTAAAAGCTTCCACGGGTTTGAAGTTGACCCATAAACCTCATTTCTCCACCTTGACACCACACCAAGAAACCCTTCTCCTTTTTGTGATATGGAGCAGGGGTCCCCAACTTGTGGGCCATGGCCCACTAGTGGGCTGCGGCCTGTTAGGAACTGGGCCGCGGGGCTCCCGCCCGCAAACCCCGCCTTCAGTGTGATTGGCTCCCGCCCGCAGACCCCGCCCCCGGTGCTTGTGATTGGCTCCTGACCACAAACCCCGCCCCCTTCAGTGTGATTGGCTCCCACCCGCAGACCCCGCCCCCGGTGCTTGTGATTGGCTCCCTCCCACAAACCCCGCCCCCGGTGCGCACGATTGGCTCCTGCCTGCAAACCCCGCCCCCCCGGTCCGCAGAAATCCTGGACAGCCCGCCCCCCCCCCCCGGTCCGTGGAAAAATCGTCTTTTGAAACCAGTCCCTGGCGCCAAAAAGGTTGGGGACCCCTAATATGGAGCACTTTGGACAAGGAAGGAATTGGAAAGGAGTTTTAGAAGGCGAAGAGATAAGAGACAATTCCTAAGGAGCTCCAGCATTTCCAGCTAGAAACTGGTTTCTGGGTAGTTCCTCTGATGCTACAGTTGGACTTGAAGAAAACTGGCTCAGCTGCCAAAGAGAAGATGGAGGAGGACCACAGGGGTGCACAGCGGATCTAGGAGCGGTACAAAGACCTCACGGGGAAGTGCCCACAATCATTGTCAGGAGCAGTTCCACATAATATGCATTCTAACAGGGACACTGGATATCCTTGGACAAAGCTGAAGACCATCTTCTTTCTGGAGCAGTGTAACTGTGCCCAAGGACTGTTGAGCACCAACTTCTTGGAATCTCCCAAAAGACTATTCTGACAAGGCAAAATACACTACACTAGATACACTAAAGGCAGACTGGTTGTCTTTGGATGCTCCTGGACAGGAATGGGGCTTGCAGCTGTTTAACATTTGAAGGGTCGGTGTTAAGGTTGCCGTATGCTGCCTTCAGTTGGTGGAAAGAGCAGAATTCCACTTCTGTTTTTCTGGAAATGGATCATGTTTCCAAATCATTAACATAATGCAAATGTTATTTTGTTATTTTATTTCCAGCAAAGGAGATCGTTACCTTGTCGTGGTGCTGGAGCTTGAGCACCTCAATGAAACCATGAGCTAAACCGTGAAGGGACACCCAAGACGGGAAGGTCGTGGCAGAGAGGTCAGACTAAATACGATCCCTGGGGAAGGTAATGGCAACCCACCCCAGTATTCTTGCCGTGAAAACTAAATGGATCAGTACAACCAGAGATATGTCGGTATACCATCGGAAGATGGGACTACCCAGATCGGAAGATGGTCAAAATGCTACTGGGGAGGAACAGAAGATACGTTCAACTAGCCCCAGATGTGATGACGCAGCTAGCTCAAAGCCGAAAGGACGGCTAGCGGCCGACGGTGCTGGTGGTGAACGACGAATCCGATGTTCTAAAGATCAACACACCATAGGAACCTGGAATGTAAGATCTATGAGCCAGGGCAAATTGGATGTGGTTATTGGTGAGATGTCAAGATTAAATATAGACATTTTAGGTGTCAGTGAACTGAAATGGACTGGAATGGGCCACTTCACATCAGATGACCACCAGATCTACTACTGTGGACAAGAGGACCACAGAAGAAATGGAGTAGCCTTCATAATTAATAATAAAGTGGCTAAAGCAGTGCTTGGATACAATCCAAAAAACGATAGAATGATCTCAATTCGAATTCAGGGTAAGCCATTTAACATCACAGTGATCCAAATATACGCCCCAACCACAGATGCTGAAAAAGCAGAAGTAGACCAGTTCTATGAGGATCTGCAGCACCTACTAGATAATACACCAAAAGGAGATGTTATTTTCATTACAGGAGACTGGAATGCTAAGGTGGGTAGTCAAACGACACCTGGAATTACAGGCAAGCATGGTCTGGGAGAACAAAATGAAGCGGGACATAGGCTGATAGAATTTTGCCAAGACAACTCGCTGTGCATAACAAACACTCTCTTCCAACAACCTAAAAGACGACTTTATACATGGACTTCACCAGATGGTCGACACCGAAATCAGATTGACTACATCCTTTGCAACCAAAGGTGGCGGACATCTATACAGTCGGTAAAAACAAGACCTGGAGCTGACTGTAGTTCAGATCACGAACTTCTTATTGCAAAATTTAGAATCAGACTAAAGAGAATAGGGAAGACCCACAGATCAGTTAGATATGAGCTCACTAATATTCCTAAGGAATATGCAGTGGAGGTGAAGAATAGATTTAAGGGACTAGATTTAGTAGATAGGGTCCCAGAAGAACTATGGACAGAAGTTCGCAACATTGTTCAGGAGGCGGCAACAAAAAACGTCCCAAAGAAAAAGAAAACCAAGAAGGCAAGATGGCTGTCTGCTGAAACACTGGAAGTAGGCCAAGAAAGAAGGAAAGCAAAAGGCAACAGTGATAGGGGGAGATATGCCCAATTAAATGCAAAATTCCAGAGGTTAGCCAGAAGAGATAAGGAATTATTTTTAAACAAGCAATGTGCGGAAGTGGAAGAAGACAATAGAATAGGAAGGACAAGAGACCTCTTCCAGAAAATTAGAAACATCGGAGGTAAATTCCAGGCAAAAATGGGTATGATCAAAAACAAAGATGGTAAGGACCTAACAGAAGCAGAAGAGATCAAGAAAAGGTGGCAAGAATATACGGAAGATCTGTATAGGAAGGATAATAATATTGGAGATAGCTTTGACGGTGTGGTCAGTGAGTTAGAGCCAGACATCCTGAAGAGTGAGGTTGAATGGGCCTTAAGAAGCATTGCTAATAACAAGGCAGCAGGAGACGATGGTATCCCAGCTGAACTGTTTAAAATCTTGCAAGATGATGCTGTCAAGGTGATGCATGCCATATGCCAGCAAATTTGGAAAACACAAGAATGGCCATCAGATTGGAAAAAATCAACTTATATCCCCATACCAAAAAAGGGAAGCACTAAAGAATGTTCAAACTATCGAACAGTGGCACTTATTTCACATGCCAGTAAGGTAATGCTCAAGATCTTGCAAGGTAGACTCCAGCAATTCATGGAGCGAGAATTGCCAGATGTACAAGCTGGGTTTAGAAAAGGCAGAGGAACTAGAGACCAAATTGCCAATATCCGCTGGATAATGGAGAAAGCCAGGGAATTTCAGAAAAACATCTATTTCTGTTTTATTGACTATTCTAAAGCCTTTGACTGTGTGGATCATAACAAATTGTGGCAAGTTCTTGGTGGTATGGGGATACCAAGTCATCTTGTCTGCCTCCTGAGGAATCTGTATAACGACCAAGTAGCAACGGTAAGAACAGAGCACGGAACAACGGACTGGTTTAAGATTGGGAAAGGAGTACGGCAGGGTTGTATACTCTCACCCTACCTATTCAACCTGTACGCAGAACACATCATGCGACGTGCTGGGCTTGAGGAATCCAAGGCTGGAGTTAAAATCGCTGGAAGAAACATTAACAATCTCAGATATGCAGATGATACCACTTTGATGGCTGAAAGCGAGGAGGAGTTGAGGAGCCTTATGACGAAGGTGAAAGAAGAAAGTGCAAAAGCTGGGTTGCAGTTAAACCTCAAAAAAACCAAGATTATGGCAACGAGCTTGATTGATGACTGGCAAATAGAGGGAGAAAAAGTGGAGGCAGTGACAGACTTTGTATTTCTAGGCGCAAAGATTACTGCAGACGCTGACTGCAGCCAGGAAATCAGAAGACGTCTACTTCTTGGGAGGAGAGCAATGGCAAATCTTGATAAAATAGTTAAGAGCAGAGACATCACACTGACAACAAAGGTCCGCATAGTTAAAGCAATGGTATTCCCTGTAGTAACCTATGGCTGCGAGAGCTGGACCATAAGGAAGGCTGAGCGAAGGAAGATAGATGCTTTTGAACTGTGGTGTTGGAGGAAAATTCTGAGAGTGCCTTGGACTGCAAGAAGATCAAACCAGTCCATACTCCAGGAAATCAAGCCAGACTGCTCACTTGAGGGAATGATATTAAAGGCAAAACTGAAGTACTTTGGCCACATAATGAGAAGACAGGATACCCTGGAGAAGAAGCTGATGCTAGGAAAAGTGGAAGGCAAAAGGAAGAGGGGCCGACCAAAGGCAAGATGGATGGATGGTATTCTGGAGGTGACGGACTCAACCATTGGGGAGCTGGGGATGGTGACGGCCGACAGAAATCTCTGGCGTGGACTGGTCCATGAAGTCACGAAGAGTCGGAAACGACTGAACGAATAAACAACAACAACAATGCAAATGTATTTTGCTTTGCCATGCAAGGATCCTACCAATGACGTGTCCAGATCTAAGCTTCATTCCAAGGGATGTCAACCTTTGGAAAGCAGCCAACGAATCAAAGGGTGGCTTAATTCATTCCAGAGCACAGCTTCCCCACGCCAAATTCATGCATTCCTATACCACATCCTTTTTCCATTTGCCTGCATCATATCTATCCTGCATTTTGAATTTGAACAATGCCTTCCAGCCACTGTGGCATGTGTTCTCAGGATCACCTAGCAAAGCTAGCAAGTATCTGTCTCTCTGGTTTTCCTAGATCCAAAGCACGGCATCATGAGAACAGCCAAGATGGAAGTAGAAGCAATGACTGAAAAATAGTGAAAGTGCGCTGATGGTTTCTCTCTTGAAAGGTGACTGGCTAGTCAGAATAATCTACAGGTCTCCCCATGTGCTTTATTATCAAACTGACATCATAAATAAATCAGTCTTATCTCTGATCAATATAAAAAGGGGCCTCATGGTAACTTTTAGAAGGCAAGATATACTCCTCACTATGTTCCATGCCTTACTGCTTTATCCCTCCCTCCTTCCCTCCTTCCCTCCTTCCTTCCTTCCTTCCTTCCTTCCTTTCCTTCCTTCCTTCCTTCCTCTGGAATGACAGATAAGAATGCTGCCTTTCATAGAGCAGTAAGTCAATCTAAAATAAGCAGAAGCTTTCTGACATGAGCTTAAGAAAGTTTTGAGAATAGTTCTTCAAATTGCTCTGATTGCTTTATCAATGATAACACTTCCATGCCATTTTTAAACCCTTAAAGATGCCTTGCTGGTTGCTTTGTTATGTATTCTCTGGTCACTGCTAATATTTCCTAATGGACTGTGTATCACCAATTTTTTTTCAGTTACTCTGGTCCATGGTTTTCAATATAGGGCATCATTTCCTTTCTGACCCACCAGATTGCAAAAAATGTGATTTTTTCAGACTAAACCATCAAATGCAAAATATTTTTTTCCAAGTTTGTAGAGTAGCATCTGCCTGAAAGAGGATGCAGAGGAGTATGTATGAAAT
The DNA here is from genome assembly GCA_023362775.1 of Charina bottae. Taxonomy (NCBI): domain Eukaryota; kingdom Metazoa; phylum Chordata; class Lepidosauria; order Squamata; family Charinaidae; genus Charina; species Charina bottae. The sequence continues at coordinate 4,929,316 of JALMGJ010000006.1, read as the reverse complement.
TCATCTTGATTTCTACAATTTCAGCCAAAAGGATAACGGTCAGCCCTTGATGGCTTAACTTTCAACAGCAGTCTTACTTCTAATTTCACTTTCTCCCTGGCTTAATTCTGGGGGGGGGGAAAAAAAGCAGAGGTGGTGGTCATTCCGTGGCTGGACTCTGACAAGACCTCCATTGCCCTTGATGATTGCTGTTCTTGACTATGTCTTGGAACTCTGCGGCACCCGTCAGCCACACTAGATAGACCAGACCAGACCAGAAAATCAACTCCACAGGAAGACCAGAACTACTGTACATTTGATTGAGACGGGCTATAACAGAATCTTGCAAGTCTGATTATACTGGACCTCTCCTCCTTCTTATACCCAATGAATCAGGGAGGCATTTGCCTGAGCCACTTCCAAATACTATCTTGCTTCCCGGGACTTAAAGAATGCTCAGCCCCCTTTGCCTATTCAATGGTTCTTGCATATTTCCATCAAGGTTACCTCCTATACTGCACCTTTCTCCAGACCATGTGAAGCAAGGTGCCCAGAATCCTCTAGCAGCATGGCTGAGTGGTGGCTGTAGGGGGATTCTGGAAGCTGCATCTAAGCAAAACAGATCTAAGCAGAACAGATTGGAGATGGCTGCTCTAAGGACTTATGGACATTCTCCTGATAGAGCGGTCTTCTTCTAATTCACTGGTGGACACATCTGTGATCAGTGTTTCTCAACCTTGGCAACTTCAAGCTGTGTGGACTTCAACTCCCAGAATACCCCAGCCAGCCATGTGACACAAGTGCCACAAGCATTACAATATGGGGGGTTTGGCACACTCAATTCTCTGTGGAAATGCAGATAGGAGGGGAAAATCATTTTGCTATGATCCAGAGGAACCCACTTTCAATTATACCCACTTTCTCCCAGGGCCACAGAAGGATGCTCTGTCTTCTGTTGCCGCCTAAAGCCACGGACTAGTCTTGGTATAATTTGACGTGTTACACACACAGATCATTGGGTCAAACAGTGGAATATAAATCTTTGCAAGAAAAACAAGAAAGGTGCCTCAAGGGCCTAACTAAGGCATGTAATTAAGCCTAGGCATCTGCCTGCCTCTTCTGTTCGACACCCCAGGAGCTAAGCCACACTAGATCCCCCCAAAAAATGGAGTTCCCCCTTCTTGTGGCAGGAAAGGCCCCTATTTCGGATCTCAGTTGTTATGGAGATGAGGGAGCAGACCGAAACTTCTCATAGAAGCTGTACAGAGAATCATGATACAACCATGGGACTCTATCGAAGATTTAGGATGGACAACAGGGCCACAGTTAGGTGCCACTGAGAAATGATCACTATCTGTTATTTCTCTGAGGACGTTCCTTTACTCTCTTTGCCCATCTAGTGGCACAATCTAATGTAGTGGGTAGGGTGCTGAATAAGGACCCAGGAGAGTCAGTTTCAACTCTGGATTTGAAGGGCAATGTGATCTGGAGAGCAACTGGATGCATACATACAGTAGTTCCTGTCAGGAATGCCTTAAACCAAACGTGTATTTTCCCGAGATAGTGTGACCGTTGTGGAGTGCAGCTGATTAATGCCAGGAACAGGAATCAATCTCAACACAACTCAATGGCTCAATCTCTACACAAATGATGATAATGGCACTTGGTTTCAAACATCACAGAAGACAATGTTATCCCCCAAGCTGCTAGGCTTCTACCCCTTGACCGTGAAGAACAAAAGAAAGGATCCCAGGGAGACACATAATATAATTATTCAATCAAAGCTCAAATCTTTTTTTCTCCGGAGGAAGACCCTTCCTGTAATTTCAAACTCTCGCCTTTCTTTTCCTTCTGCTTTCTTATGTAAACTTTTCATTACGAACGAGACATCTATGTAATATAATCATTTTGGTTCTAACGCAACGGTGGAGAATGCAACGCCTGCATTAGAAGAAGGCAGCAGGGCCGGCTAATGGGGTTTTAATGCAATTTGGGTATTTTAGGAACTGGCACAACCTGATCATTTACTATCTGATCAATGCGAATTAGTGTCTTAAGGAGAGACAAACCATTTGACAATCAATGTGATTGAAGGCCCCGGAAAGATTTCTTTCTTTTTAAATAAAAGAAATCTTCAAGTATGTTTTCGAATATTAACATTTATGCAATACTGGGATCAGCAAAAAGAGGGCATCAGGTAAGTATCACAGAGGTAATGTCTGGTGGAAATTGTCAGATTGCAGATAAATTCTAGATAGCTGGGCCATCTGCCCTCTTTCTCTACCTCTTCAAAAGTGCAAATTAACCATTAAGGCTGGCTGTTCAAGCCATCTCTCTTGGGTTTGAGAAGAGCCAAATGGAGAACCCAAGGGAAAGCAGCATTACTGCAAAGTTCAACCATAATGACGCCTATATATTATTTCTGGCTGTCACCCAAGCATCAAGTACTCATCCCATTTTAGGAGCTGTACATGCAGAACCCCCAGGACATAGATCTGTGAATTGTCCCAAATGCTCAAGTGTGACTTATTAGCACCAAAGTGTACTTCTGTATCATCTTCTGCCACTGAATCAGTACAAAGCGTTTTGTGCAATTATGAAAAGCATAGGAATTCCAGGTATACTTTGGTGTGTTCCTTGACCATTCAATTGACTATTCAATTTTATATTCGATTCAATCAATATTCATTTTATTAAATTCCTTCCTTCCTTCCTTCCTTCCTTCCTTCCTTCCTTCCTTCCTTCCTTCCTTCCTTCCTTCCTTCTTCCCCCTCCGACACTCCTTTCCTTCCTTCCTTCCTTCCTTCCTTCCTTCCTTCCTTCCTTCCTTCCTTCCTTCCTTCCTTCCTCCTTCCTTCCTCCCTCCCTCCCTCCCTCCCTCCCTCCCTTCCTTCCTTCCTTCCTTCCTTCTTCCCCCTCCGACACTCCTTTCCTTCCTTCCTTCCTTCCTTCCTTCCTTCCTTCCTTCCTTCCTTCCTTCCTTCCTTCCTTCCTTCCTTCCTTCCTTCTTAAATCAAATATTCAATTGACTAGTCAATCCCTCATTAACATCCTTCAGAAGAAAATATGAATCTCAACCCTAGCAGGAAATACTCCCCAATTGTGAAGCCCTCTTGCTTTCATTAGGTTTAGCTTCTCAGGACTGATCCTGCATACAGTATTTCCTTACTTACGTGTTAGATGTAGTATGTCCTGCCTTTCCTCCAGGAGCTTAAGGTGGCCTATATAGCACTCTCTCCTCCAAGTTTTCCTGACCACAATCTTGTAGAGCAGACTGGGCTAAGAGTGTGTGACTGGCCCAAAGGACCCGGGATGTGGCTGAGGGTGGATTTGGACCTGGGTCTCCCTGGTCCTTGACCAACACCTCCACCACCATCTCACCCAGGGCAACCGGTGCCAAGCTCTTGGAACTGATAACCACTGAACACTATTGAGGATGAAAGACCCACTAGAATTCTAGCAATTCAAATTTAGTCTCCTAAAGAGAAGTCAGTCCTGGTGTTGGTTGCAGCATTTTGAACACACAAAGATGAGAGGTCCAGGGTGATTTGCTCCCGTCTTAAGACCGGCTGGAAAATCCTTGCTTTAAATGGCCTCTCGCTGAAAGGGGGAGGTCCTGTGGCTCCACGAAGGACCTTCTCAGCAGAGACTACATACATTTCCTACATAGCCTCTTCCAACGTTCTGCCCAGGAAGGGACCATTTTTTCCTGAGCGACCATTGTTTTCAAGGATTGGAATACCATCTTGTTTAATCTGTAGCTTGAATCATGTCAATATTGACATGATTCAAGCTACAGACAATTCCACCTGGATGACTGAGAACCTTCATAGACACATCTTGTTTAATGTTGTGTGTGGCCTTCAGGGTGTGATTTGCATCTTGCTAGATTTGACGTTTTAGATAGCATTTGGTTGCATGCCATTCTACGTGCCTCTTTGCAGAACTTGTTCACTTGATACAAGGGAGCACTACAGGATCACCTCCAGGCAGAGAACTTTCCCAAAGAATCCATCGCACAGATATACTGGAGGTGCATGTAAAGTTTCTGCTCCTCAAAATATCTCTTGCACTACCTGCACACTTGCTGGTAAAAATATCCACAGCTCTATCAAGTCCTGCATTCACACTGCAGCCTACAGATTTCATTAGGATCATCTTACCAGTCAGCATAATCCCCGTCAAAGTGAGCGAGAAGTATGAAACTTGGATTTATAAGCTGACATGGAAAGTGACTTTTTGAGTGGAAACTTACTAAAAATTCAAGGCATATTTGCCATTATTAAGCGGAGTTGCTTTGCAACAATGCCACAATGAGCTCTATTAATCTCACACTCGCAACTTGAAATCACGCTGACACGCAACACTTTATTTCTTTACGCATTTAACGAAATTATAAATTTAGCAACTCAACCTTACTTAATTTCTCTTTTTACAGACAATTAAGCAAGCTCTTTATAGCACTACGGCTGGAACTCTGCCTGCAATCCTCACGTTCAATTAAACTGAACACGAGACATCAGAAGAGAATCAGTGCTTGGTTGTTGTTGTTGTTGTTTTAATCTCAGTCTGATTTACCTGGCAAACTACGCTCCAAAATGCAGTGCAAAGAAAATCTGTTCAATTTAAACGCATAAGACCAGAGAAACACAAAGTGACAACTTTAAAAAATACCCACTCTTTCTGTAGCAAGGCAAAAAAGAAGATGGCCTTTACTTTAACTCCAGTAATCGGAAGCCCCTTCCCCATGGACATTTTTAGTGGATCTTAGAAAATCATATATCCCATTTAGTCTTAAATTAACAACATAATAATACTTTTAAATACAGCATTTTATAGTATGAGTTACTATTTCAATCATTAATGACAAAAAAGGATTAGGGAAGAATTGCCATAAAGTTCTGTTCTCCAGGTTCTCAGATGCTGCTTTATATCAGAATGCCCTGTTTGTCTAAGAAGTTGCTTTCGAGGGTATTAGGGAGAGATCCTTCCCATCATTATTATTATTATTATTATTATTATTATTATTATTATTATTATTATTATTATATTGTTGTTATTATTATTATTATTATTATTATTATTATTATTATTATTAAACTCTGTTTGGTTTGCTTTCAAACTGGTGATATTAGGATCTTTGCCAGGCAGAGCAGATCTCTGTGGTTGAGATGTGCTCCCACATATCTCAATTCATAAGTAACCCACTACTGTGCCCCACACAAGCTTGATCCCGGGACAGCATAACCATGGAACCCCAGGGCAATATCCAACCATGTAGTCAAACGCATGTCTTTTCTACAGAAAGAAGTAATCACAACTTGGGACAAAACAGACCATAGATCCCAGAACTGGAAGTGGACATGGAAGCCATCAAGTCCAACTTCTGTCCAGTCCCAGAATTAAAAAATCTTGACAAGTGGCTGTACGGCTTTCTTTGAAGGCCTCAACAGGGACCAAGGATCAGCTGACAAGGGAAGACTTGGAGCAACTTCCAGTCAAAACAGAGAATCAGTGGCCAAGGCCAAGTAATGGCTGAACAGGAGTTTCATCCCTCCACACCTTCAGGATTCCAGACATTTGCTTTCCAAGTTACCTTCATGTTGAGAAGGTTCTTGGAACATTCGTATCTGAACACAAGGCAGACCAGACCATATCCTTGAGATTCCTTCATATGGAGAGTCTAAAGCAGTCTTTCTCAAGCTTGGCAACTTTAAGATGCATGGCAGAGCTTTCCAAACTTTTCATGTGGGTGACACACTTTTTAGACATGCATCATTTCGCGACACACTCTTGTGCAAGCAGGGCACAAGGCAGGCACTAGGACCTGTGTGGAATCACAGCAGGTTTGGAGGCAGCAAGGCACAAGGCAGGCACTAGGACCTGTGCGGAATCACAGCAGGTTTGGAGGCAGCAAGGCACAAGGCAGGCACTAGGACCTGCGCGGAATCACAGCAGGTTTGGAGGCAGCAAGGCACAAGGCAGGCACTAGGACCTGCGCGGAATCACAGCAGGTTTGGAGGCAGCAAGGCACAAGGCAGGCACTAGGACCTGCGCGGAATCACAGCAGGTTTGGAGGCAGCAAGGCACAAGGCAGGCACTAGGACCTGCGCGGAATCACAGCAGGTTTGGAGGCAGCAAGGCACAAGGCAGGCACTAGGACCTGCGCGGAATCACAGCAGGTTTGGAGGCAGCAAGGCACAAGGCAGGCACTAGGACCTGCGCGGAATCACAGCAGGTTTGGAGGCAGCAAGGCACAAGGCAGGCACTAGGACCTGCGCGGAATCACAGCAGGTTTGGAGGCAGCAGGGCACAAGGCAGGCACTAGGACCTGCGCGGAATCACAGCAGGTTTGGAGGCAGCCAGGCACAAGGCAGGCACTAGGACCTGTGCGGAATCACAGCAGGTTTGGAGGCAGCAGGGCACAAGGCAGGCACTAGGACCTGTGCGAATCACAGCAGGTTTGGAGGCACAAGGCAGGCACTAGTGTTAGGCACCAAAACTCACCATGCGCCTTCCAGAATAAGCCAAGTACACAACAGAGACTTTTTGAACGGATAACAGCAAATTTTAATTGGCCAAGCAAAGGTTGCCGGATGGCAGTCCTACAGACATCACACACAGGTGACCTCTGAATGGAACAGCCATACTGAGGACAAGAGTGCACAAACTTTTATACAGCAAATACAAACAGGAAATGAGGATGATGGTATGCCCAAATGTGGGTGAGGTGTCCTCTGACCATTCCCTGGGATTGGCTAGTTCTTGGGGATCAGGGTCCCTCCCAGAGCTGAAGGATTCTGGGATTCACCAGGTCAAGGGGGTGACGTGGGTCATCAACATAGTTACAAAGAGATGGGCCTGTGAACATTCACACCAATTGTTCTATGGGTTCATTCTGGAGGCCACAGATTAATACTTGCATCTTATACAGATAACAGTAACATTTTAGGAACATTCGGGTTATACAAGCAAAGTAAGTTACAAGAGGTCAAAACCATAAAATCACATCTTTGCACATTTACATCTTAGGAAGGAAACAAAGGATTTACTACAGAAAAGCCAGGTAAATATGTTAGCTTGTCTTAGGAAGGGGATGCTGACCAGATGGGTGGTCCCAGGCTGGTATGCATTCCTGAGAGAGGTAGAATTACTATCTAGCACCTAGCATTTCTATGCAGAATTCTTTGGGGCCTTGCTGGGGCAGGCCCATCTCAAGGGGTCATCCTTGGGTAACACTCTTTTGGTTTAAGCACAATCTTTGGTTCAGTGGAGTTCTAGCAGCGTTGCACTATGGGAAACACTAGAGCAGGGTGTTTTCCAGACCAAGGTCTGTGGCCCATGGTTTCTTAGATCCCTTCACTAGGATCTGCACAGAATCCTGGCAGGGCTCGAAGGCGGCAGCAGCTGCGACACACCCAGACACTGCAGCCGACACACTAACCTGTTGCGACGCAGAGTTTGGAAAGCTCTGCTGTATGGACTTCAACTCCAAGAATTCCCCAGCCAGCATAGGCTGCCTTAAGGGCCCCAGTTATGATCTTTATCAAATTATTAAGCAATTTATAGCAACATGTGGGCAAAAAGTTTGTCAACAACAATGGGCTTCCAGACCACAGTAGTGGTCAGTGTCTTGTCTTGACAGCTTTTTTCAAAAGACAGCAAGAAAATGGGGGGCTTTCATTTTCTGGAAGGGAAGCTCTGAAATATGATGGAGGATGGTTTCCTGGAAGAATGAGCCGCAGCAGACTGACCAGGGCTCAGGGTCAAAGCTACATTGCTCCTGCAATTACAGGATCTTCATTTAGCCCTCTGGGGAAAAATAAAGAGAATTTTACCTGACCTGCACCATTAAGGGCAAATTTCAATTGCTGATTTAAAAACCTTTCTAGCTCAATAAGGGAGAGGCAGATTCCGACTTTGAAACCCAGCAGGAACAGCAGCAGTGTTTTCAAAACCGTTTTCAATAGTTCATACGGCAAACAGTTTAAAAATAAGTCTTGGTTTTTGGCCTTGGGTACGATGTAAATTTAGCCTTCTTATTATAATATGAAGTGTGGTGTGTTTATTTGTTTTTTACTGTTCTTCCTCAAGTTCTCTGCATTTTAATAAGGCTGATCCGAGAAATGAAGCTCCTCTAAAACGTGCAATCTGGGTCTCAATGTTTCAAGGCCACATGCACGGTTCAGCTGTTTCGGTCCAAATTCCTTTCTTGGAAAAATCAGGATATTTGGATTTGATGATTAGGAATAATAATGGGCAACAGAAATAATGACAATCATAGAGAATATTTGTAGCTCAGGGTTGAACTGTGGAGTCCTTGGTGCTCTCTGAGCCTTGTTGTTTTCTTGCAGACGTTTCATTGCCAGGCTAGGCAACATCTTCAGTGTTTAGATTAACTCTGTCAATCAACCAAGCAGTAAACAACAACCCAGTCAAAGTACTACCAAGGAGAGTACAACACCCCCACCAACACAAGCACAACAAGCCATGGTATATAAACAGAGAGCAAGTTCCACTCCCTTTTCGCATTGAACATGTTGCCTAGCCTGGCAATGAAACGTCTGCAAGAAAACAACAAGGCTCAGAGAGCACCAAGGACTCCACAATGACAATTATGTTGTAAACTTAGAACAGGGTTTCTCCACCAGGGTTCCGTGGCACTCTAGGGTTCCACGAGAGGTCACTAGGGTTTCCCTGGGAGATCACGATTTATTTAAAAAATTATTTCAAATGCGGGCAACTTCACATTAAAGAGGTAAGTTTCATTCTTTATTTTTAGTTTAAGAACACCATTAATGGATATCTACAGGCCTACGCATGAAACGAATGTAATATTTTTGTAACTTCTGGCCTATATTTGAGCCTGAATGTGCAGGGGTTCCCCGAGGCCTAAAAAATATTTCAAGGGTTCCTCCAGGGTCAAAAAGTTGAGAAAGGCTGACTTAGAGTAAGAGTTTAATGTAAATGTATACTTATATCTGTTGCAAAGGAAGTTGGGAGTCATTTTTTCCCCTGTATTTTCTTTTTTTCCTTTCTTTTTTTTTCTGTACTTTTGACTTTACTCTCTTTCTTTCCATTCTGTTCTTCTATCTTACTTTCTATCTTAATCATTATTTTCTGTGGGGAACCTTTTGGGGAACCAGGTGGTATGTCCTAAAAATAATAAATTAAAAAAACCCTGAAATCATAAAGCTCCCTCAATCTCACCCCCAGAAATCTCACAAGAAATACCAAGATGACATGACATTTTCTGTTCTTATGTAAAATCTCATGAAATCTGTATGATTTTTGCAGCTTTTTAAAGAAATAAAAGTCTTTAAAAATTAGAAAAAGAAAAACAACATTTGCAACGTATATTACACTTTCATGGCACGGACTGATGGGCTAAGGGGGACACCGCCTACCCCTGGCGTTTACGAGAACCAGAGCAAAACAGAATCGATAACAAAGGAAAAAAAGGTCTTACTTGAATCGGGATTCTACCGCATCAACAGCTTTTTGGTATTGCTCAGTGGTGACTTTGTAGAACTGTGAGCTCTGTGGAGAGAGGGGAGAAAAAGAGGGAGGGGATTAAGTGTAAATGCCTAAATAAGCGAATGAGAAATGATAACAACATTTATGGGGTGGAAGTTCATCTCTCTTTTTTGGAGTCCCCAAGGAGATCTTTGTGGATATCAATACTTGCCGTTTCAAGCACAGCTACAAGCAGGACCATATAAAATATCCAGGATGCTTTTCTAATTAGCTAACACATCTTGACCAGAAAACATACAATCCACGTTCTTTCCATCCAGCTGCACATTTTGCCCCTTCAGCTTGGATTTTCTCTCGGTACCTTTTTCTCTTGGGGCCTTCCTCCTTTTGCTTGGTTTCGTCTACTCCTCTCCATCATCAGCCACGGGGCTCCCTGTGGTCCTACCACTTGTGACCCTCAGGGACCTGGTCTTCAGCTTCAGCTGAGTTCCCCAGCTGAACCTTCAGGACATCACAATGCCTCAGGCCTTGGCAACCGCAGACAAACAGAGCAGCTCAGGCGAACTTCAGTAATACTCACAGTGTTCAAGTGACTCCTGTGTAAGTCGGCCAAGACACTATTTTGGGTAAAAGCAACATTTTGTGGCACCAGAAAGATACACCTGTTTATTTCCATATAAGCATCCTCCCTAAACCACTCTACTTCAACAGAAACAGCCCTGAGAAGAGAGTTTCCCCCCCTCTCGCTCTCAAAATCTCTTTCCTTCACACACATATACGCATATAAAACCTTTTTTGGTGGTGGGGGAGGAGGCAGAAAGCAGGAAAGGGAAGAAATGATAAAATAAGAGGGGAGAGGCAGAATTATCTGTAGTCATATGGTAGGGAACCTCAACATGTCTCCTCCTTTGACCGTTAATTCATCTCTCTGCACCAAAAGGATACTAAAAATGCATCAGTATAAATCTGATAGGAGTTCAGATCAACCGTTTGCCTCATGTACGCAACTAAGATTAGAAGTACAGCATATTTTCTATCGTGCAGAAGAACGAAATACAGAACAATCCACACATCAGTACTCAGGAGTAAATTCCATAGAACTCAATGAAGCTTCCTCCCATAGTAATGGATACAGTGAACCGTTAAGTTGGAACCCAAACAGTGATGATGGTCCAGTCCCTTTCTACACTGGGAAGAGGTGGAAAAGAACTCAGCTTTGTCTGTGTCTCTGAGGGGGGCACTGAGTTAAGCTGAAGCAAGAGGTGGGCCCAATCATTCTACCGGTATGTGGTGTATATCCTTTGAACCTTCCTGAGACAGGTCTGCTTGTCATCATTTGAGGGAGGCCTCTACGCCCTCCCTATCATTTCCCTTTTGTTCGTCTTCACCGTTTGTCTTTCTGTGGCTATCTCACAGAATCATAGCCTTGGCAGGGTCCACAAGGATCATCCAATCCAGTGTTTCTCAAGCTCAGCAACTTTAAGAGGTGTGGACTTCAACTCCCAGAATTCCCCAGCCAGCCATGCTGGCTGGGGAATTCTGGGAATTGAAGTCCACACATCTTAAAGTGGCCAAGGTTGAGAAACACTGGATTAAATTTGTACAATTTGTTTAACGGGTATAGGGAGGCCTCAACTATGCCTGAACATTGGAATACAAAGGAAACAGTAATAAGAATGAAAAAGTACAGGGGATTACTTCGTGAAGTGTGTCTGGGAAAATGCTGGGAAGAATTCTGACTGAAAGGATGCAAGAGTTGACAATGAATGACGTTTAGGAAGCGCAGTGTGGATTTATGTATGCAAGGGAAGCACAGACCAGATTTTTGCTCTTCAACAGGTTGCTGAGAAATGTATGAATGTAAGCTAGTTTACTGTGTTTGCTGATTTATAGAAAGCATATCACGAAATGAAGAGACACAAATAATGGAATATTCTTTGCAAATATGGAGTTGCAGGTTGCTTGCCAAGTGTGGTACACGAGAGAAAGTAAGCACGCATGGGAATGTCATGCTTACCAACTGGTTCTGCATTGAGCAGGGAGAAAGATGGGGATGTGCAATGTCCCCCTTGGTTAATGTATTTATGGAAAAATGTTCAAGGAATTCTTGCAGTGACTTTAGAGGTATGTTGCTTGATCGATTGGGGACATAAATTGTATAGTTTTGTATTCAGACAATGCAGTTTTGTTGGCAGATGATTTGCAGTGGATATTAGACAGATTGGATGATTTAAGGAGTATGGATCTGAAAACTAATGTATCAAAGACCAAAGTATTAGCATTTGTCAGGTAACATGGAGTGAACAATTGCAGGCTAAATAAGTGACAAAAAACTAGAGCAAGCTGATGTAATCACTCTTGGAAGAATGTTAAAGAAAATTAAAGATAGGAAAATGGACGCAAAAGAATAAGATGTGCAAATGCTGGTAGAAAGATAGGGGGTAGTAAACAGTTTGTTGCAAGGAATGAATGTTTGTCAAAAGAAGTAGAAATGACTGTGTACAAGTGTGTGCTTCTGCTTAGTTATGAAAATGAGAGCTGATAAGTCACGAGGAACCTAAAACCAATTGAATGCAGTGAGAATGGGCTACTTAAGAGAAGTGTGTCCTAGAAGAGTTTCACCAAGAATTAATGGGTGCTGAATGAACATGGTCTGAATAGAAAAGCGAGGTGTTTAAAGAGAACAAATCTGGATTGAACCACAGAATATATGACGGAACAGGAAATGGGTCAATGGAAGGGGAAATCTAAGGAAGTCATGGTTGAATGGAGTGATGAGATCTTTAAAAAGAGAGAGGTGAGACATTTAAAGAACAAAAGACAATGTCTCAACCAATGTACGAATGTGATGGAAGCAAAAAGGGTTTGCAAGATAGGAAGATACGGAACATGAATGGCGTAAAGTAGTTTTTGTTCTGTTTAATTTTCTTTTCAGCTTTTTAATTCTTTGGCTTACTATTTCTTTCTCCTCCTCTGAGGGCAATGATGCTTACCCTAAGGGGATAGTGTGATGGATATGTGTATGTATAGGAAAGTAGCTACATATGAAAAAGTGTCTATTGAGCATAGTTAACCAAAGCCTGGGAATGATATTAAAGGCAAAACTGAAGTACTTTGGCCACATAATGAGAAGACAGGATACCCTGGAGAAGATGCTGATGCTAGGGAAAGTGGAAGGCAAAAGGAAGAGGGGCCGACCAAGGGCAAGATGGATGGATGATATTCTGGAGGGGACGGACTCGACCGTGGGGGAGCTGGGGGTGGTGATGGCCGACAGGAAGCTCTGGCGTGGGCTGGTCCATGAAGTCACGAAGAGTCGGAAGCGACTGAACGAATAAACAACAAATTATTATTGTTGTTGTTGTTGTTGTTGTTGTTGTTATTATTATTATTATTATTATTCCCATGTGTTCTATTTCCTTTCTCTGGCCATCTTCTTCTTAGAAGCCATATCCTGACTGCTTCCACTGTCTTCTGGCTCCATTATATTTGTCTGTCTCACCTCAAATAGTGTGGCAGACATTTGGTCAAAAATGTTGCAGCTGGTCTGATGCCTTGCACAGGTACCTCATCTACCCACTAGCTGGGATGGCCAACTTGGGGGGCGCTTGTCAAACAAATAAGGAACAGTTCAAAAAGCAACAAATCTTTGTTTAAAGATAGAGATAAAATATGGGGGGGGGGGAGAAAAATATCTGCTCTCCACCATCAGCATTAAAAGCAAATTGCTATTTTTACTAAACTACGAAATTCATGAGCCACTAATCATTTAGGTCAACAGGTACAACGGCTTCAATATATATTATTTAGCATGCATTATTAACTAGCATATTTGTCATTTAGCATGTATATAGGACCCAATATATTCCAAATCAGGCTACAGAGAGCAAATTTTAAAGAGATCCCTACCTGCAGAGACAGCAGAAAAGAATAGAGGACTCGGGAAAGAAGAGGAAAACAAAAATTGTGCGTGGTTTAATTTTGGGATCTCTCTACTTGATCCTAGTCATCTTGTCTGCCTCCTGAGGAATCTGTATAACGAACAAGTAGCAACGGTAAGAACAGACCACGGAACAACGGACTGGTTTAAGATTGGGAAAGGAGTACGGCAGGGCTGTATACTCTCACCCTACCTATTCAACCTGTACGCAGAACACATCATGCGACGTGCTGGGCTTGAGGAATCCAAGGCTGGAATTAAAATCGCTGGAAGAAACATTAACAATCTCAGATATGCAGATGATACCACGCTGATGGCTGAAAGCGAGGAGGAGCTGAGGAGCCTCATGACGAGGGTGAAAGAAGAAAGTGCAAAAGCTGGGTTGCAGTTAAACCTCAAAAAAACCAAGATTATGGCAACCAGCTTGATTGATGACTGGCAAATAGAGGGAGAAAAAGTGGAGGCAGTGACAGACTTTGTATTTCTAGGCGCAAAGATTACTGCAGATGCTGACTGCAGCCAGGAAATCAGAAGACGTCTACTTCTTGGGGGGAGAGCAATGGCAAATCTTGATAAAATAGTTAAGAGCAGAGACATCACACTGACAACAAAGGTCCGCATAGTTAAAGCAATGGTATTCCCTGTAGTAACCTATGGCTGCGAGAGCTGGACCATAAGGAAGGCTGAGCGAAGGAAGATAGATGCTTTTGAACTGTGGTGTTGGAGGAGAATTCTGAGAGTGCCTTGGACTGCAAGAAGATCAAACCAGTCCATACTCCAGGAAATCAAGCCAGACTGCTCACTTGAGGGAATGACATTAAAGGCAAAACTGAAGTACTTTGGCCACATCATGAGAAGACAGGATACCCTGGAGAAGATGCTGCTGCTAGGGAAAGTGGAAGGCAAAAGGAAGAGGGGCCAACCAAGGGCAAGATGGATGGATGGTATTCTGGAGGTGACGGACTCGACCATGGGGGAGCTGGGGGTGGCGACGGCCGACAGGAAGCTCTGGCGTGGGCTGGTCCATGAAGTCACGAAGAGTCGGAAGCGACTGAACGAATAAACAACAAACAAGAAAACCAAAGCCTTCCTGAGCCCTTTCACCCTCACCCTAAAACACCTTCTTCCGCAGGACAGAGGTATAAACACTTCATATAGGCAACACATTTTGACTGGTAGTCTTTTTGCTTTCACGTATGATATTACCTTCCCCAGTCAATCTCAAGAGAGGATTGGGTCATCAGGTAGAATCTTCTGCTATGTATCATATCAAATTCACTATTAACTTGATGGCCAAGAGGCTAGAAGACAGGGGTGGGGGGGAAAGGCCCCTGCCTTTAGGTCAGCATTTCTCAACCTTGGCAACTTTCAGATGTGTGGATTTCAACTCCCAGAATTCCCCGACATGCTGGCTGGGGAATTCTGGGAGTTGAAGTCCACACATCTGAAAGTTGCCAAGGTTGAGAAATGCTGCTTTGGGTGTTCTAAGAAGTGCTCAACTGTGTTTCACTGACATCTCAAAGATGAAATGCCATCTGGAAAGGTAACAGGACAAATATTTAATCATTTAAGCCTGAGCCTTTATGTTGTCCAAAACCACTCCGATATTCGCTAGGGATCTGCAAAAATCATTGGAAAAAACATTACGCCGAGAAGAAGAAAATTGTGTTTCAGGCCTCGTGTCTTTTACACAAATTATAATAAATTGTGGAACTGATGCTACAGTCAAAAGGGCGCATGAAGATTAAACAGAACATGGTGGTCTCTGAGCTCCAAACTGGATCCCGCAATCTGGGCCTTATAATTCATTTGTGAAGCAAAGTTCCATGAGCATGTTTTGTGGGGTAGTTTATTTTTTAATAAATCACTGCTGGCCGGTAAGAAAATGAAAATGAAATCTTCTTCACATTGCTGCCCCCTCTCTGCATTTGGCAATCGTGCTCATCCAATGACAGTCACATCCAGGTTCCTCAGATACAAATAAAATCAATTGGGATGTGATTAGACAAGCAGAGGGACCACAAGGCGCATATGGACAGGTCACCGTTTGAGATGATGAATCGTCCTCCTATCAACCCGCCATCCCCTCCGATGCTAACATTTGCTATCATCTTATACGGAGAGTGATTTATCTTTCTTCGGCGTGATCAATAAAGATGAACACAACAGTTGTAAAGATCGATCGCAATTTTTTATCATTTTAAAGCATGAAGGCACATTTTGGAGACAAAAGCAATATTCTTTGCATACCGGCTTGGTTTTTTTTTCTTTTTCGGATCTGCCATTTGAATGATCAGCTGCTACACATGTTGAGCAGTTTTAATCTGACTTCAGACAATAAAGGAGCCATTTATCAATGTAGGTCTCGCTTGGCCCAAGTTTCAACTGGCACGGTTTTCACTTGGAAGTGTACTTGGGTGTGCATGTATACTCTCTCTCTCAATGGGCAAAGTTTTTTTTTTCCCCCACCCAATCACTGCACTATTCTTTAAAGAGAAAATCCAGAACTATAAAAAAATTGGAAAGAAATATCCATATTTACTTTAATAGGCTGTCCATTAAAAATTACATGAATGTCCGGTCTTCTAATGTACTGGCAGGGGGAAAAAATGGCTCCTTTCTTCTCAGCTAGTTAATTGAATCTGTCCCTTAATAAGACAATAAATTATGACATATGGTAGTTTCAGTTTCAGGTCAAGGAATCTGTTTGGAAAATGACAGCAATACCCTATCCTATATCAGCGGAGTGAAAAAAATATAGCTTTCTCACTTTCTCAACAGTAACAGGAGGTTGAGTTCCAAATTTAGAGCAAAATTGCAAAGAATTCTAAGTATTTACATTCTGTTTTTGTTGACACAGTGCACACACAAAATTCCACATCCGCTGATCTGAAAGCTAGTTTTGAAATCTCCACAATTTAGCCATGGCTTGTGGGCAACAGCCTTAAAATTGGAGACTATCTATTGGCTACCTACCAACCACTAGTTGACCATCCAAGTCTTTTGATGGTTTACAGTGAAAAATAAATATAAAGTAAGTTGTTTAAAACAGTCAAAATGACAAGTAAAACAAATAAAAACAAAAAAATTAAATTAACAATGAATCCCCATACAGGTAGTCCTCACTTAACAACCATTCATTTAGTGAGGCTTCAGACTTACGATGGTGCTGAAAAAAACAACTTACAACCGATGCTCACACTTACAACCGTCACAGCGTCCCCATGGTCACGTGATCATGATTTGGGCGCTTGGCAACCAGTTCACATTTATGACTGTGGCAGCATCCTGTGGTAACGTGATCGCTATTTTTTACCTTCCTGACCGGCTTCTGGGAAGCAAAATCAATGGGGAACCACGTGATTCACTTAACAACTACATGGTTTGCTTAATGCCCGTGGTGATTTGCTTAACCGCCCCCAAAAAAGTTGTAAAATTGGATCAGATTCGCTTAATGACCGCTTTGCTTAGCAACCAAAATTGTGGTCTTGATTGTGGTCGTTAAGCGAGGACTACTTATATAAAAGCCTGTTCAAAACAATATATTTTAGCCATGGCTTGTGGGTAGGATGGGGCAGACCACCTTAAAAATGGAGATTATCTATCTAATAAAAACAAAAAATTAAAATTAACAATGAATCGCCAAACAAAAGCCAGTTCAACAGTCAAAATGACAAATAAAAGTAAAGCCAGTGAGATCTTGAGGTGGCTCTCTTGTGCCTTGTGGTTTCTTACATTTTTAAATAATTACTCTTTTTATATATTTATTGTATTATTAATTGTTGTACACTGCCCAGAGTCATTTTTTGTGGGATGGGTGGCCATATAAACTTGATATATGCATGAAAGTAAATCAATAACAAAAACACAACATTCAAATTAACTATGAATCGCCATATAAAAGCCTGTTCAAAAAGATATACAGTATCTTAAGGGCTTTTTAAAAAGCTAACAAAGATTTTAGCCCCTTAAACCTACAGAGAGGGCTATTCCAAAAAGCTGGGGGTGGTAACAGGAAAGCTTCCATCCAAAATGGCTCCCCGAGGAGTTCATGGCAGCTGCAGACCAACCTTCTCAGCTGACCTGGGAAAGAGCTGTCGTCTCCATTAGAGTGGACGTGGGTTGTGTAGGCCGTGGAAGGTAATATAGTTAGGAGAAGCTAAAGGAGAAAGCATCTAAGACCCACATTGCTATTTTTATCTATGCAGCTTGTCTGCTGCCCCACCCCAGATCTCCATGGGTCCTCCTCTTTGCTGAGAACAGTTTGGCTGAAACAGTACCTCACAATGGTCTTTCTCTCATAAATACAAAACCAAGCCAAAGTTACAGCATTTTTATCTTATACTGCTGGAGGATTCAAAAAAAACAAATTGAACAAGGGGAAAAAAAGAGTAGCACAAAATAACTACAAACACCCTAAAAATTGGAATATTAAATGCGTATTCCTTCTACACAGCTTGAGGATACACCCCTCAACATCAGCCAGATACAGGTAGTCCTCACTTAATGACCATTCATTTAGTGACCGTTCAGACTTAAGGCGGTGCTGGAAAAAAACGACTTACAACCGGTGCTCACAATTAACGACTGTTGCAGCATCCCTGCAGTCATGTGATCACGATTTGGGTGCTTGGCAACTGGTTTGCATTTATGACTGTCGCAGCATCCCATGATCACGTGATCGCCATTTTCGACTTTCCCGGCTGGCTTCTGGCAAGCAAAATCAATGGGGAACCATGTGATTCACTTAACGACCACGCGGTTCGCTTAATGACCGCAATAATTCGTTTAATGGCTGCCGCAAAAAGGTTGTAAAATCGGGTTAGATTCACTTAATGACTGCTTCGCTTAGCAATTGAAATTCTGGTCTCAGCTGTGGTCATTAAGTGAGGACTACCTATATCCTGCACTTTATTCTTTTTGAGAAGATTTGAGACTCTAGTGGGTCTTAAATCTACAAAACCCTCATCACATCTCTAATGCAACCTTCCAGCCAGAATCTATCTAAACAATAACAGGCTACAGTAGAATATTGTTTAAAACCCTAGCCTACCATCAAATCTGCTCTCTGGAATGAGGAAACAATAAGCTATCATTAGTGTTCCTTCCAAGCTAACCACTGTTAGCCTTGCCCTAATCCATTCCTCCCTTTCCTGTACCTCAGTTTTAAAAAGTTTAATTTCCTTTCTCTCTTCTTTGTCTCTGTATCTTTCCAGCTCTCATGCACACCCTGTTCCAATACACTAGTCCTGATTTATAATCAAGTGCTTTCTCAGTGGTGCCATGATTTAAATGGCAGTAGACATCTCTTTTTCCAAGCATGGTTAAAAACTTGTAATGTAATAAAACACCCCACTGAATTCTGGCTTGGAACGAACCAAGGAGTTTCATTTTTCAGCAGCTCCAACACCCCAAAGATAACTAACAAATCAATCTTACAGTGGACATGCTTGAATCCTTCAACGTAAAAGATAAATGCCCCGAAATGCATTAAATATATGGTGAGTTACAGCACTTGTGTATGGAAACTCAGAAACGGGGTGCGTGTATATAAATGCGCTTTCTTAAAACCTATCTGGAAACAGTAAAGTGCGAAATGATTGGGATTTGCAAAATGTTAGAACCTTTCCCGTCAGGCTGGAGAAGTTCAAACATTTGAAAGATTTTGACCTTGAGGTATTTGCACCCCTCTACAAAAGATCACATGTTATCTATATCTGATGAAATATCTTCACCAGAGAAGAATATCTAAGAATCCTTCACTGTATTTTGAAAAGATTAACAGCTTTTTTCTGCCTCTAAGAACATAAGAAGAGCTGTGTTAGAGCAAACTAAGTGCCCATACAGTATTAGTCCAACTAGTGACCATGAGAAAACTGCAAGCAAGACATAAACTCAACATCAGATTTGCTGAAACCAAGTCTACTCCTGAGAAATATTACATCTCTGTTATGCCATGGAAATTTCAGTTTAGATATGTGGGATATACATTTCATGAAAATTATATTCCCCCTCCATTTAGGCTGGACTTTAACTCCCTCCTTCCATGAAGGCTCCTAGAGATGGGAATGAAAACCAAATGTCCCAAGTATAACCTGTAGTGGGAAATGAAAACTCCCATTCAGTTAGAAAGATGCTGCAAACTCTACAGCAGGGCTTTCCAAAGTACCGCCGCTGGTGACACACCAGCGGTGGCGGCGGCGGCGGCAGTGCGGCGGCGCACGCGTGCATGGCAGCGGCGGCAGCCTCCGCTAAAACGCGGAACCACTGATCCCACGCCGCTGCTGCTGCCGCCGTGCACGTGCACGCTGCCGCTTCCGGGTGGTGTGGAGACAAACCACGCTGTGTGTGGCGACACACTTTTGTGTCGCGACACACAGTTTGGAAAGCTCTGCTCTACAGTTTCATCATCATGCAACCAAAGTGAAGTGATAAGAAAAGATAAAGTCTTCCTCAAGTCAGATCTGTCCCATTATGCCAGGGTTTCTCAACCTTAGCAACTTTAAGATGTGTGGACTTCAACTCCCAGAATAGTCCACACATCTTAAAGTTGCTAAGGTTGAGAAACCCTGCATTATGCTAGAAGGCTTACATGCTGTTTTCTTGGCCATCAGATGCCTTCTTCCCATGATGCTTGACATGCTACCACTTCCTGTTCCACTGAAGGAAAACATTTACACATCATCACAAAGGTAAAAAAAAGGTAAAGGTTCCCCCCCCACACATTTGTGCAGTCGTGTCCGACTCTAGGGGCCGGTGCTCATCTCTGTTTGTTAGCCGAAGAGCCAGCATTGTCCGAAGACGCTTCCGCGGTCATGTGGCCGGCATGACGCATGCGGAACGCTGTTACCTACCCACCGAAGTGGTACCTATTCACCTACTTGCATATCTATGAAGGCACACAGAAAAGGGTGTGTCACACTGCCAATGTGCGATGTTCATGAAAAGACCGTTGGCATACCCAGAAGCTCTTGATTGTTGTTCTTGGCCATAAAATTACAGCTTCTGAAGATCCATGTAATCCCCTTTAATCGTTAGAAGATTTCATGATTTTTGCTTATTCGATTTGGAATACGTCCCCCATTTTCATTAGGATTGTGTATCTTCTTCTGCCAGTACTGAGCCTACACAATACTATATACGTGATTTTCTCCAGAATGGCAATAAGCATACGGAAGAGTGTTCAAAGTAAAAGAGCTCTTAGCTCTGCTTTAAGACAGAGGATCATCTCTTGGAAGATCAAAATCCTGGAAGTCAATATATTTCAGACCCTAGGAAACAGAGCAGCTGTATTTCTTAATAGGACAAGAAAACAAGCAAGCAGTAATGTGTCTCAAAGAGATTACAGCTCTGCCTAAGAAGGCCTTTCATCCAATAATTCAGAATTAAATGGCCCCACCTTCAAGATTCCACATTCTACTGCATCAATGAAATCCAACACGTAAATCAAAATGGGGGGGGGGACGGGGACGGGGAACCTTCGTGTCTTTTCCATTATTTTTATAAGCATGCTTAACCCCCTAAGGGGCCAACACATTTAAAGTTTTGTTTCTAAGCCTATTTTAAGCACAACTAAGGGATCATTCTAATAAGTCTAAGGATACGCCTGTTATCCCTCTCAAAAGATATGCACGCTTCATTTCACAATTAGAAAATTCACTGCCTAGCTAATATTTAGAGGTGCTAAAGAAAATGAAAATGTTTCATCAAAGGATATACCTATTTCACAAGCCTTGTAGCAATTCACTCAACCATCTAATTTGCATGTAATTGAAACACATTCTGTTAATACAAATCTTCGGCACATGGTTAGACACACAATGATATTTAAACATCCTTTGATGACAGGATGCCTAATCAAAGCCAACTATGTTTACAACTTTTTCCTCCTTGGCATCCTGTACCGGCAATATTGCATAATAGAAACTCCAGCCTCATGAAGTTACTAATGTTTGCAATTCTTTAGCATAGCAAAGGCCCCTTGTCATCTTCCATTGCTTTGAGAAGGCTCTGGAGACTTAATTGGCGAGAACTTTTCACTGTTCCCTCTTGAATAATACCAGCACTCCAGACTGTGTGCACATTAGCAGAAATGGCACATCTATAACAATGCCAGGCAGCCACTAAATTCTCTCCCACAGGATGCCAGCTGATTCTGTACATTCAAAGCGGCTGAAAAAAATCGGGAGTATTTAGTTTGCTACTGTGATGAAGTCAACACGAGGGGTGAATTTCTCCACTAATGAACACCGTTTCAAAAGTGGAGTGGGGTCCAATGCCCCGTCCTCCAAGACTTTCTGCCATGACTTCTAAACTTAGCAGAATGCATCGTCCTTTGGAAGTTGCCTCTCCAACATCCAGGCAAAAAGCAAAAACTATGGAGTGAATTGCCCCCATAGAAGAAAGGTCACAATATAATGGACATCTCTGTCCAGGCATCTGAATTCAGAATGCTCGACCAACTTGTTGTATAGCATTTCTCTATTGTGTAACTTTAACAGGGTGACTGTAGCTTGAATCATGTCAACTGGATTTCTATTTTCTCAGTGGAAACGTTTCGCTCCTTATCCAAGGAGCTTCTTCAGTCTGAGCAAAGTTAGTAAGGGAATCCTTAAATATGTTTCTAGGTGGCTGTGTGACCTTGCACCTGGGGCTAGGTCATGGTTATTTTGAGATGTTATTTCTAAGTCCCTTTATCATCTAAAGGAGGATCGTTAAGATTACCATGCTGCTGTTGAGCTTGCGAAATGGTCTTAATCTTCCTAGGCACAGAAGACAAAGCAGGAAGGAAAATAGGGGAAAGATTGTGCCTGAGGCCCCCACCTCTATTCAAGGAAGGATTTTCCAAGTTGGCATAAATGGATTCCTTGACCCCTCTCTCAAACCACCTATCTTCTCTGTCTAAAATGTGAACATTAATGTCCTCAAATGAGTGTCCTTTTTCCTTTAGATGAAGATAAACTGCTGACTCTGGTCCTGTGGTGTTACTTCTCCTGTGTTGGGCCATCCTCCTGTACAAAGGTTGTTTGGTTTCTCCAATGTAGAGTTCAGAGCACTCCTCACTGCACTGGATTGCATACACTACATTGCTTTCCTTGTGTTTTGGAGTTTGATCTTTGGGGTGTACAAGCCTCTGTCTCAGTGTGTTGGTGGGTTTGAAATATACAGGTATGTGGTGTTTGCCAAATATCCGTTTTATCTTTTCAGACACGCCAGCCATGTAAGGAATGACCAGGTTCTTCCGTTTACTCTGAGTCTCAGCCCTATCTGTTGCTGTTTTAGGTCTGGTATATTTAGATTTAGTGAAGGCCCAATTTGGATATCCACAGGCCTTCAGAGCTGTTCTCAGGTGCTGATTTTCATTCTTTTTGGAATCCATGGAGGTGGGGATGGTTTCTGCTCTGTGTGACAATGTCTGACTCTTAGTTTGTGCTGCAGTGGATGGTGGGAGTCAAACATCAGATATTGATCTGTGTGTGTGGGTTTCCTGTAGATCCCTATTTCTAGCTTGCCACCGGTCCCAATGAGGACTTCACAGTTTAGGAATGCCAGTCTGTTGTCCTTGGTGTCTTCTCTGGTGAACCTAATGTTGGCATCTATAGTGTTTATATGGTCCGTGAAGGCCTGTACTTCCTGGGCCTTGATTTTGACCCAGGTGTCATCCACATACCTAAACCAGTGGGTGGGCACCGTTCCCTGGAATGTGTTGAGTGCTTTCTTCTCCACTTCTTCCATGTATAAATTGGCCACAATGGGTGACACAGGAGAACCCATGGCACACCCGTGTTTTTGTCTGTAAAAGTCACCTCTGTATGTGAAATAAGTGGTGTTAAGACACAGGTCCAGAAGATGGCAGATCTGGTTTGGGTTGAGATGGTTTCTCCTTTCAAGGGTGCTGTCCTCTTCTAGTCTCTTCCTGACAGCGGATAGAGCATGAGTGGTGGGGATGCTGGTGAAAAGGGAGGACACATCCAAGGAGACCATAGTTTCATCTGTATCCAGTTTCAGGATCTTTGCTTTGGAAACAAATTCTTCCGAATTATGGATGTGGTGTTCAGAGTGTCTAACTAGAGGTGCTAGTATGGTAGAGAGGTGTTTGGCAATGTTGTATGTTACCGAATTAATGCTGCTGACTATGGGTCGGAGGGGTGTTCCTTCCTTGTGGATCTTAGGAAGTCCGTAGATGCAGGGGATGGCTTCTCCAGGATACAGATGGTGGTAGGTAATTCTATCGATGGATTTTTAACAGGGTGACTCTTGCTGAACCAAACTCCATGGGAAATGGGTGATAATAGGAATGTAATTATAACACTAACTTCTATGTGGGTGAGCTTTTTAGGAACCCTGTTTAATTTAAACAGGAAACTATCCATCCATCCATCCATCTTTATTTGCCATGGTAGGTCAAATTAAAGACCACCAGATATCTGAGAAGCTCTTTGATGATTTGCAGATTCTATGATATCCACCTCTTTGTCTCAGCCAGATGATGATGAGACCCAGTTTGGTCTAGTGCAGGGTTTCTCCACCAGGTTTCCGTGGCACCCTCGGGTTCCGCGAGAGGTCACTAGGGGTTCCCTGGGAGATCACGATTTAGTTTAAAAAGTTATTTCAAATTTGGGCAACTTCACATTAAAGAGGCAAGTTTCACTCTTTATTTTTAGTTTAAGAACACTGTTAATGCAGATATACAGGCCTACCCATGAAACGAATATAATAATTTTGTAACTTCTGGCCTATATTTGAGCCTGAATGTGCAGGGGTTCCCGAGGCCTGAGAAATATTTCAAGGGTTCCTCCAGGGTCAAAAGGTTGAGAAAGGCTGGGCTAGTGGTTAAGGCTCCAGGCTAGAAACCAGGAGACTGAGAGTTCTAGTCCCGCCTTAGGCATGAAAGCCGGCTGGGTGACCTTGGGCCAGTCACTCTCTCTCTCAGCCCTGGGAAGGAGCCAATGGCAAACCAGGAGACTGAGAGTTCTAGTCCCGCCTTAGCCATGGAAGCCGGCTGGGTGACTTTGAGCCGGTCACTCTCACAATGTCAGGCTCAGGCGACAAGCTAGTCAATTCCTTTCACAACCAACAGATCAACGTTCCGTTGATCTGAAAAAGCAGACCCTGCACCTGGAGGAAAAATGCTAGGAAGAAAAATAAAAAAAAGAATCTTAGCCAGATGATACAGATATAAGCACAGACATGTACACAGAGATTCCTTGCACTCATTTGCATCTACAGGAAGGAAAACAGAGTGAACAAGTTAAAACTTCATCACGTAAGCCCTTGGATAAGCCTGAGCAAAATGTACATTAGCAGAGGAAAATTGGAACAAAATCCATCTTATACAGTGCAGGATCATGAGCTAAGTATTTAAACTTATGTTTTCACACTCATTGCATCCCACGTCATTCATGAGTTCTATGACCCAATCTCATGCAGAACGCTGTTTCTAAAAGCTGTGTGGCCATCTGGACTTCTTTTGTTCACCAATACCCACTTAAATAGCTTAAATTCAAAGTTATTTCACCAACATATCCCCAACATTCTGCAATAAAAATTGGTTTATTGAAGAATCCTTTCTGGAGAGCTCCCTGCATCTTCCTTCATGTCTGTTACTGTTGGAAATATGGGGTTTCAACCAAGCCTGTCTCACATGAACACAAGGGAGGGGCGGCTCTGCTGCAACCTAGTTTTGCTGCTTTGTGTGGGAGGGGCTTGAATCCCGGTTTCCTGTTTCCTCTTCTCTCCATACTTGCACCCAGCAAGTCCGCCAAAAGCGGGTTTGGTCAGAACAACTCGCTTGCACGCACGGGACCATTTCAACAATGAAACTGCTTGTAACAAGATCTACGAATAAAAATGTAAGCAATCTTTATTTCCCTTTTTACACTGACTAAATGTGTGAAGAGTCTTTATTTCTCTGAACTATAAAAATAAGCCATTCTGTGCAAGTTTATTGCTGGACACTTTCTACTCTGCTAAACTAAATAAAACGCTGCTTGGGTTTTTCTGTTACTAACATTTCAGAACCCCTACAGTTACTAGGTATTCTTAATCTTTCATTCTTTGATATTTTTTTCTTAATAAAAGAAAACAGATAATGTTTATGGCACTTTCCTACTGAGGATGATTTTCACACTCCCTCAACTGTATTAAGCAGTTTCTCAGCATTCACAAATCAATCACCCTGCTCTCTTTTATACTGATTTCTCCCACCCAGTTCATCTCACAGTGAAGCTGAGATTTCCATTTGTGCTGTTTTTCAGAACACTGAAAACAATTCCTCAATACAGCCAGAAAGTTGCAGAGAGGGTAAATCTACACTCCGTGTATAGAGCCCAGATGTGGGATTTTTAGATCACAAAGCATTGCTGATTCAAAAGTAACTTTTAGCTCCTTCTCAACTTCAACTCCCCCTCCCCAAAAATCATTTTAAACTAACTTGGTTGCTATTTAACGAACCCAGAGAAATAAAACCATGAGAAAAGGATCACTATGCTCTCCACAGATCCCAAGCCCCATCTTGAATCCCAACACTAGATCTCCCATGTAGGCTGGGGCACAGTAGACTCAGATTTGTAGAGTTGTAGGAGGTCATCAAGCACAACCCTCTGCACACTACAAGATTTACTACAACATCTGACCATCCAGTCTCTGTTTGAAAACCTCCAGTGAAGGGGAAGAAGCTACACCATGACGTAACCTATGCCACGGATTGACAGCTCTTCCTGTCAAGAAGCTCTTCCTCGTGTCTAATCTCTATCTACATCCTGGAAGTTTCATCCCGTGAGATCTAGTCTTACCCTCTGGAGCAAGTGAGAGTAAGTCTGAACTCCCTACAATGTGACAGCCCTTTAGATATTTTAAGGCAGCTATCACGTCCCCTCTCAACCTTCTCTTCTGCAAGCTAAACATACCTAGGCCTTTTAACCATTTCTTGTAGGACCTGGTTTCTACTCCTTTCACCATCTTGGTAGCAATCTCTGGACTTGCTCCAGTTTACCAATGTCTTTTTTAAATTGGAGTGTGCAGAACTGAACACAATAGTCCAAGTGAAGCCTGATCAAGGCGAAGTAGACAGGGATAATTACTTCCCGTGATCTGGACTATGCGGATCTGAGATGGTATTAATTGTGTTAGTCAATGACCTCTAGTGGATCCGGGACTGATAACCCTCTGGGCTCACTGCAAGGATCGGGAGTGGGGGGCATGGTGTTGCAGCGGTTCTTCTTCTTTCTCTGCAGCTGGTTTCACTGGTGTTGGTAAGGGGGAGAGATTGAATGTAAAGCCCCTACTTTGTGGGGTTCCTCAGGGCTCAATGCTCTTGCCTGTTTAATATCGACATGAAGCTACTGAGTGAGGTCATCCATCAGTCTGTAGTCAGTATCATCATTATGCTGATAATACTTAGTTATGTATCGCAACCCTGGTGATATTGTCAAGGTCTTGTCACTAAAGTGTTGGACCTGGATGGGAAGAAACAGGCTTAAGTTCAACCCTAACGAGACGGAATGGCTGTGGTTTCTTGGAGCACCTGGATCGAGGGACTTCTCACCTTTGGTCCTGAATAGGGCTGCACTTCTCCATTCACAACTGGTGATTAACCTGGGGGTCTTCCTGGGCTCTCAGCTCCTGCTCAAGGAACAAGTAGCAACTGTGACCAGGAAGACCTTTGCACAGATCCACCATTGCCACCATTCCTGAACCAGGAGACCTTCCTTATGGTCCCCTTGTCTGTGGACTACTGCATTTGACTTTATATGGAGTTGCCCATTGAAGACCACTCGGAAGCTCCAGTTGGTTTAGAATGCTGTGGCACAAGCAGTTCTGGGCAGGACTCATTATGCCCATGTAATATCTAACACCCCTGCTCTAGAAAATGCACTGGTTATCAATAAACGTCCAAGGACAATTCAAGGTGCTGGTTATCACCTATAAAGGCTACAGGGCAGAAGGGCTAGTTATCTGAGGGACCATTTGTCTCTCGTAGTTTCTGCCCACCCTGTATGATGAGATAGAGTTGGTGAGCTCTGGATCCCATCAACTGAACAGGGTCAGGACACATGCCTGCTCTGTAGCAGCACCCACCCTCTAGAACAGAGCTTTCCAAACTTTTCATGTTGGTGACACATTTTTTAGACATGCATCATTTCGTGACACACTCTTACAGCAGGGCACAAGGCAGGCACTAGGACCTGCACGGAATCACAGCAGGTTTGGAGGCAGCAAGGCACAAGGCAGGCACCAGGACCTGTGCGGAATCCTGGCAGGGCTTGGAGGCAGCAGCAGCCGTGACACACCCAGACACTGCAGCCGACACAGTAACGTGTCCTGACACAGAGTTTGGAAAGCTCTGCTCTAGAACAGCATCCCCAGAGCTTTCAACTGCCCCTGGCCGGCCGGCCTGCCTTTAAATCAGCCCCAAGGCTCATCCTCCAGGCCGTGGCTGTTGATTGAGGAAGAGGGATTTCATTGTTCCTTCTGGATGACTATCATCTTTCTTGGTACCGTGACATTCTCCCCCTTTTTTTTTCATTTGTAAGCTGTCCATTCTGGAGTCCAGTGGCCCTAGAAATATGATTTATAAATAAATAAACAAGCACATGCACATCCACCTCCTACCAAATCCTACCAATTAGCAGCCATTGTTGTAGGAATGATGTGTCATGTGTGACTCATTCAACAGGTGCTTAGAGTTAGGTTGGGTGTGGTGAATAACGAGATTGACCTATAATGTGATTGGTCAGTTTGACTATATAAGCAGAGATATTCTGTATTTCATTTATTCCCATTTTACCTCGTGAAAGCTGTATCGTTGATGGTGTATCATTTGTTACTTGTGGAAGTGATCTGTAAATACGTATGTATATAAAGTAAATAGGATATTTGATATAACTTCTGTTTGGAGTCTATTTACTGCATAGTACTTGGATCACTGGTGCCTAGGAGAGAGGCAGGCCGCTCCATCTCCGCGCGCTCCCTCTGACAAAGTCTATCCCAAAAATCACATGTGGCTTCCTCCCTCAAAAAGTCTAGAAAGACTTTCATCCCTTCTGATTTTGTTCCAAATCAGTTTTAACTGCGAGTCATCCTATCATTTTAGGAGGTCCTTTCGAAGCTCTAGTGAAGTCAGGAGGGGCTAAAAAATAATGCTTCAGAAGCACAGCTCCTAGCAAGGGGTATCTTTGTCCTCCAAACTACTGCAAGCAATACCCTTTGATCTGGACAGTGAAAACAGTCACAACACATCACCACACAACAACACACGTGCACAAACCGTTGCAAATTCCTTCTTCCAGTTTGCCTAGTGTTGGGAATGTATCTGCTGGTCCACTATTTGAGCTGGGCCCCTGCTCCTGTCCACTATCTTGGGCTGGGCTTCTTCCCAAATGCTACCACACCAACCTCTTGGCCTGGGAAACACCAGGACCAGCAAAGCCACACCATGTCTTTGCTGGGAATCACCCAAGGAATCCTGCAACCCACCACTCCTGAAAGAGGAAGGAAAGGGTTCCTTATTCTTTGCTTGTCACACCGAGGAAGGGAAACATTTTGCCTGAGCCTGGGACTCTCCAGAGCAGCATTTCTCAACCTTGGTAACTTTAAGAAGTGTGGACTTCAACTCCCAGAATTCTCCAGCCAGCTGGAATTCTGGGAGTTGAAGTCCACACATCTTAAAGTTGCCACAGTTGAGAAACGCTGCTCTAGATGGTAAAATGAACAGTGGAACTTCCAAATTGTTAAAGCAAAAAAGATTTGCAGCACTGGACATGCCCCAGCAGATGAAGGCAATTCATTTATTCACAAGGAAACAAGAACAGGGTTTCTTGCTTATCGTTCTTACTTAAAATAGCAGAGCACAAAGGTGATTTATATACATTTTGGGGACAGACGGATGTAATGGCCGAGGAGAAAATAAAAGGAGTGATTGTGAGAAGATTTCTGAAGCAGAAGCCAGAGACTGACTGGATTTGGATGCCTCCTCCTTCAGCAGTGGTGGTGCTAATAGGTACAGCCTGCTTGAGGCACTGTCGCTGTCAGGAAAAAGTCAAACCGAATTAGGACAAAAGAAAAAAGTGAGGGGAAGTGAGGCTTTTTAGGAAAAGAGAAAAGGAGAGCATTCCTTAAAAAAAATCCTACAGAAAAGTCTTTCCAAACATAATACCTTCCAAGTACCTACCATCATCTTCTAGATCAGTGTTTCTCAATGTCAGCCACGTTAAGATGGGTGGACTTCAACTCCCAGAATTCCCCCAGCCTGCATGCTGCCTGGGGGGAATTCTGGGAGTTGAAGTCCAGCCATCTTAACGTGGCTGACATTGAGAAACACTTATCTACAGCCTCTGGGGCAAGGAAGTTTATAAATGTCATTCATGGATGGATGGATGGGATTATACTGCCAGAGTATAGTTTCATTTTATTTTTTTAATTTCAGTCCCGTTATTTCCTTTAATATGCAGAATGATTGTGGCAGGAGAAAAACTCCATAAATACTACAGAAGCATTTTGCAAACCCAAGGATAACTTAAGAAAGATTATGTAGCCTCAATATAGCGGCTACCTATTATCAGCTGCATTTTCGTTTAAGTTTGGCATCAAATGTTCTTACTAAAATTCACAGCAATAACCTAAGTTGTGTGCATTTGAATTTAGTGAGAAATTTCTCTACATATGGGGCTGTTCACAGGAAGAGGAATTTGCAGAACTATTTCTGTCATCTGGGTACAAGTATAGTGGTATGCAAGAGAAATTAATACATATGGAACTCTATAATAATTTGAACTGTAGAAAGCAACATTTGAGATTATTATATTCAAAATAGAACAATCTGCACTCCCAAGAAGACTTGCATTCAAGAAAACCCAGGAGGAGAAATAAAATTACCTAGACTGAAAGAACCAATCTAGATAAATAGATTTACAATCCTGCCTGTTTGGGTGATTCAATTGTGGGAAGCTTGTCTATGTGTTTAAAATGTCAAGGTTATGTCATTACACTGAATACACACCAAATACATCAGGTGGATCTAGAGATGGCAAAAGGAAAATTGAAACTGAATACCTAAATACAAACAAAAGAACCAAGGCAACATTATTTACAGAAGCTTTGTCAAGTCGACCTTAGCACAATTATGCAGAATTTCAAAGATCTCTGTTATGTGGTATCTGCCCATCTGAGACCTAAGTCAAAGCAAGCTTCTCAAATCAACGGAACCTCTTGAAACAGTGACTTATTGTCTATTCAAAGTGGGGCACCCAGAAGCTGAAGTGTCTTCCAGAAAAGTAGGGTGGAGGTGAAAATAAGAAGGTAATCGCACTAGTTGAACCACCCATTTAACTGCACTGCACAAGAGGAATGGAAGCTAATCAAGAGCTTGCTTTGATCTATAATTCTGTCACCATAAGCCACTTTTTTGGTGGAAAGGAACCGGGAGAGGGAGACTCTTGAGTAGGGAGGCTGGTACAGACAACACATGGCACTAATCTAGCTGGGCTTGTTTTATTTCTCATTAACTTAGCCGCCCAAAGTCGTGATAGATTGGGGGGTGGCTTATACATTTCATAGACAAACGAGCAAACTGACTCTGTGAGCCACTAGAAAGGACCTGAACTGAAAAATAGTAAAGAAGCTTATCATATCAAAGAGCAAAGAAAACGCTGGGGGAAATGGAGTATTTTGCACCTTTATTTCAAAGCATTTCCCACTGTTTTTCAACATTGTACTTGAGATGCAGATTTCATCAAACAACTATGGGAAGAATTTAAAAAATGCAAGCTTCAACACTTCTCTAATCTAGCATACTTTTTTCAGGGGAGGTGGGAGAAGTGACAATCGGATACAAAATGTCACTGGATGAAAACAAGGATGCAGCTCCAGTCTAGACTTCGGCTGGGATTTAGGTAACCCAACTCTGTGGATTCTCTATCTTCCAGGAGTTTGAGCAGGCATGTTTTTAGAATGAGGCTACTGATATGCTGATTTCACTCATAATGCAACCAACATTTCAAGAACTACAGTAGTTCTGGAGTATTGTTTGGCTCCCTGGAGCTTAAACTGTAAAACCCCACAAGCTTCTACCTCAGTGTTTCTCAACCTTGGCAACTTTGAGATGTGTGGACTTCAACTCCCAGAATTCCCCTGCCTAGGGAAGAAACACTGTTGAGAAACACTGTTCTACCTTCACCTCCTCTCCTCCCAAAGCTTCTTTCATATCTCTATGATCCCGCTGGGTGAGACCCACCAGGAATAGCAAAAGATCAGTTATCAGTATGATGACAACCATCTTCTGTATTGGCAGGAACAGAGCCAAAAGCCTGAAGTTGAATCCTAACAAGACGGCACTATTGGTTGGTGGTTCTGGGAAATTGGTAAGTTACTTGTTCAGAAATGTATTCCTCCTCCTGAAGAAGCACGGTGCCTGTGGATTCTTCTCAGTCTCTTCAGCTTGAGTGGCCTACATTCTGTCTTCTGTAGCTGTGGACTGCTCAGATAGGGACCGACTAAACCAGAGCTTTCCAAACTGTGTGTCGGGACACGTTAGTGTGTTGGCTGCAGTGTCTGGGTGTGTCCCGGCTGCTGCTGCCTCCGAGCCCTGCCAGGATTCCGCGCAGGTCCTAGTGCTTGCCTTGTGCCCTGCTGTCTCCAAGCCCTGCCAGGATCCCGCGCAGGTCCTAGTGCCTGCCTTGTGCCCTGCCTCCGAGCCCTGCCAGGATTCCGCGCAGGTCCTAGTGCCTGCCTTGTGCCTTGCTGCCTCGAAACCTGCTGTGATTCTGCGCAGGTCCTAGTGCCTGCCTTGTGCCTTGCTGCCTCCAAACCTGCTGATTCCACGCAGGTCCTAGTGCCTGCCTTGTGGCCTGCTGCCTCCAAGCCCTGCCAGGATTCCACGCAGGTCCTAGTGCCTGCCTTGTGCCTGGCTGCCTCCAAACCTGCCCTGCCAGGATTCCGCGCAGGTCCTAGTGCCTGCCTTGTGCCTTGCTGCCTCCAAACCTGCCCTGCCAGGATTCCACGCAGGTCCTAGTGCCTGCCTTGTGCCCTGCTGCCTCCAAACCTGCCCTGCCAGGATTCCATGCAGGGCCTAGTGCCTGCCTTGTGCCCTGTTGCCTCCAAACCTGCCCTGCCAGGATTCCGCGCAGGTCCTAGGGCCTGCCTTGTGCCCTGCTGCCTCCAAACCTGCTGTGATTCCACGCAGGTCCTAGTGCCTGGCTTGTGCCTTGCTGCCTCGAAACCTGCTGTGATTCTGCGCAGGTCCTAGTGCCTGCCTTGTGCCTTGCTGCCTCCAAACCTGCTGATTCCACGCAGGTCCTAGTGCCTGCCTTGTGGCCTGCTGCCTCCAAGCCCTGCCAGGATTCCACGCAGGTCCTAGTGCCTGCCTTGTGCCTGGCTGCCTCCAAACCTGCCCTGCCAGGATTCCGCGCAGGTCCTAGTGCCTGCCTTGTGCCTTGCTGCCTCCAAACCTGCCCTGCCAGGATTCCACGCAGGTCCTAGTGCCTGCCTTGTGCCCTGCTGCCTCCAAACCTGCCCTGCCAGGATTCCATGCAGGGCCTAGTGCCTGCCTTGTGCCCTGTTGCCTCCAAACCTGCCCTGCCAGGATTCCGCGCAGGTCCTAGGGCCTGCCTTGTGCCCTGCTGCCTCCAAACCTGCTGTGATTCCACGCAGGTCCTAGTGCCTGGCTTGTGCCTTGCTGCCTCGAAACCTGCTGTGATTCTGCGCAGGTCCTAGTGCCTGCCTTGTGCCTTGCTGCCTCCAAACCTGCTGATTCCACGCAGGTCCTAGTGCCTGCCTTGTGGCCTGCTGCCTCCAAGCCCTGCCAGGATTCCACGCAGGTCCTAGTGCCCGCCTTGTGCCTTGCTGCCTCCAAACCTGTGATTCCGCGCAAGTCCTAGTGCCTGCCTTGTGCTCTGCTGTAAGAGTGTGTCGCGAAATGATGCCCTGCTGTAAGAGTGTGTCACCAAAAGATGCATGTCTAAAAAGAGTGTCACCAACATGAAAAGTTTGGAAAGCTCTGGTCTAAACTATATGTATCTACACTCTAATAATTTCCAAGTTAGATTATTGTACAAGGTTATACATGAGGTTGGCCATGAAAACTGGCTTATTTTGCCACTAAGCCCAATCTGAGGTGCTGGTACACACCTACGTAGTTTGGCGCCCAAATAGCTAAAAGTGTGTGTCAACCCATCCATGCCTTTAGATGAGCAGGCAAGGCCCTTCTTTCATTAATTCTGTAAGGGAAGTTCGCTGTTCCTGTGCAAAAGAACCTTCTCTTACGTTGGCCTCGTCTTCTACTGAAGGTATCCCTGGAGCCAACCCTGTATTCTCTTCCGCATGAGATGTCCTCGTTTGCTCAAATAGTTTAACAGAAACAGGTGATAGATAGTAGATATCTATCTACTTTGTAATTTACAGTGCTGGTCTACCTTTATACCAGTTGTTTTTGATTTTAGCTTTAAATTACTTTGATGTGTTGTGTTTCTGAATTTCAAATATGCAGCACCTTAAGATCTTTTCACCGTTGAAGTCATGTTATATGAATGTATAAAATCAACCTATTAAGTTAATCGGGACAGCATCTTCCAGTACTTCCAGAAAATGGCCACTTCAGGAAGAGAACCGCCAGAAGGAAGGTTGGGGTAATGTTCCTAATTTGTAGCCTACTAAAAAGTCTCCGACTCCCACCGAGGGTACCATGATGTATCCCAGCACAGTGGCGGGAAAGGTCGGGACCCAGCGCCTTGTTGGCTCCAAACCTCTTTGCTTTGAGTAACCAACGGATCACTTTGCTAGAGTTTGTATGCCTCGCTTTGTGTGAAGTAGCATCGTGGGAATATATAGTATACAATAACAAAGGGTTAAGCTCGGATATTTATCAGGAGGGGCAGAAATCCAGATCTCCAAAGTGGTAGGGGTGGCATTACTCATTTCAAAAGGCATGATTATCTTCCTGTATTTCAAAGGAAAGGACTTTTCAAAGACCTGGCATGGAAACATGCATCTGAATAGAAGCATGCTGAAAAGCACAAGCGTTCAGGTATCATAGTTCTCAGCCAGAACACTCAATATGCGACATGACTGGAGTCCCTGGGGCACGTTTTAACACAGCCAAGGAGAGCTTCAGCTGCAGCTGCATTATCCACCTCTGCCCGGACTACAAAAACAAATGCTCCCTTGTATTTCTTCCTGCCTCTATCCTGCTCCCCAATCCAGGTTGCAGCCCTCTTTATAATTATAGAAAACTCCCCACAAATAATATTGCAGAAAGGTTATTTCTCCTATGGAGACCACCTTATCTGAAGTGGACATTAAGAAACATGTAATTCAGAGGAAGTGGAATAGAGGAAGACAAAGACCAAGTCATCTACCCTAAACCCTTTCCCCAGATTTGGCTGTTGTACCAATTGAGGGCCTTTGGGACTAGGAAGTCCTGAAAACTGTTACTTATGCATTGTCGAAGGCTTTCACGGCCGGAGTTCGATGGCTGTTGTGGGTCTTCCGGGCTGTGTGGCCGTGTTCCAGAACACGGCCACACAGCCCGGAAGACCCACAACAGCCATGTTACTTATGCCTTCATCACCGCATGGCTGGACTACTGCAACACAATCTTACATGGGCTGCCTTTGCAGACACAGCTGGTCCAAAATTCAGAAACCTGGCTGCTAATAGGGCGTGGCAGATTTATTTATTTATTTATTAGTCAAATTTATCACCACCCATCTCTACAGCAGTAGACTCTGGGTGGTTTACAAAAATATTAAAATTAAAAACCTGTAAATCTTAAAATACAATACAATAATAAATAGAAAAAATGGTTTAGCAGTAACCGCCATGCTTTGGTTACTGCACTGGCTTCCAATTTGCTCCCAAGTCTGATTCACAGTGCTGGTCACTACTTGTAGAGTCCTACATGGCCCACCTTCCAGATACGTGTGGAACCATCTCTCCTAGCCGGTCTTGACCCGTCAGTGAACACATCCTGGGAAGGGAAACTGAGGGTCTTTATCCTATATGAAGTGAAGCAGCTGAGGGCCCAACAGTGATCCTTCTTGGTGGCTGCCATAAGGTTTGGAACACCTGGTCTCCAGAGAGATATCCTGTCTCCGACTGACTCACCTGTTAATTCCCCCCATTTCTATTTTGATGGTGGATGAGTAATGAAGATGTGCATGAAGCTGTCAAACTTTGCGCCATCAGAGAGGGAAGTAGCTAGTATAACAGCTACCTGTCTGAACTGTCATCCTAGAAGGTCCATTACTCTAATCTTGATTATACACTACCTACCTTATATGGTTCTTACAACACACATTACAGTAACACTCAGTACAAGCCGCAATATCACGTTTCATGTTGTCATTGCACAAAAAACGTTAATTATTTGCACAATGATGCCATTACATCTGTGACATTGCTCCCTTCCATTGCCCCCCGAGGTCATGATTAAAGTTGGGCATGCTGAACGTAGAAAATGTACTCTATTCATGTTTATTCTTATGCTGATTATTAGTAGAAATTAAGAGTGATATGGTCTGCTTGCCTTCCTGCAGTTTGATGAACTTACCAATCGAAAAGAGTATCTGTAGCTCAGAGTTGAACTGTGGAGTCCTTGGTGCTCTCTGAGCTTGGTTGTTTTCTTGCAGACGTTTCGTTGCCCGACTAGGCAACATCTTCAGTGCTGGGAACTTCAGCTAGCACTGAAGATGTTGCCTACTCGGGCAATGAAACGTCTGCAAGAAAACAACCAAGCTCAGAGAGCACCAAGGACTCCACAGTTTGATGAACTTGTTGTCTACTGACAGAAGAGCTCTATCTATCTATCTATCTATCTATCTATCTATCTATCTATCTATCTATCTATCTATCATTCGAATTTATCCCCGCCCATCTCCCAATTAAGGGACTCTGGGCGGTTTACAGGACAATAATTAAAATCTATATATAAAATTACAAACAATATAAAATAAGTATAATCCAGATGGCTAAGATATTAAAAGGAAGGACATCAATTAAGGGATTAGCCATCTCCATGAGAGACTATCCCTTCCTCCTTCCCACACCAGGCGGCAGAACCAGGTCTTCAGCTCTTTCCTAAAGGTCGGGAGGGAGGAGATCTGTCTCAACTCTGGGGGCAAGCTGTTCCATAAAGTGGGCGCTGTCACAGAGAAGGCCCGCCTCCAACAACTTCCAACAACAGAGCAAATTGTTCTTTAAGAATCCCCTTCCCCTTCAAAATCTTCTCTGGAGGCTCAGAGGACCATTCGGAGCAAGAGATGGACATGCACGCTGCAGGGAACGAAATAGGACTTCTGTTCTCCCTTGGCACACGTAGTCTGTATCACTAGCTGAAGGTGACTATTATGTTCACATTGTGGCGTGAAAGACGTGGAACTGCAGGATTTCAGAGAGGTCACCAGGCTATCCCCCTTGATGGAGAAAATGGAACTCTAGTCCTTTGTTCCATGTGCCACCAATGCAGTTAGAGGTTACGGGGGGGGGGGGGGGGATAAGAACGGTCTCTGTCAAGCAAAATAGTGTTTGCCACAGCCCAACCGACATAGTGATCTGGGAAGCAATGATTTAGTGCTTAGCCATGGTTTGGCAGAAACAAAACCCAGAACATTTCGCTTGCCCTGGGTTTTAGCGAAAACAAGCCCGGCAGGAATCCCAGCGTGATTTTACAGAGCAAGTACAGCAGGGCTGGTCCACGATGCCTCTTACCATCCATCAGCAGCTCTGGAAATGGCATTTCCACCATGACCTCCGGCCCTCCCCTACATTACCTTGGTCTTTATCCCACTCCTATCTCCTCTGGAAATATTTCTGCCTGGAATAATATTTTCATTCCTATCTAGTGCAAGAAGGCATTTTTCAGTTCACACAAACCACTCAAACCCAACTGTTCTGCCTATGGGACAGTTTGCGCATGCACTGCTTGGCGTGTCTCTCGTCTCCAGGGTCGGTTCCTGGTTTCCACCTCAGCAACTTTTCCGAGGACCAAGCTGCTACTAGAAGGCCTGGCTGCTCTGTGCTTACAAATTTGTTCTCTGCTCTGATTCCTTTCCACTTACCTCTCTAGAGACAGCTGGCTGGCATCAGCCATGACCCCTTGCTGATTCTGCCTTCAACTGTGCCACCGGTTACCATCCTTCAGAGCTCTTGCACTTTTCTCCTCCTTCAGAGTCAAAATCCAACCACATTTTGCTATCCATCACACCTGCTGATGTTTATGATTTGGGGGGTGACTACATCCAGTGGCCCAGGATTACAGCGCAGGAGAAAATCCCTTTCAATAATAATGGATACAGGTAGTCCTCGCTTAGCAACCACAACTGGGACCAGAATTTAGGTCGCTAAGCAATACGGTCGCTAAGTGAATCTGGACCAGATTTTACGACCATTTTTGCAGCAGTCATTAAGAGAACCACATGGTCGTTAAGCGAATCACAGGGTTCCCTCTTGATTTTGCTTATCAGAAGCCGGCTGGGAAGGTTGAAAATGGCGATCACATGACCACGGGAGGTTGTAACCGTTGCAAATGCACATTTGCCAAGCACCTGAATCTCGATCACATGACTGCAGGGGACACCGCGATGGTCGTGTGATGAACAGTCATAACTCAGGTTTTTTTCCAGCGCCATCATAACTCCAGATAGTTAATAAACGAACGGTCATTAAGCGAGGACTACCGGTATTTAGGTTTGATTAACTTTTTTTTGGTTCTTCTGGATATCAGAGTTGTTCATGCACTTTCCCTGCTACTAATTCCCCCAGAGGGAGTCTGGGGGTTTCATTTGGAGCCACCCCTCTTCTTGCATGGCTGGCAAAAGGGTAAAGACGCTGTTAGACAGGTTTCCTCCCGTTCACAGCCAGCTGCTCACTGAATGAGAATGGAAACCTACAAAATCCATCAGCTGCCAAAGATCCACGGCCTTCTCTCCAGGCCTTCCCTCAGCAGTTCCCCACGGCTGGAGAAGAGACTCCAGCTCAGCCGAAGACCAAGTTATTAAGGAATGGTTTGTCGTCTTAGATTGGATTGATCATTTGTTTCCCGAATCCCTTTTCCCATCATTTACTCATTATACGCCTCCTCCTGATGGGAGAGGACATTTATTAGCTTCTGCATTTATTGTGCTTGCAAACGGAAACACTCTGGCGGCAGCATTTCCTGAGGGCTGACTCATTTATCTGCTGGATAAGAGACTGAAGTTTTCTAAGGGGCAGAAAAATTAAAATATCACTCAGGCTGTCAGCAAAGAAAATGAGGGTCTATATGCGGATAAGAGGAAGGGTTGAGCTTTTGGTTTACAAAACTACTGACTAAAGAGAATTGAAAAAATGCAAAGAGAGAACGCTCCCTGCATAATATTCCCACACTGATAAACTGAAGGACAGAGGAATTTTCCCGGTGGCGAAGTGTGTTTGGAAAAAGCCAGAAACGAGAGATAAACAGCTTCTTGGCTGGACCCAGTCCCCCTTTACCACAAGGCAAGCGATAAAGATACAGGTGGCTATTTGTGTCCAATATCTGAAACAGAAATTCCTCTCCTCTGAACCCTCCTTGGTCTCAAAATTCCTTAGCCCAATCTTTCCCATGTTTCCTATGAGCACATCTACTCTTCTTCTTCCAAACGACTCCTGCATGGATAATTTTTCTTAAGCCAAATATGCCTTCAGTTACCTGCATGGCAAGAAACTGGATTTTAATTGTTCCTATTCCACAGAAAAGCCCTGAACATGATGTCACAAATGAGTGGAGTGAGGTGAGGTAGGTCCCTCCCTGGACTGGTGATCACGTATTACGAAACAAATCAGGGCGTCCAGTGAGGCCATTGGACTGAACCACCCTTCAACCTGGCACCTTCTAGAGTAGTAAAGGCCCATTATCCACAGCCAGAGCAGCCATGTGTCTGAGAGGGAAAGGAGCTACAGTTCCAGCATGCTTGGAGGGCGTCAGATTGGCCAACGGTGAATCATATAAACTGCCCACCTGCTCTCCCTGCATCAGGGGAACTTCTGAAATAACTTAACTGCTTGCTCAGCTTTTGAGAACTGTCTCGTTTTGCTTGGCCAACTCAACTGCGTAGTTGGCCTGCCTCAGTCCAGGGAATTATGTGCAGAGAAACACAGGAAAATAGGCTGAGACAGGCTTGCTCTCTGTAAATACCAATTTCTCCCATTTAAACAGGGCTTGTCCGGTGCTATGGGGACTGCCCTTAACGTAGCTGCAAACTGCAAGCTCACTCAACCGGGTTGCTTTCCAATCAAAGGAAGGGAAACGAAGGGAGGATGGAAGGGAGCAAAAATGGGACAGTAATAAGAAACCCTGATGCACAGCCTAGAGAGAGCTGGCACGCTTAGCTTTGGCTGGAAGCATTAATTGCCATTCCGGGGGGGGGGGGGGGGAATGGTCTGATCCCCAGAATCTTTTTGACAATCAAGGACAGCCCTCGCTCCTCTGCCGAAGAGGAGCAAGCCCTGCTTCCTTGCAAACTCCGCCCTAACTGTGCTGTCAATGAAATGTGGGGCACGTTGGCTCTTGCCCTAAGAAGCAAGAGGTGGGGAGGTGGACGGAAGCAAAAAAAGCAAAGCAAAAAAGGCAGTAAGGAGCTGTCCATGGTAACTTCCTTCTTCTTAATCCATCCCGTGCCTCCATTAACTGCAAGCTCCCTTTGTCTTAGTAACAGTTCACCTCTGCTTTCCTCTTTCCTTGCCATCTGCAAAACTACATACCTGAAAGAATAAAGAAAGGATATTTGAACATTTTTTCAGAAGCCAGTTCTGGCTCTATCCTTATATTCTCTAATCTGCTGGCTTCCAAGGAGGGCAGGACTACATCTCCCAAAGGTCTCAGCCGGTATGGGCGTCCACATATACACTTTTTCATGGGTATCCTATTCTCCTGACTATCTAGCATCAACACAGCAGCAAGATAAAATCCAGGCCTTGCTCTGTGAACAAAGTTACCCTGCTCTCAGATTTTCCATATACATATAGCTTCGCAAAGAATGGGTGAGATTGTTTTCAATTAGTTTTTAAATACAGTGTCTAAATCAAGCATGTAACAACATTTACAGTAATTAAGACATATGACTGAAATGGAAAACATGTTTTCTGTCAAGCCTGTAATAAAGCATCCCACTCAAAATGTTACCCTGGAATGTTCGAAGGTGGTTGCTCTGCGATGAAACTAAATTCAAAACAGCTTCAGTGCTCCATATCCCATCAGAAGAAATCCCCAAAGGTTTCAACTGTTCTGGCCATAGTAAATTTGAGTTTCTTGTCCATTTGCTTTTTACTCTGATCCCAGAGGAGCTATGTTGACTGCTACCAGCCAGCCAATTTACAAACAAATCAAAAAATGGTGCAAGGGATGATTTTTTAAAAAAATGAAAATACATCTAAACAAAAATCCCTGCTTTTGTATACTAAGGTATTGGACTCAACAAATAAGATGAGTAAATTATTTAAATTATTCAGTATTCGGCTATTACCACACAGCTGGAATATTCCATTCATTGCTATGCCAAGTTTCCAAACATTGCATTGAGATATCTGTGCTGGTCCGCTTCCTCTCAAAAATGGGGGGGGGGGGGGGAGATAGGGCAGCATGCAGAGTCTGGCTTCTTGAATTATTCTCAACCCCTTTACCAGCTGTGGCCATAGAAAGCATCTGTATTTTCTTCAACATAACTTGTTGCATATAGGCATGCCATATCTACGCTTTCCTATTGTGTTGGATCTTTGCCTGTGCACTGAGAAGTGTGGGGT
This sequence comes from Charina bottae, assembly GCA_023362775.1. NCBI lineage: Eukaryota > Metazoa > Chordata > Lepidosauria > Squamata > Charinaidae > Charina > Charina bottae. The sequence continues at coordinate 4,888,170 of JALMGJ010000006.1, read as the reverse complement.
GGGCTGCATAGGCTTCATTCTGGGTCATGTGACAGGGAAGAAGAAGGGAGGGGGACCTAGCAGTCAGGAGTAGACATCGACCTTCCAAGCCAACCAACCCAACGGAGTTTTCTTTGCACTAGATGACCTATATATTTCTTAGCTTCAACACTGCTTCTCTCTGAATCTCTCACCTACAGAACTATCCAAACCAGAACAGATCTATGCCTCTGTTTCCCAGCACAGCCCTGCTCAGATCACCCACCCATCTCCATTCTTTTCCTGCTGTATTGTTGCTATACTGACAAAGTTGGAAATTCCTTTTTTTAAAAACACCAGCAAGGAGCAAGGCAACATTCCAATCACGTCATCCAGAACAGGATAGGACGTAAAGCAGCAACGTTTTATTCGAACTCATGAAACTCCGGGATTTTGTTTCAGGAACAGAACACTTAAAAGGGGGTGTGTTCCATCTCTTTTGCCCCCTTTTGATACTAATAAAAAGCTAACCATCTTCTTTCAAACTTTGATTATCCCTACCAATTAGTAGATGCTCAAATGTTAAGATAAAGTTACCAGTATTTTGTTCTATATTAGTCTTTGTCTACGCCTCTGTAGGGTTCAGGAATTTGCAGTTTGTAGTAAAATAAAAGAACAGAAAAGCAACTGAAATGCCTGCAAACAGGAGAGGGGATTTATTTACCTTACATAATACTTCTTTCTGGAGCATTCAAAACCTTTTGTACGTGCCATGAAAGCAGACTTCACAACCATCTACTACAGGTCAGAGTTTCTGCCCCCACTGCATCTAATCAGCTAGAGGGCAAGGTGAGCGAGACCTGAACAGAAAAGGACCTAGTTCACAAATCTTATTCTTAGCCAACTCACCAAATCCATTCTGCTGGACAGAATAAGGAACAACAAATTACACGGCAATTGGAAATTTAGTTAGAACAACATACTGTAAATTGCCTAGGCTAGATTTACAATCTCCTTTGGGAGGAAAAACTGGGCAGAGATCTCACGAAGGCATGATGATAGAGATTCTGTTTTAGACAAATAGAATTGCATCAGACAATCTGTATTCCAAACCAGACTTTCATCTCCATGACTCCTATATCCTGATTTTTTTTTAAAAAAAATCCTGCACTGATTTTTATATGAATTCTTAGATTGGTGAGCTGAAAATTCAAGATGAGGCTCTGTTCCTATGAAGCTCATACCTGCAGCTTTTCTACAATGCAGAATGAAAATGAGCTATTCTTGCAAACCCAGCTACAGGCGTCATCTTTCAAAGCCAGAGAGATGCTATTCTTAAGAACATTTTAATGCAGAACACAAATTGTGGCACCACTGAGAGCCAGCCTAAAACTTTAATGGCCACATTTAACTGGAACATATGATATGTCTGCCCTAAAATAATCTTTTCTTGCAAAAAAAATATATGCATGGTTAATGCACGTTATTTAGTGTGGAAAACAGCTTCAAGTTTTTATTTGGTTTATTAAGTGACACTTCAACAGTACTATTGATCACAGGGAGAGTCATGAATGATGAGATTAATGTTCATTTAACAAAGGAAACTGTCATTAAATGCAGCAGCTCTGTTAACTAGTTGCCACAGCTGGGAAACATATCTTTGGAATTATTAAGCACATACGTATAAAGATTTGTCTATCATATTTAAACATATTTGAGCCTAACAAGAGTTTTGAACATACACATAAGTGTGTGTTGGGGTTTGTATATACCCAGGAATTTACAGTTAGATAAATTATACTGGAGAGGCTTGATATCTAGGTGAGAGGGGAATTATTCTGCAAGTCACCCAATTAGCAGCCATTGTTGTAGGGATGATGTGGCAGTGTGTGACTCATACTACAGGTGCTAATCATTTAGTTGGGTGTGGCAGATGATGAGAGTGACCTATAATGTGATTGGTCAGTTTATGTATATAAGCAGAGGGGTCTGGTAGTCTTTCTTCTCGTTGCTGTTGAAACTTCTCATCGCTGTCTCTCATCGCTGTATTGCTGTATCATTTTGTTACTGCTGTTGGATGTATTTGGACTACGTATGTATATAAAGTTAATAGGCTATTTAATCTAATCTCTGCTCGAGCGTCTATTTACTGCATAGAACGTGGATCACTGGTGTCTTGGAAAAAGGAGCAGGCCGCTCCACCGTGCGCACTCTGACAGGGTGTGTGTGGTGTGTGTGTGTGTGTGTGTGTGTAGAGACAGATGTACCACCAGACAATATCTTTGCAAAATGCAAACTACATTTGGAGCAAGCACACTGGAATATGTATGTAAGAGGAAGGTAATTAAAGGGGAGTAGGTACCAACTTTATTAAAAAAAATATTTTCCAAGGACAGAAAGAGGAAGATTAGAATTAGTTAAAAACCAAAAACCTGGGAAGCAGAGATGCCCCTCAAATTATTTTCTCACATGCAAACAAGTTCCTGCACCAGGAACTGCAGCGGATGAACCAAGTCAAAGGAATTCCAGGTATATTCCACAACCTTAAGAGATGGTAAAGAACCCAGTTAAGTGCAAACGTTTTCCCTACACTTCTGTTTGCACAACCTCACTAGTGCCCTTGCCTTTACACTCCTGGTTCCATGGCCCAAACTACCATGTTCAAAGTCTATAATGAGGGTCTATAATTTGTCAGCAACAGGATTGCCTGTCTCTGCACGTCTTGGCACCGAGGTGTCCCATCAAAATATGTCTTCCCCAAGTAATGCGATCTGAAGAAAGGACTCTTGAGGGCGGAATGCTATGGCTCAGGTCAAATTGACAGTGCAACTGCGTGAGGCTAGCAGCAATATTAAATTTTAGCCCCTAATATAGAAAATATTGTGTTCTCAATATGATATTCTATGACAGTGATGGAACCTCCAGTTTATCATTGCAGTTCAGAAACTGGAATTTCTTTCATTTTTCTTTCTTTTCACAAGATCATGTGCATTTATTTTAGAGAATGATACACAGTGGTGACATCAATATAAATGTTAATGTTTAGAGTTAGCAATGTACAAGTATTTAGCAAGATGATATGAGAGCCAGTTTGGTGTAGTGGTTAAGGCATCAGGCTAGAAACCCGGAGACAGTGAATTCTAGTCCCGCCTTAGGCACGAAGCCAGCTGGGTGACCTTGGGCCAGTCATGTTCTCTCAGCCCTGGGAAGGAGCCAATGGCAAACCAGGAGTCTGTGAGTTCTAGTCCCGCCTTAGGCACGAAGCCAGCTGGGTGACCTTGGGCCAGTCATGTTCTCTCAGCCCTGGGAAGGAGCCAATGGCAAACCAGGAGTCTGTGAGTTCTAGTCCCGCCTTAGGCACGAAGCCAGCTGGGTGACCTTAGGTCAGTCGCTCTCTCTCAGCCCTAGGAAGCAGCAATGGCAAACCACTTCCGAAAAACCTTGCCAAGAAAACTGCAGGGACTTGTCCAGGCAGTCTCCGACAATAGGACACAATTGAACAGATAAAAAAAAATCAAGATGATATAATAAGTCTTGTTTTATGAAACAATGAATGTTAAATTTTATGGCAATTGTAAAATCTCTATTTACTGACATTCAATTTCCCCTCCATTATGTCCTTTCTCACTTCTTTTATGTAGTCATTTATTTTACCCCTTAAATGTTAAAATAATAATAATAATAATAATAATAATAATAATAATAATAATAATAATAGGAATTTCCAACAAAAAGTTGAAAAACTACTATGGTAGACAACACGGAAGCCAAAACTCTCTTCAGCCCTGAATAGTATTTGCTCTTGGGTTGTCATCAGCATGCGTTAAAACTTCCTTTCCTGCAAATCTTGGAAAATTGAAGGCAATTGCATTAAGGTAAAAAGAATCACGGGGCTGACTGTATCTGCAGAATGGTCCCAAAGCCATCTGTTCAGATCTTAGAACCCCGAGGCTCATAGCTATCAATATCTGAAATAAAGTTGCAAAGAGCTTGTGGCACCACAGATAAGATTGAATGCATCGGTGTGTCTGGAAAATTGCAGGTTTGCCAAGGAGCTGTACTAGATGTGCTAGAATAGGGGTTCTTAACCCTTTGCAGTCTGGAAAAATTTCAGGGGATCCATGAACTTGGATGGGAAAAAATTTACAACTTCATTTCCACTAACTGCTAAGTGGAACTTAGCTTTTCATTCCATAATGAATGTAGGGAAGAAAGTAATTGATGGCCTCTAGACTCCAAAAATGTGCGTTAATGTCAATAAATCCCACTATCTAAAATTATTATATCCTAACAAAGCAAAACCAGAATACATTGGGTTGCGTGAAGGACCTTTTTCTCTGGAAGTGTGTAATGGATAATGGTCAACAGAGTTTGCATTTCAAAAATTCTTTTGCTCCTAAATATCCATACAAGTTGTTAATCCTACGATTCTAGAAATATAGAACCTGTAGTGATTGCTCTCTGTTTATTGTCTTCTTATTGATTTAATGGACTAATAAAGAAGTACGTGCATTACTATATTACACACAGGTGGTCCTCATGAAATGACCACTTGTTCAGCGACCGTTCAAACTTACGACGGCGCTGTTTGGTTATGAGAAAAATATGAGATCATCCCAAGCTGTGAAGGTCAAAACTTCCACGAGGTCTTTGTCCTAGGAACAGACTGGGAACCAGCATGCTAACCCATTTCTGGTGTTATGTGTCCATTATACACGATCCCAACTAGTACTCTTTCTAGAATAGTAGCTGAAATTTCCAACCAATTTCAGCAAAAACACATTGCAGCTATGAAATAGGTTATGAAGGCATGGATTGCTAAGTCAGATTTTGAGGGAAGGTATTCCCTGGTGTGCCAGCCTAAACAAAGAAAAAGTCTGGGCCATGGACGCCTCTTCTACTCATACCGACAATAAGGACTAATGAGCATCCAAAGTGAGAAGAGACTATGCAGCTTCTGCTGGACAGACAGACTGTGCTCTCCCGAGGAGATGAGTCCACTCCAATTTGTCTGGACTAAACTTCTGGTCATTGGCTTTCTCTGTTGTAACAGCCTGGCACACTTTACTGCTGCCGCCAACTTACCAGAATAAGGCAAAAAATAGTGACATGCAGCTTTACATTTCCAGATGAACTCACTCAATGGATTTAATTCATATATTAAAGAGCAGCAAGGCTTAAACCTGTGCGATCCTAAACCAATATGAGATGTCAAGACAAAATCCTCTCCAGCACCATGTTATAGAGTTGTCCACATTAGACACAAAGAAACATGGATATTGTGATCTTACCTAATAGTACAAGTTACAGGCTCTAAACCAGTGGAAAAAGCAAAGAGAGTGGATATTTAGAGTGAAAAATTAGATGACAAAAAGACCATTAATTTTCACCTTATACTTGGGAGCTGCATACAGAATCTGGACCCTTTTAATAAATCTTTTGGGAGAAACAAATTTAGGTAAGGTATCATATGCATACAGCCTATAGATTTTATCAAAAGCTCCTTCTATCTCCAGTGATAGAATTGTGGCTTTGTCTTTTCTGTCTTTACTCAAATCAATCACATCCGCTACCAGCCATGGCATTATCTGATCCATGTCTAGTTTTGATAAATCCAACTTGATTGTTCTTGACCACTGAAGAAGTTCCTATTGGAAAACAGCATTGACATCACCTAATTCGGCCGGAAGGATCCCATAGTAAACAGGACTGGGGGCCGCCAAGAGTCACATTCTCCCCCCCCCCCAGCAAAAGTCACCTCACAAAGCAACAGAGGTAATGCTTAGACCACAGCAGCATCCCTGAGTACCTGGATTTGGCTGATTACTCAGCATGAGTAGAGAGATCCACCCCCTCCAAAAAAAAACTTTTCAGATAACTATCTCCAAAAAGGAGTACTCTCTGCTATAGATCTGAATGCACCGTGAAGCAGAGAAAATCAGAATTCTACTTCCCAAATTATAAGGTCTCACATTTGCAAATGCAATAACGTCCCTTACTCAGAAGCTTGCAAACCCAGGCATTTAGATCCAGTGAAAACAAAGGTGAGTAATGAGGTCAGAGATCTAGAAAAGTCATGGTGTGAGACAGGGCCTGGGGCAAATGTCCACCACACTAATGCAAGTTAAATCAGTGAAAACGACAAGAGACAGTACTGCTTAGAGGCTACCCTCCAGCCTGCAGTTCATTTGCAAAATTGCCCCAGGTTACTCACTCCTACAAAACTGAGCTCTGGTCACAGCAAGTAAGAAAGCCAGTGAAGTTCAATCTTAAAATTGTTTCAAGAAGACCTACCCATTTCTCTGAAGGTATCATTTCAATCCCTCAAAGTTATGCTTTAGGAGTCCCATGGTCGTACAACAGCATTTCTCACTCAAATTAGTCCAATTCCTCATTTCACCCTGTCCTCTGATATTGCCACTGCAATCCTCAAGAATGTATTGGGAGATGTGCACAAGGACTGACTCAGCTGCAGGGTCCATAACCTCTTGAAAGACTAGAATCTTTTCTCAAATCACATGATTCCCTTCTCGCTTTAGAGGCAATCACCAAGACAAGGAAGTGGAAAGCAATATATTTCCAAACCATCAAATACTGGGACAAACTGCTTGGAATAAAGAGTTCTAATTCTTCAGTACAATAGAGAACAGTGTTTCTCAACCACAACAACTTTAAGATGTGCGGACGTCAACTCCCAGAATTCCCCAGCCAGCATGCTGGCTGGGGAACTCTGGGAATTGAAGTCCACATATCTTAAAGTTGCCAAGGTTGATAAACACTGCTGGCTGGGGAACTTTGGGAATTGAAGTCCACACATCTTAAAGTTTGAAAAATAAACAAAACACTGGACTAGAGTCCCAGCGGTCCTCAACCTTTTTGGCACCAGGGACCAGTTTTGTGGAAGACAATTTTTCCACGGACGGGGGGGGGGATGGTTTCGGGATGAAACCATTGGAAGTGGTAAATAAAATGATGGGCGGGCCACGCGCAGACTAAAATAAGTGTCGGATTCTGACTTCTCATAAGGAGCGCGCAACCTAGATCCCTCGCATGCGCAGTTTACAGTAGGGTTCGCGCTCCTATGAGAATCTAATGCCGCTGCTGATCTGACAGGAGGCGGAGCTCAGGCGGTAATGCGAGCGATGGGGAGCGGCTGTAGATACAGATGAAGCTTCGCTCGCTCGCCCACCGCTCACCTCCTGCTGTGCGGCCCGGTTCCTAACGGGGTTGGGGACCCCTGGACTAGACTACCAGATCTGAGCGGCAAGGATCTAGATGACCACTAGTTGGCAGCAAAGAGTTGTGAGTTTTCTGCATCTCTTTCGTGCCCTCTAATGGCTTCCTGAAGTTGTGCAGCCCCAAACTGTGTGTCCTACTTGAAGACTGAAGCTTGGCGGGGGGGGGGGGGGGGGGAGAGAGAGAGAGAGAGAGAGAGAGAGAGCGTTTGATGAATACATGACAGAAGAGAAAGCAAATAAATACACACAGTCCACACAATTATATGTAAACTTCTGCAGGGATACAGAGTAGTCTCATAACTGGATATCCAGTTCAGCTAACCAAGCAATCACTTCTGGTGTTACTTCGTGCAGATCTTCTAAGCACGTCGTGGGCAGTCTTGCACAATGTGTTTAAGAGTTTGCATTTCGGCACCACAATCGCAACAAGGAGAGTCCTTCCAGCCCCATCGATACAGAGCAGAGGCACTCCTTCCAGTGTCACATCTGACTCTATTCAATTCCGTCCAGACAGAGCGAGGCAGGTTAAACCCGGGAGGTTTGGAAGAGGGATCACTAACGACCAAGCCGCGGGGGAGCAACTTGGACCATTCCTCTCTCCAAGCATTCTTAGGTCTGAACTGGGTAGATGTTAAGCGTATGGCTGTTCTCCAAGCTGGCCTTCGAGATTTCAATCTTGGGGTGGTCTGTGCAATATCCTGGTGAATAGGGAGAGCCTTATTGTTCAGCATCCTTGACCATAACCTGGCGAGGGCTTGTTGTCTTCTGATATGGGGTGGTATAATATTGCTGAGTACTGGTAACCAGTACACAGGGGTAGAACGTAATGTGCCAGAGATAACGCGCATTGTCTGGCAAAGTTGGACATCGGCCATTTGGGTGTGGGAGCTGTTAAGCCTGGGGCAAATGTCCACCACACTAATGCAAGTTAAATCAGTGAAAACGACAAGAGACAGTACTGCTTAGAGGCTACCCTCCAGCCTGCAGTTCATTTGCAAAATTGCCCCAGGTTACTCACTCCTACAAAACTGAGCTCTGGTCACAGCAAGTAAGAAAGCCAGTGAAGTTCAATCTTAAAATTGTTTCAAGAAGACCTACCCATTTCTCTGAAGGTATCATTTCAATCCCTCAAAGTTATGCTTTAGGAGTCCCATGGTCGTACAACAGCATTTCTCACTCAAATTAGTCCAATTCCTCATTTCACCCTGTCCTCTGATATTGCCACTGCAATCCTCAAGAATGTATTGGGAGATGTGCACAAGGACTGACTCAGCTGCAGGGTCCATAACCTCTTGAAAGACTAGAATCTTTTCTCAAATCACATGATTCCCTTCTCGCTTTAGAGGCAATCACCAAGACAAGGAAGTGGAAAGCAATATATTTCCAAACCATCAAATACTGGGACAAACTGCTTGGAATAAAGAGTTCTAATTCTTCAGTACAATAGAGAACAGTCTGTAGCTTGAATCATGTCAACTGGATTTCTATTTTCTTAGTGGAAACGTTTCGCTCCTTATCCAAGGAACTTCTTCAGTCTGAGCAAAGTTGGTAAGGGAATCCTAAATATGTTCCTAGGTAGCTGTGTGACCTTACACCTGGGGCTAGGTCATGGTTATATTGAGATGTAATTTTTAAGTCCTTTTATCATCTAATGGAGGGTCGTTAACATCACCATGCTGCTGTTGAGCTTCTGAAATGGTCTTAATCTTCCTAGGCACAGAAGACAACACGGGGAGGAAGATGGGGGAGAGTTTGTGCCTGAGGCCCCCACCTCTATTCAAGGAAGGATTTTCCAAGTTGGCATAAATGGATTCCTTGACCCCTCTCTCAAACCACCTATCTTCTCTGTCTAAAATGTGAACATTAATGTCCTCAAATGAGTGTCCTTTTTCTTTTAGATGAAGATAAACTGCTGACTCTGGTCCTGTGGTGTTATTTCTCCTGTGTTGGGCCATCCTCCTGTACATAGGTTGTTTGGTTTCTCCAATGTAGAGTTCAGAGCACTCCTCACTGCACTGGATTGCATAAACTACATTGCTTTTCTTATGTTTTGGAGTTTGATCTTTGGGGTGTACAAGCCTCTGTCTCAGTGTGTTGGTGGGTTTGAAATATACAGGTATGTGGTGTTTGCCAAATATCCGTTTTATCTTCTCAAACACGCGTGTCTGAGAAGATAAAACGGATATTTGGCAAACACCACATACCTGTATATTTCAAACCCACCAACACACTGAGACAGAGGCTTGTACACCCCAAAGATCAAACTCCAAAACATAAGAAAAGCAATGTAGTTTATGCAATCCAGTGCAGTGAGGAGTGCTCTGAACTCTACATTGGAGAAACCAAACAACCTATGTACAGGAGGATGGCCCAACACAGGAGAAATAACACCACAGGACCAGAGCCAGCAGTTTATCTTCATCTAAAAGAAAAAGGACACTCATTTGAGGACATTAATGTTCACATTTTAGACAGAGAAGATAGGTGGTTTGAGAGAGGGGTCAAGGAATCCATTTATGCCAACTTGGAAAATCCTTCCTTGAATAGAGGTGGGGGCCTCAGGCACAAACTCTCCCCCATCTTCCTCCCCGTGTTGTCTTCTGTGCCTAGGAAGATTAAGACCATTTCAGAAGCTCAACAGCAGCATGGTGATTTTAACGACCCTCCATTAGATGATAAAAGGACTTAAAAATTACATCTCAATATAACCATGACCTAGCCCCAGGTGTAAGGTCACACAGCTACCTAGGAACATATTTAGGATTCCCTTACCAACTTTGCTCAGACTGAAGAAGTTCCTTGGATAAGGAGCGAAACGTTTCCACTAAGAAAATAGAAATCCAGTTGACATGATTCAAGCTACAGACAATTCCACCTGGATGACTGAGAACCTTCATAGACAAATAGAGAACAGTGTTTCTCAACCACAACAACTTTAAGATGTGCGGACGTCAACTCCCAAAATTCCCCAGCCAGCATGGCTGGCTGGGGAATTCTGGGAGTTGACGTCCGCACATCTTAAAGTTGTTGAGGTTGAGAAACACTGATATAGAAACAAAAACTCTTATCAAAAGTTCAATTTTCCAAGATTCCAAAGGGTTAGGATATCTATATAGCTACTAAATAGGAACTGATTCCATGTAGTCTAAAGCAGTTTGGAAGGCTAACACTGGCGATTTATCTCTTTTTCCCCCCTTACTGTGAAATTTGCTCTCCAAACTGGCTACTCACTCATGGAGATGTACAGTTTCTCTTGTTCCAACACTGTCAAGTACCAGCATCATTCAAAATGAAAGGTGGAAGGAAAGAGAAGAAGAGGATGACCACCAGCAAAGTGAATGGACTCAATTACAGCAGCGGTGGGGACACTGTTGGAAGACCTGAAGGGCCAGACTGGGGACAGATCGTCCTGGAGAAAATCTATCTATGCGGTCACTAAGAGTTAACACCAACTTGACAGTACATAATCATTCAAAAATGCAGAATTCGGTTGAGAGTTAAAATCAACACCTAACCAACCTATATTAAAATTACAGTCTTCTCCCTGTTAACCCTAAAACCAGCCCCCCTCCCGAGGAAATTCTCTACAACCCTACATAATTTATTTCCTTAATTAGATTGAGAGCAGAACTCATCTTAACTCAAGGTAGTTTGATTAAAAACAAATTATACCCCTGCTTTAAAATGTACCAAATCAGTTTTTGGAAAGTCTCCAGGGGGAAGCAGCTGCTGAGGACGCCCTTCTGTATCCCCACACAGTTCTGATTAAGAGCAGAGATTTTTATCTTCCATTCTATTCCTGAACTTTGGGGGAAAAAACATATGTACTTAGGCAGCAAAAATGGCAGAAAGCAGAGGGGCAAAAGCGGTCCAGGGAAGGCTGCGTACCCAGAGGGCATGGGATACGTGCTGAGCGTTTGGAGAAGGGCGGAAAACTGAGTGAGAGGAATAACGGAACAATGGGCGCTGGGCGTGGCCTTTAACAGCCTCTCATGGCTGGTCTACTACAACTGGATCTACCTGGGGCTGCCCCTGAGAACGATTCAGACACTAATGCTGGTTTGCTTCTGGCTGCAGTTCCAGGTTGCAAGCAGGACTAGAGCCCCTTAGATGCGCCCAGATGCTTGAGAAAAGCAAACAACTGGGAACAAGTGATATTTATTGAAGAAAATGGGAAGCCATTGTTGAATTTCAGAAACTGCTGCGCCTCAAGAGCAACACACACACACACACACACACACACACACCCCAGTTCAAAACCTTATATTTGGTTCCTTTCCCGGTCTACTTGCCCAATACCTTTGGTCTCTTTTGGGTTGGCTGGCCTTGTTTTTGTAACCGATTATAATAGAATTATTTCTCACAGTGAGAGAAACGAAGCCTTCCAAAGGCTGTGTGTCAGGCCTTTGAGGTAGGCCAGGTGAGGAAACAGACACCACAAGTGTTACAGGAATGCTACTTTATTGTTGTAGAGCAGTGCTTCTCAATCTTGGCAACTTTAAGATGTGTGGACTTCAATTCCCAGAATTCCCCAGCCTGCCTTGCTGGCTGGGGAATTCTGGAAGTTGAAATCCATTGCCAAGGTTGAGAGACACTGTTGTAGAGTATTATAACAGAATTGTGAAAGCCTGCTAGAGTTTACCTCTGCCTCTTCTTATACCCCATGGGCCCAAGACTCCCTTCCCAGGGACTGTTATTTTGTGTTTTAACTCTTCCTGTATTCCTTTTTCAGGGTTATCTATGCAATCCTCTACACATTGACCTGATACCTAATGCAAACAAGACCATCTACTCCAAGTCAAATTTGCCTGCCCAACAATCATCCAGCAGAGGCCATTCTGCAAATCCTCACCAACCAGGATGTAAGACAGGTGAGGGCTTGGAAGTGAGTGTTCTCTGTTATGGTGCCCCTCTTTTAGAAACACTTTGCTCCAAGAAGTGAGGATGACCCCTTTCCTGATATAAAAGTGTGATGGTTTGCGACAATGTTTTCTCTGACAATCAGGAGGGGGCTGTTGTTATAAATGGCATGCCTTGGAAAAGATATTCAATTGCTGTGATGCTGCTGGCTGTCGGAATATGCTTGAGTGAAATGCAGTGGTATCCATCTACCTTCCCCCCACGTGTCCCGACGGCTTGAGAACATTTGGTGGGATGGGACAAGATGGTGAGAGGTCTGCCCACACAACACTGAGCCTTCTCCTGGCTAGATAGATATGAACCCCTCAACCTTTATCCACCGGATTTAGTCCTATGACAACAGCCCTTCGTGATTTTTTCCAGGTAGAACTGTGTGAAGATGTTCTTCTTAAAATTCTTCTTCAAGTATGCCACTCATAAATAGACATGGTACTCCTCATGAGATGTGATCCCAGGAGAACAAGCATACTAACTGTGCTTGTGTTCCATATGTAATATCTGGACTGGAAGAAGCTGAATGTGGTTTTAAAATTGGAGGAAGAAACATAAATAACCTGTGCTATGCTGATTACTCAGAAAGCTGCAAATGCAAGGGATCTGCAAGCGCTCATAATAAAAGTCAAGGAACATGGTGAAAAAAAAATAAGACTAAAATTAAATGTCAAGACCACCAAACTAATAACAGGTACACTAGAATGGCAATGAAGATACTGAAGTGGTGGATAGGTTCTGCCTTTTAGGATCAACCATCAACAGTAAAGGAACAAGCGGTCAAGAAATAAGCGGCAGACTAGCACTTAGCCATGAAGGCCTTGGAAAAGATACTCAGATGCCATGTGTCCATACCTAGAAAAAGAATTGTGCAAGCCACGGTATTCCCTGTGACACTCTGTGGAGGCAAAATCTGGGACTTTGAAGCAGCAGGATAGGAAGAGTATTGACTCCTTTGAACTTTGGTGCTGGAGAAGACTCCTGAGAATACCGTGGGCAGACAAGAAAACAAACCGATGGATCATCAAAGTAATCAACCCGGAGGTCTCATTCGAGGCACAAAGGACCAGGGTTAAATTATCCTACTTTGATAGGATAATTTGACACATTATGCGAAGACCCAGCTCTCTGGAAAAGGCTTTAATGCTGGGAAAGGTGGAAGAGAAGAGGAGAGAGGAGAGAGGAGAGAGGAGAGAGGAGAGAGGAGAGAGGAGAGAGGAGAGAGGAGAGAGGAGAGGAGAGAGGAGAGAGGAGAGAGGAGAGAGGAGAGAGGAGAGGGAAGGGAAGGGGAGAGGGGAGAGGGGAGAGGGGAGAGAGGAGAGAAGACCACCAGCAGCAAGGTGGATGGACTCAGTTACAGTGGCAATGGGTGCACCCTTGGGAGTCCTAAAAGAACAGATTAGGGATAGATCGTCATGGAGAAAATCTTTCTACAGTATGTGGTCACTAGGAGTTAAAAACGACTTGATGGCACATAATCCATTTTTTTTAAAAAGGGGTATTTACTGTCATTTTTATTTAGATGATCACTATATTTTTCTTACGCTACTTGCTGTGTCGCTCTGTAGCCTAAGCTGCTTAGAGATGCCTGAGCAAGGCTGCATAAAATCTCCATTAATCAGTCAGTCAGTCAGTCAGTCAGTCAGTCAGTCAGTCAGTCAGTCAGTCAGTCAGTCAGTCAGTCAGTAATATTTAGGGTGTCATCATTTTGCAGCCACAAGCGAGGATTTGCAAGCCCAAATCTCTCGAAGCTATCTGCGGATAGCTTCTTGACCTGTTGAATCTCTGAAAAGATCAATCCAGCTGCAGGGGAATCTGAAACCTGCATGGCTTCTACAGTAAACTACCCGCACACAAAGAGTGCTTTGGCTCCGAAGCAGAATGGTGCGTAATCTCCTTCTTCAACCACTGGAGCTCACACCCGGGTTGGAGGGGGGATTTCAGCCTTTCCTTTCTGGCCTCAGAACAGAGGACGGTTGAGAGCAAAGAGATCATTAAATTATAGTTCCTTTACCAAACCGAGATGAGGATTTCCTACCAACAAGATTAATGTGAGTCCCCAAATCCAGACTAAAGCTGCTCGGCAGAGAACAGTTTAGTGTCTAGTAAATTTGATTGCTGTGAAAACCTTGACACGTCATAATAGCAAAATCCTATTTACCACAGCAAGCAGGCTGGACAATGCTGGTTAATACCTGGAATAGGATGTGCCATCAACTCCAAGCTTTACAGTCGATGAGCAAACCTCACTTGAAGGTTAACATTCCTTGACAGCCTAGGCCAGGGGTGGGGAACCTTTTTTCTGCCAAAGGCCATTTGGATGTTTATAACCGGGGGGCGGGGTTTCTGGGATTTCCGCAGACCGGGGGCCAGAGTTTGCGGGCGGGAGCCAATCGCGTGGAAGGGGCGGGGTTTGCGGGCAGGAGCCCCGTGGGCCTTAGGCAGGAGCCCCACGGGCCTTATACGACCCGCGGGCCTGACGTTGCCCACCCCTGGCCTAGGCAGTAAGCCAACGCCTTGAATGAAACACCGATCCTATGAGCTGAAGATTCTATCTTGAAATATAAATCACTGGGGAGGGGGGTTTGAGAGAAAGAAAACAGCTGCACATTCAGAGCATGCATCCAAACATGCTTCATGAAGACAACCCAGCAGCCTGGATGTATCTTTAGAAAATAACCCCTGTGGTGCACCCTAAATCCTAAAGGCAGCCAATTCTTTCCCTAAAATAAATTATTTCTCCAGAGTAATGCCCTCCAGGTGTATTGGACTATAATCTCCAACATGCCCTTACTGGATGGAGATCATGGAAGCGGCAGTCCCAGGACACTTGGAGCAGTACTAAGTAGGGCAAGTTGAAATAAGCCTACAAGTTGCCAATTAGCATAATTCTACCTAAATTACCCTACTTCTTTGGCTCAAATCGTCAAAGAATTAAGAGTTTTTCGGGGTGAGGGGCAAATGTAGCATCAAAGAGAGTTAAAGCTTGTTTGGGAAGATATTCTCATGTCTGAGGGATTTATTTAAATTTGAGTTTGTCAATTTGGCTCATAATGCCAACTCCCATTACCACTATTTCCCTGTTTCCTGAAAAAGCCAGCTCAGGCACTTTTGTACGGACCCGGCTTGACCAAAAGGCCACACCACATCAATCTACACCTCCCAGCAACTTCATCTCATCTTCTTCACCTGAACTACTCAACTTTGCCAACTCCAGTGGCCCTGCAAAGGAACCAATACAGTTTCCTCTTGGTGATACAGACTTCAGCGTCCTTCCCAACAACCTAAATTTGGCTTCTGGCTCTGTCAGACTCCTTTCTCTCACATCCCTGGTGTTTCCATCACCACAAGCATTAGATCCTCTCCTACACAGGGATACTGAGACAGTGGAGACATCTGCCATCTTTATACTAGGCAGGTCACCATGTGGTTGGCATACTGGTCAACCACCTGTCTTTTTATGGCTCTAATAATCCACCATTACTCAGAGCCCCTCCTACATCACCCAGAAACTTGCACAACAAGGATATCTGTTCATTCTCCATGGACTGGACCCCTCTAACTTGTACTGGTCAGTGACCGTAATAAATTGAACTTGAACTTGACTGGGCCCCTCTAAGATCTTTTTCATCCCCCTATCCGGACAGCCTCATTCTCCATGACTGCCAAAGCATCACAATGGGAGTCAAGTGCCTCTATCTTCTCCCCAAAGGCCGCTGTCACCACCCTCCCTGCCTCTCCCAGGTTCTCTTGGCCTTAAGGGAATCAAGTAGTTCCCTGAGAGCCAGGAGCTCACATATCCATGGATCCTTGGAGCTTGGATCGGGAGGCCCTCCGAACAGTCACTCACGCCCTTGTCATCTCCCGTATAGACTATTGTAATGCGCTCTACATGGGGCTACCCTTGAAGAGTATCCGGAAGCTTCAGCTGGTGCAGAATGCAGCGGCGCGAGCAGTTATGAGTGCCAGAAGATCGGCACATGTGACACCCCTGCTACGCGAGCTGCATTGGGTGCCAGTTTGCTTCCGGGTCCAATTCAAGGTGTTGGTGATTACCTTTAAAGCCCTACATGGCATAGGACCAGGGTACCTGAGGGACCGTCTCATCCCGATAACGTCGGCCCGCCCCACCCGTGCATGCAGAGAGGGCATGCTTCGGACCCCCTCAACAAGAGAATTCCATCTAGCGGGGTCCAGGAGGCGTGCCTTCTCTGCGATAGCGCCCGCCTTGTGGAATATTCTGCCCCTGGAGGTGAGACTGGCCCCCTCCCTCCTGGCCTTTCGGAAGGCCCTTAAGACCTGGCTCTGCCACCTGGCCTGGGACGACGGAGGTGGTAGTGCCTCCTGGGGTTGGCTGGCCCCGTAGCTCCACGATCTATTCTGCGGGTCCAAGTCCATCTTGGATTTTATTTTATTATGTTTTGCCTGTGTTTTTAGATATTTTGTATAGTTTTTAAATTTTTATTTATTGTAACCCGCCCAGAGTCCCTTGCATGGGAGATGGGCGGGGAATAAATTTGAAAAATATATATATATTTTTCAGGACTTCTGTCCAGCAGAAAGATAATCATATATATATGATACTTGGCATCATCCACTAGATAGCCCCCACATCTCTGCTGCCTGACTGCATACCTGGAGTTATTTTTTAGCGTTTATGTAGTTTGAAAATCACTTCCTTAATAGATTAGCAGGGGAGAGGGCCAAATATCCTGATGTGAGAGATTTTGGGAACACTGGGAAAGATGAATGTTAGACCAAAACAGCCAACAGGTAGGAGAGGGATTAAGCAGCAGCTATCTCATCGAAAGTGGCAGCTCAGCTCAGGCTGCAAAAAGCCCAGGAAGAAGAGATTCCAAATGTTCAAAAACTCCACCTTAATGAACTCACTAATAAATGAGGGCTTCCAATCACAGTTTCCAAAATTCTGTTCTTTACCCCTCCTCTTTGCCTTAAAACCCTTGATTGAATCTGTGTAATTCTGGCTTCTGGTAATTCTCATGAGACTGTGTCACTGCAATTTATAAAGCAGCACAACATTTTGTTGTTGGGCTGTCACTCTTTGTCGCCTGGGGCTCCCTCGTGCTCAAAGATCAGTACTGTAATTAAATCCATTTTTTTTCCTCCTCAGTCTCCTCAAAAGTCAAACCACACCAGGAACGGTCCCCTTGCTCACAGTGCCTGAAACAACGCTGCGACTGCCACCTCCAAAATTGGCGTTTATGAATAGAGTCACCCTTTCTTTCCTCCCGCGACAATCAATACATCTCCCACTTCAGGAAGTGTGCCAAGATTCTCATGCTTCACCGGTGGGGAAGCAAAGGGTGGAGAGGAAGAACATGGCTAAACAAAAATCAGCATTAAGCAGCACAGCTACACTCAGGAAACCTGTACAAGAATGCAGGGTTATGGAAAGCAAACACTGGAGCCAAGAAGTAACTTTTCTTATCATGCAAGAACTCACCTAAGAGCATTAGGTGAACTACCCAATGGGCCATAACTTACTAATATGTCTATAATCCTACATCTTTCTGTAATACAGACAGCTTATACATTTTGCAATTCCACACTGAAGTACTATGAATGACTTAAAAATATCAGCCATTTTAGTAAACACTCTAACGTACGCTACAAGCTAAATACAGACAAAGCAACACAGCGCTGTGAGGCTGGTGTGACCAATTGGGACTATATTCGGAGATGCATCTTCTCACGCTGGCTAACGCCATTTTTTCTCCCCATGGGCTTGACCTCCCTGATTTTAATTGATGACCTTGTTTCATCCTGGAATGGGACACTGCATAATAAATTTAAATGCCATGGTTTCTCACCTGAAGTAATTCTGATGATGCTTCCTGTCCCGAGCATCTCAAGTTCTAGACAGCCAATAAGATCTGGCTGCCCTACCTAAAGGTATGTACCAATCAAAGAGAATATTTGTAGCTCAGGGTTGAACTATGGAGTCCTTGGTGCTCTCTGAGCCTGGTTGTTTTCTTGCAGACCTTTCACTGCCAGGCTAGGCAACATCTTCAGTGCGAAAAAAAGAGTTTTTTCACACTGAAGATGTTGCCTAGCCTGGCAATGAAAGGTCTGCAAGAAAACAACCAGGCTCAGAGAGCACCAAGGACTCCACACTAAAGATATGCCCCTGAGTCGTTGCTCCCCTTTTCTTTAAGCCAGCAAGATATTTAAGCCAAATAATGGTTGCAAAATTCAGAACAGTCCTACTTCTGGCAAGATTTAATATCCTTCCAACAGCTGTTCTTGACGGGAAACTCAAGAGAACGTCGATTGGCGGGGTCCAGCAAGCAGGCCTTCTCTGCTGTTGCCCCCGCCCTCTGGAACACTCTGCCGCCAGGGGTGAGGCAAGCCCCCTCGCTCCTGACCTTCCGGAAACAGCTGAAGACCTGGCTCTGCCATCTTGCCTGGGGCGGGAAGGGGGGCAGTCAATCTTGGGGACGGCTAGTGCCCTAAAGTGGTCCTCAAATCTCTACCTGCCATCTTGATCCCATTTTATATTTATATTTATATTCATATTTTATGTATTATACGTGTTTTTATTGCATTTTAATCTTTTATCTTTATTGTAAACCGCCCAGAGTCCCTCCTTTGAGGGAGATGGGCAGTGGCGAAATTTGACAAATAAACTAACTAACTAACTAACTAACTCAGGGATATTTCATTTCAGCAAAGACTTTGCCCCTGTGGCCAAGGAATTACTGAAACATTAACCCATGTTTTGCTATTTGCCCTTATTATAAAGAAGCTTGGTTACAGCTAACCCCCCCCCCCCCCGCCCATCTAGTCAAATTTCCAGGCCACCCAGATTCATTATTTACAGTAATTATTGTCCAACCAAATGTGATTTTGTTTCTCTGGGCTATGTTCTGCTCTACTCTTTGTAAAAGACCTTGTATTCTGATCACATCAGTTTTATAATTATTAGTTTTGTTATAATTATTCATTTGTTCCTTATTTGCTGTCTCAGAATTGTCTTCTTTTCTTTTCTGACTTGGTCAATGACCATAACGAAGCCTACTGAGACGGGGACAGGACAACAAATAAGAACAAACCAGTTTGGTCAATGGCCAACGTAATTAACTGAAACAGATGTATCTCCAAAGTCAATGGAAAACCAGCCAGGATATTGCCTGATTGTCTGCCTGGGGCGAGGAGTTTCATAACCATGGAATAACCATGCACACAAAAAAGTCTTTTCTTTATGTGTCTGCCCAGTGAGTGTCAGATACATGTGGAAAACACAAAATGAATCTGCCATGTGACTGATTGGAACAAAAGGAGTCAGTCCTTTAGGGCTTGTCCTAAAATCATGGAGACAAGGGTGCTGATGCACTTAAAGGACCTGTTCCCACCAGCGGGACAGATGGAGAAAAATACAAGGGACAGGCTGAAACCAATGTGCTAATTGGCTGTCCTTCTCAGGCACCAATTTGGGGTGGGCTTGTGAGTTCTGAAAAGGTTTGGATGAACTTAGTGATGGAAGACTACAGATAAAATTGCTTAAGTTAATTGATTTCATGCATGGGCTTTCCAGGGATTATGGACTAAGGATGTATGCCTTTTGCCCTATGAAACCACAGGATACTTTTTCACATGAAAGGAAGGCCGATTCCAGAGGTTTACGCCAAGCTTCTGCACTGTATCTTAAATCCTATTACACTGTGGTTTTGGAGTCTGACATCTACGGATTCATTACAGGACAGGAGCCTGTCCATTTAACTTCTTCCCTCCCTCTTTTTTTAACCACAGCCAATTCCAGTTGCCAAAGGACCAACAAGTGAGCGGGGTTTTTTACACAGATCTCTCAGATCTACGTCCAATGGATTATCTGATGAATGGCATTGGCTCTAATTATATACATTCTCGGGTTTAGATTTGAAACATGGATGACATGTTTCATTTCAACTGCATGTGCAGTTTTGAAACATGCCAGGCAGGCAGAGTGTTAGTGGTGGTGGTGGTGGGAGGGAGGGAGGGAGGGAGGGAGGGAGGGAAGGAGGGAGGGAAGGAGAGATAATACTCTGTAATGACAGATTGTCAGTTTTTTTCAATTTTTAGCATCGGCACTTTGGAAATGAAGTAATGACACAGCAAAATGATGGAGTATCTGGGTGCATTTGTTGAGGTCTCCTGCTGGAAGAAAAGCGAGCGTTTTCATTCTAAGTGTCTTCATTATTCCAATCTATTCTCCCATTGATTTGCCATTTCCTATACAAGGGTGGCAATTAACTCACTATGAGCTCCAAACGCATTAGAACCAGCTTCTTTTGCTGTCAGCTAGTCGGTTTTCATTCAACACGACCAAAAAGCAAATCCAACAATTCCATTCTTGGCTATTGTGTCTATTTCTGTATGCTCCTGAGGACTGCTGCGACACCAACCTGAATCAAGAGAACCGGCTCATATTTTCTTTGGGTCTGAAGAGGAAAAGGTCCCTTTAGAACTGATGAATGAATCTTCCTTGAAATCGAACGTGGGAAGCTCTTAAATAACGAGGTTACAGCCTGAACAGATCTACTGCGTGGGAAGGTTATTCTTTAACTCTGGTGTTAAACTATTCCATTGGCGTGCGCAGTAATTCACAACCGAGATATGCCACTGCCAACCTACGACCACCAGCTATACTCAGGGAACCTGTTTTTTCATTCCGTATTAAAGAGGGTATATTTATTTAGAAGAGGAGCCATATTTATTGATGCCTATTTTCCCGGACAGTAGAATTACTTATGTGTCCACTCTGCAGTTGCCATGATGCACAGTAACTGGGTCTACTATTAATCCTCACCAAAAGGTTGACAAGGTCTTCACTTCGGCCTCTGAAATATTTTCGATGTGACAGCAGTCAGATGATGATGAGTGTATATATAGTAATTCGGCTTTAGAAGGAGCACCTCACTGACACTAATCTGTTTTGCTGTCATCTGCCTTTATTATCAATGGCTGCAGTAATAAGTCTAGTGGAGAGAAAGATGGATATAGAACTGCTAATGGGGGGAGCAATAAAAAAGAGTCAATTAATTATATGAACTCTGACATAGGGATGCAGCAGTCAAGGGGCTTTATCCTGAAAAATAGTTTAGGATTAAGCTAACTTTCTTTGCCAAAATAATCAGTGCTTCTGTGCTTCCTTATGTTTTCTGCTTGTCTTACGTCTTGCAAGCACAGCTTCTGGTCAGGAATATTGAAGATATACCGATCACAACAGATACCTTGATCCTCCATTCACATATTTCAGACCTCAGATCAACGTGATCCCAGCCTGGGACTTCCCAGATTTGCTGACATATCTAGGAATTTCCACAATTCTCTAGATTACAACCTGTAGCTCTGCAGATGTTTCACAATATGACAATCATTATTTTGCAGCACGCATGGCCTCTGTTCCCTGGGAAATCTGGGAGTTGAAGGCCAATTTCACTGGAATTGCATTTTAGAGTCTCAGCTTTCTTAGAAGGTAAGGTGAGTGTGAGAGTTTGTGAATGACCAGTGATAACCAAGACAAAGCCTCCATGTTCCAAGGAAGCAAATAATTGATTATACAAAGCGATCAGTGCAGTTGCTGTTTGTTCAAATGTTAATAAATAATAATAATAATAATAATAATAATAATAATAATAATAAATAATTAACACCCTAATTTTACAAAAAAAACCACCCTGCTTGGAACTGCCTATATTCTTAGGCGCTACCTTAATAATTCTTAGGTCCTTGGTTAGGACTTGAATTATTAAGTTTCCACCAGTCTTAGACTGTGAATCTAACTGTAGATTACCCACACATCATAACAACACATTTTCTGTGTGACAAACAATTCAACCTCCTTGTTACACATCTCCGGTTAAAAGGATCCCTCTCAACAGGTCTTGAAGAGACTTTTGCTTCAGATTTGGAAAGCTCCCAGCAATCAGAGTAGGATACTGTCTTGGGTAGATATCTGACTCTATTAAGTAGGGTTCCTATTTTCCATATGCATGAATTGTCGAGTATTATTTTCAAGGGGACACAAGACCTCACTTTTTTTTTTGTCCTGGTATATGTTGGTTCAATCTTCAATTTCTTGCAGCTAATCTAATGAGCTGCAGCATATGCCAAAATTCATTTAACATATTGTAGGAATAATGAGTTTCTGACATGCTTTCTCCCAGCAACAACACATTTCCTTTTCTCTCCCCATCTTCCTTGTGTTGTTTTTATATCTTCGTCTCTCTTTGAAAACAGTGTAACAAAGAGCCAGAGGAAGCACTCTGCAAAGCTCATAAATTACCATTTGTAGGGTTTTACATGGCCTTAATAAAGTTCTGTTCTTCTTCCTGACTATCAACAAAGGAGAAGGGCAGCCGTTCCACTCTAACAGTTATCTCAAGTTCTTTAAGGCTCCAGAGCCAAGTAAAACAATCTTAGGTGCAATATTGGAATTAAAATCACCAGAAAACCATACTTGGAAAAGCTGGATTAGGTCAAACTAACCCAATATGTCAGTCTGGACAGCCAGACCTTTGATGGCGGGATACTCAGGTGGCTTCGGAACTCTGTTCCCTGGGAAATTTGCACAAACCTCTGCCTTTTCTGGGAAAGCTCCAAGGCTTCTGAAAGTTGAGATGACTTTCAACAGTTAAGGTCCACCCACAGAAACTAGTTAAGGTGGTCACTATAACAGACCAAATGTTCACTGTGGACCTGCTTTACAATTTACAATGTTCTATCTTTTTTTTTAAGTTTGAAAAAAAATTATCTTGCCCTCTACTGAGCTAATTCCAATCTCTCTCTCTCTCTCTCTCTCTCTCACACACACACTCACACACACATCCCTGCCAGAGGGAGCAGTCTAGTTTACGGCAAAGGGGGTTGAGAAACACTTTTAAAGGAGCCGTTCCTTTTCTGGTTGGTAGATGAGGACAGGAGGAGGTTCTTCCTCCCAGAAGCTCATTTGGCCAACATCAGAGTGTTTCTCACATCAGTTCTGCGCACTGAAAACTTAGCAGAAGAGGAAGGGCCTATCATGTGTTCACAGCAAGTCACCTTCATTAAAAATCAAATAAGCTCTCTCACCCTCTCTTCCAGGCGGGCCAGCTGCTCCTTGTAGTAAGTTTCGTGCTTCTTCAGCTCTCTCTCCTTTTCTTCCAGCTGCTTGGCCTTAAAAAAACAAAACAAAGAAACAAACAAGGAGAGAGAAGATGAAGAAAAACCAAGTTCCAGTCAAGTGAACATTTGGTATAAATTCTGCCTAATCAGTTCTACCCAGAGATTGAAACCTGCAGCATGTTCCGTTTTTGCCAAGACAAGATATTAATACGATCATGATTAGCACATTGAGAAAGTTAAGCGCTTAGCCATTGTATTTTTCTGTTTGCTCAGCAGCTGTGCCTCTGATCAGCCAAATGGATCTAGGAATAGTCATAAGACAGTGCCATGCACACAGCCCGAGAATGAATGCTTTAGTGGGAAAAAATGAACTGTGAAACCTGAAAGAGAATGACAGATGAAAACCAAGTGGCCAGCATGCAATCAAATTCTTGGTATCAGCAGTTAAAAAAAGAAAATTGCTATTCCAACTTGGTACTTTCCTGATGTGTTAGTCTTCCAACTCTCATAATCCTGTGCTGGCTAGGAATGATGGCAAATTTCTGAAATTCCCTGCCCAATTAGATGCCAAAATCAGCACTTACTCAAACTGATTTTGAAGTCTTAATGTAAACTACTTTGAATGGTTATATGGGTCATTCTTATAGGAGATGGCTTTCTGTAGATGTCGAGAATCCTCAGGAAGGCTCTTAGCGTAGAGGGCATGGGGAATGGCTCTGAAGGACAGGAGGAAAAGACGCTAGGGAGACAGCGGTCAGATAAGAGAGGGTTGAGCCCAGGCCAAGAAAATAACATACAAGATGTCTCAGACAAGGTCCTCCTCAGTTCACACAAAGATAAAGTGAGGGAAGCACATTCAGACTTACAAGATTCTGCTACTACAGCTGTTACAATAAAAGTAGTCCTGACCTATGGCATTGCTCTCTTAGTCTACCGTGTAGGGCTGACACTTAGAGATGAAAGAAAAATCACATTAGCCAACCTAAACCTGAATTAAACATCCCTGCAAGCATATAAAAGGCTATGGATACGACAGGATCGCTACCATTTAAAAATAAACTAGTTCCAAGAAATTGACCAGCAAGAATGAGGTAATTGGGGAAAACTTTACAATTTGTGAGGATGGCAGAAACACAGATTCATCTTCAGATATTCTGAGCAAAAGCCGAACAATGTTTGCTTATTAAGAATTTCCTGGTTGCTGATCAAAAAAGGTAATTCTGGCCTATCCTTACTCAGAGTGAGGTATCTTGGAGAAGTAAGACTTCAACTTGCAAGTGAAATTGCCCTCAAGGGTTCTCGAGGTGGTCACAGAGCATTTCGCCTCATAAATACCAGTGATATTTCATCTCAAAACCAAGGGAGGGAGATGTATTTTTAAAGAAATTAACTCCGTTTTTAAAAGTACTTTCTTTTATGCAAAAGGAGGAAGGAGCTCAGCCAAGACAGAATGAAGCAGAATGCAAAATATTGGAAAACAAAAAAGAAAACTGTTCTCTAAGCAGGTTTGATTTTTTGAGAGTGGACTTGACAATTGTTATAGTTACCGGTCATAAGACTGATGTCATATCGAAACAGCAGAATAAGACAAGCGAGGGAAGCTTGTAAAATATTTATTTGTTTGTTTATTTAGTTATTTATTTATATTTCAAATTTAGACACTGCCCATCTCAGTCAAAGAGCGACTCTGGGCGGTTTACAATAAAACAAGAATAAATAATCATTAAAATACAATAAAACAATATTCTTAAATAGAAATATAATCCAAGACATAGATGTTTAAAAAGGTCTTAATTTATGGGAGCATCTTCAGGGTGCTAACCACCCCCAGGACAAAATTTATAAAAATAATAATTTTTATTATTTTATTTATTTTTTATTTTATTAAATTTATATTACCGCCCATCTCCCCCAGTGCATATATCCATGCCATGCAGCAAATGCATGAAAAAATGAAACAGTAGTGTTAATTGGTTGTTGTGGGTTTTCCGGGCTGTGTGGCCGTGTTCTGGCAGTTTTGGTTCCTTATGACTGTAAACCCCATAACTGATGCTGTTCTAAAGTATACAACCATAAAATGCTAGTTCTTCTCTTTGAAAATATTTCTAGTTTGTTCCTAGCAACTCTGACTTGAAGAAGGTCCCACAGACCTTTGGGAGCCGCAATCTAAGACATCTGGAAAGCTCAGTTTCTAGTTGAGAAGATTTTTTTCCCCGCTGACACAAACCACCTACTGTATTTAAATTCTCTGGATTTAAATCAATCCAATCTGCCTCTCTCCCTTGAATGATAATAATGGCCATTATCAAAAACATAAGTTCCTTATCTCTGCTGGGCATATTTTAGCCAGCTATCTTTCCTGACACAATTCAAAGTCAAGTTAGCTCACTCAAACAAAGACAGGTTAGAGAAGATTTCAGAAACTGCCCAATCTGCATGTACAGTAAGCTAAACTTACCCGAAATGCAGACTATATTCAACATTTTAGAATTGAAATAGTTAAGCCCTTCTTGGGGAAGTACAGAAGGTTGTTAGGGTAAGTAGAAAGAAGATCCTTTCTCCTTATTCCCTAATCCCACTTTCTTAATCCTGTTAAGGGCTATAGGAGCTTGAAACATATTTGATGCATGTTATATACCTAAACCTGCCCACTACTGTGTTGGAGCAAACATTTCACCATTGCACCATATGGCTTTAAACACAGAAGTACAACAAGATCATTCTCAGCCTTGTAACACCCCCTGTCAAAAATCAAGCTTAAGACCGTATTCATACAAATGGGATGCTTGGCTGTGACTAATGAGGACTTCCTTGTCATCTGAATGGTCTGAGAGGGGGAATTCTGGCATTTAGTTTGATCATATCTGGGGAGTCTAAAAACATTGCTTCCTGGTTGGGGTGGGGCACATTGCTAACAACATATGAAAGTTCCTGGATTAAGTGCATCCCATTCGTACAGTCATTAGTTTGGCTGTCACATAGTCATGTGTGGCTTGTGTCTATGAAGGTTCTCAGTCATCCAGGTGGAATTGTCTGTAGCTTGAATCATGTCAACTGGATTTCTATTTTCTCAGTGGAAATGTTTCGCTCCTTATCCAAGGAGCTTCTTCAGTCTGAGCAAAGTTGGTAAGTTGATATTTAGGATTCCCTTACCAACTTTGCTCAGACTGAAGAAGCTCCTTGGATAAGGAGTGAAACGTTTCCACTGAGAAAATAGAAATCCAGTTGACATGATTCAAGCTACAGTCATGTGTGGCTTCTTTCATACCCTGGCACTCCTACTAACTAGGTGAGAAGGAGAAATGGTGCCCCCCCCCCAGGCACTGACGAACTCCCACCATCCTTTTGGCCATGCTGGCCGGAAAAAGGAGGAGTGGTTCTTGGGACGACACGGCCCCCACCCGTCATCTCTGCTGGCCTCCTCATGCTCCTTGAGAATCATTATTCTACGAAGTCAATTCCATTTACTATCAATCTCTGTTTCTTACCTTGTATTCCATTTCCTGGAAGCATGTAAATGCAGAATACAAAGCCGTAAGTGTGTACAACAAATGAGATAAAATAAAAGCATTAAACAAATAAGACCCAAGTGAACTATCACAGTTAAGGGCACTTCGATAGATACATCTTCCAAGAAATTTGGAGGTTCTTGCTTGAAATAAAACTTAGTGTGAAACTTCCCTGAATGTGCTGCTACAACAAAGGTCCTCCTGCATATCTGCCTTCCCTAATCCTTTGGAACAGGAAGCAACATGGCCCCCGTGGGCACAACTGCACATACCACATCATGCTGTCCAACACAAAATAATTACTAAGAAAATGCTAAAGTCTTATGAGATTTTGGATGAGAACAGAGAAGTGTGCCTCATATTGCCAAACTTTATGAGATTTTGGCAATGTCATGAGGATCTGGCCATTTAAAAATATATTTATATTTATATGTTTACATTTTTATTGATTAGCTGAACAGCCATTGACTAAAGAGCTCTGAACATCAGTGGAAACTATAAACAACTTTGTAGCTGACATACACCTCAAGAGACCAAATATAGCCCAAAAGAAACTAGTAGAGATTGTCATGACTGACAAACTCCTATATTAATAGAAGAACCAGAGCAGTCAAGGAATCTTTATTTATGTTATTATTGGGAACCCGAAAAAACACTTTATGCATTTCTCTACTTTGGAAGAATGAGGTGTATACGAGTAAAATAAAATAAAAAGTAGTGCTAGTAATAACGATCACCTAGTATACACTACATTCAATAGTTTAGAATTCAAGACAGTGATGGTTCCTTTGGAAAAGCCATGCCATGTATACAGTCATCCTACAGCACATTATCAATAGTGTATTATCAGTGTATGTCAGAGCACGCAACGCTGGGGCGGCCAGTGCTTCTCCACTTCAGAGTAATACGTTCTAAGCAGTAAATAGACACACAGAGATTAGATAAAATAGTCTATTTACTTTATATACATACGCAGTCCAAAATACAGTCCAGTAACGTCCAACACAGATACAGATGAGATGAAGTAACGAGAAGAGAAAGAACACCAGATCTTCTCTGCTTATATACATAAACTGACCAATCACATTATAGGTCAAACAAATTATCTGCCACACCCAGCTAACCTATAGCACCTGTAATATGAGTCACATCATACCTTCTACAATGGCTGCTAATTGGATGACTTGCAGAAAATATCAACTCTCACCTAGGTAACTCTAGCCCAGAGCTTTCCAAACTGTGTGTCGCGACACAAAAGTGTGTCGCCACACACAGCGTGGTGTGTCGCCACACCACCCGGAAGCGGCAGCGCATGCGTGCACGGCGGCAGCGGCGCGGGATCAGTGCTTCCGCGTTTTATCGGAGGCTGCAGCCGCTGCCATGCACACGCATGCCCCCCCGCGCTGCCGCCGTGCGCGCACTGCCACACGTCCCCCTGATGTGTGTGCGCGCCGCCGCGCTGCTGCAGCCGCCACTGCTGGTGTGTCGCCAGCGGCGGCACTTTGGAAAGCCCTGCTCTAGCCTCTCCTGTATAATTAATCTACTTGTAAATTCTGGGTATTTTATAAACCCCAACAGTGTATTATCAAGAGCCTGTCAGCCACAAGAGCCTGGAAACAGGCTGTCTCAACACTCCCATCATAACTGTGCACTGAATTTAAGATGGATCTGTATGAACGGTTTACTTCTAGAGATCTGAGAAAGGTAGCTGATACTTGAACAATGGCAATCTAACAAGAAACAATGGCAATCTAGAAAAACATTTTGACTTCCAGTGGGAATATGGCGGACTGAGCAGCTTTGCCCACGCGCTCAGCGGGCAGAACTGGCATCGTGGCAGTTTTTCCGGGCACAGGCTGGTTTCTCCTGTAGCCCAGAGCGTTTTTCTGGATCAAGGAAAACGCTTGGAATCGACCCATTTGTCCTCCAGATGGTGAGTTGTAGCCAGGAGATCGTGGACAGCGTGCGCGATCGAAGGGTAAAGACTTCGCCAGGAGGCTGGGATTTCATCATTTCTGAGCTGCGCTGCAGCTCTTAAAGGGACAGTAAGGCCGGCCACCCCATTTCTTAAACACCCAATTTATTGTTCTTTTTAAAGTTTTTGTACCCTAAGAGAGGCTTTCTACAGAAAGAAGAAGTGGACTCTCTTGGTGCTTATCTTTATTCCTGGATTTAATTTTTAAATTTTTGGCTTGTTTTCCCATCTAAAGATTAAGGAGGACTGAGAATAAAGAATTGCCTTCCTGTTATTATTTTTGTATTGAATTTGAAGGATTGAATATTTCCCTACACGTTGGATTTGTTGTTTTGAATTTTCAGCTTTCTGTTCACTTTCCTTGGGATCTGCTTGTTAACGTATTTTTCTTTGTGCCAATTTCATCCGGAACTTTTCTATTAACTCATTAACTCCTATCTGCATGAGTCAAGTATCTAGGGGGCACCATAATTTACTGCCTGAAACATGGAAGATTTCAAGGAGGCTTCTTCAGGGTTCTGTTATGAGCCTGAGCAGACCTTCAAAGAGTGTTGTCAACCTATTCTGCAGACTATTCGGGAAGAACTTATTTCTAAGCTGCGTCATCTGGCTGAAGATGAAGATTTTGATAAGGATGGAGACTTTCTTATTGACAGCAAGTCTGAAGTAATGCCAGACAAAGACTACATTTTGGTGTTGAAGGGGTTAAAGTGACAGTCTGAGCTGCAGATTACAAGGAGAGCTGTTTTTCTGAACTGTTATGGCTATATAGGGATTGTTATGGGAGAGAAGAGAATCTGCTTTCTGGGAGTTTTTCTGCTGAAAAGTTTGAGTTTTTAAGGGTTGGGCTGTTTGATTCTTATAAGAAAAATTTTGCTGAGAAGTCTGAGTTTTTAAGGGGGGCAGTTGGGCTGTTGGATTTTTGGAAGAAAAATACCTTGGGTATAATAGGGAGATATGTTAATGCTTTGGTATACTTCAAGGTGGGGTAAAATCAAGAATGTGTAATTGGATTGATAATGAGGTTATTATGATTTAATTTCTCTTTAATGATTTGGATTAAGATTTATTGGATTTTTCTTAAGGTTTGTTTGATTTGTAAGACTTATAAGGTATTCATAAGGTATAATAATAATTGCTTAGTCTTTAGGTTTAATAGGATTAAGATTGTTGTAGTATTATTAATTATAAAAGTTGACAATTTATATCTTTTTACAATTTGATTTTTATTAATAGTGTATAGAAATATAAATAATAATAAATAATGTTGGAGGAAAATTCTGAGAGTGCCTTGGACTGCAAGAAGATCAAACCAGTCCATACTCCAGGAAATAAAGCCAGACTGCTCACTTGAGGGAATGATATTAAAGGCAAAACTGAAGTACTTTGGCCACATAATGAGAAGACAGGATACCCTGGAGAAGAAGCTGATGCTAGGGAAAGTGGAAGGCAAAAGGAAGAGGGGCCGACCAAGGGCAAGGTGGATGGATGATATTCTGGAGGTGACAGACTCAACCATGGGGGAGCTGGGGATGGTGACAGCCGACAGGAAGCTCTGGCATGGGCTGGTCCACGAAGTCACGAAGAGTCGGAAGCGACTGAACGAATAAACAACAATAGAAATATATAGAATAGTGGTGGGAAGGAAACAATTAAATTAATGTTGTTTTATGGGGGAGGGAAGTTGATTTAGAAAGGTCATTTTTGCATTGTAAGTGACACATAGAGAAGTTGCAGGATGTCTAAGCACAAACCAACTCCCTTTGCAAATTTGAACAGATCAATTAAAAGCAATTGCCTGGGTGTCACAGAAGAAAACAGAAGCAGCAGATGAATGAACTCACTGCTGTGGAACAAGGAAAGGGAGAGAACTAAAGAAAGCTGATCATTAAGACATAGACCAGAGCTTTCCAAACTTTTCATGTTGGTGACACACTTTTTAGACATGCATCATTTTGCGACACACTCTTACAGCAAGGCACAACGCAGGCACTAGGACCTGCGCGGAATCCTGGCAGGGCAGGTTTGGAGGCAGCAGCAGCCGTGACACACCCAGACACTGCAGCCGACACACTAACGTGTCCCGACACACAGTTTGGAAAGCTCTGACATAGACAAAGAGCCCTGCCAGATCAGGCCAAGGTCCCACAGACCAGCTTTCTGGGCCAGAGGGTAGGGAAGCAGATGCTTTCAGGAGCTCAGAGATAGGAAGACAATAACTGTCCTCCACTGTTGCTCCTGAGCAGCTGTTACTGATGGGATACTGCCTATGATTCTGGAGGTAATAAATAGCCACCGAGTCTAGGAGTCCTTGAAAACTCAGTCCTCCATGAATTCCCCCCGTCTCCTTTTAAACTGGTCTCCATCACATCTGATGGTAGCTAAATCCATAACTACGCTTTCTGCAATGCTCTAACTCAGTGTTTCTCAACCTTGGCAACTTTCAGATGTGTGGACTTCAACTCCCAGAATTCCCCAGCCAGCAGGGCTGAAGTTGAAGTCCACACATCTGAAAGTTACCAAGGATGAGAAACCCCACATTCAATTCTAACGAAGGACTCTGAATTCTAACATTATGAGAAAATGAAAACAACTTTGTTCAAGTAACATTTCTGATGCACCTATGATTGTATGTAACATTTCCCTCATTCCTCTTTATGCCAAGCTAAGAACAACATAAGGGGCATGGTGGCTCAGTGGGTAAGATGCCAGGCTTGTCAATCGGAGGATTGCAAGTTCGGAGGTTCGAACCCCTAGCCCTGCGTGCGGAGTGAGCTCCCGCACCAGCCCCAGCTCTTGCCAACCTAGCAATTCGAAAGCATGCAGATGCAAGTAGATTAATAGGTACCACTTCGGTGGGTAGGTAACAGCGTTCCGCGTGCGTCATGCCGGCCACATGACCGCGGAAGCGTCTTCGGACAACGCTGGCTCTTCGGCTAACAAACGGAGATGAGCACCGGCCCCTAGAGTCGGACACGACTGCACAAATGTGCGGGGGGAACCTTTACCTTTAAGAACAACATCAACAAAACCCCAACCACCTAGATGGCACAGGCTTTCTTCGTAGGGGGCCAGCATTTCTCTGCATCTTTTCCATGTTTCAATCCTTTTTCAGATGCAGCGACCACACAACCATACACAGCGTTCAAAGGGCGTTCTCCCAATGGACTTGTATAATGGCATTACTAAGTTGCCTGCTTTATTTTCAGCTCTCCTCCTGAAGCCAAGCGGGGAACTGGCTTTTTTTTTAAAAAAAAGAGTAACGGGACAATAGCCTGACATTTTTGTTGAGCTGTCTGTCATCACTCCAAATGCTTTCCCAATCAGTCCTCACCTGTCACTACCAGCTCAAATCTCATTAATGTAAATGCAAATGTTGGATATTCTGTGACAACATACATTGTTCTATACTTGATTACACTGAACTGCATTTGCCATTTTGACACCCAATTAGCCTGTTTGGGGTTCCTTTGGAGTCCTTTAAATTCCTTTTTGATGCTATTATCCAGAATCATTTCGAATCATCAACAGACTTGTACACCTCAATGTTCATCCTACCTCTAGGTAATTTATGAAGACATTAAAAAGTATTGGTTCCACACTTTCCCCCCCCCCCCATTTTGTACAGTAAAGTGTCCATACACATAACCTCATAAGACATGTCCCTAGTTCACCCTCAATTTTTGTTCCTTACCATTTTTTAATAAAACCCCAAACAATCAACAACCCAAATATATTTTCTTAAAAAGCTCTACCAAGCATTAAATGGTGCGTGTGTGTGTAACTGAGATTTGGAAACAGCTGGGATTTTTAGCAGCCAGGAGATGTCGGCTTTCAAACCAGATTTCCTGAAAAACCTGTTAATCCGTTCATTTTGATATACACTTCTTTTTATTTTGCTATAAAGTTTTGCTACAGATTTCCGG
The DNA here is from genome assembly GCA_023362775.1 of Charina bottae. Taxonomy (NCBI): domain Eukaryota; kingdom Metazoa; phylum Chordata; class Lepidosauria; order Squamata; family Charinaidae; genus Charina; species Charina bottae. The sequence continues at coordinate 4,855,550 of JALMGJ010000006.1, read as the reverse complement.
AACAAAATATTAGGCATCAGTATAATTTCCCAATTTTATAAAATGACTCGTTCTGCTACTTGCCACAATCTTTCCAACCCTAAATTTAAATGATTACCAAATAACCAACTGTGAGGAACATCCTCTAAAATCACTCTTTCCAGAATGCGGACATACCAAATAGGTAAGAGTTGAAAGACAACCTCCTCAATGTTTGTCCAGAGATACAATTACAGAACATTTAAAAATATATCAGTAGCTGAATTCATCTCTTCTCGTTTGAGGAAATATTTGAACTAATTCCACTGAAAATGTCGATGCAATGTGAATATCCCTTTAGTAGTATCTGCTGTGAGATGTCACTCCCATATGCAAGCCAACCCACATGACTGGTGACTGGGTTAATGCATTGCCCTAAGCCGTGAATGTCATTTAAGCCTCAACTGGCTGGCTTTGCATATCAACAAAACAAAAAACAAAACAAAACAAAACAAAACACAACACAACACCCATGGCTTATAATGCACAATGGCTGGATCACACAACAAGCCACATTGTCACACACTTTGACCACTACCTAATTCCAAACACAATTCTCGCAGAGTTCTTTTTAACAAGATTTATTGATTTGAATAATGTGAATCCTCTATGCAGGTCAAGAAGGCACAGTATGGAAAGAACGTGGCAAAACAGAATGGCTCTAGGTTGGCAAAGGAGTGAGACAAGGCTGTATACTCTTCCTTTATTTATTCAACCAATATGCTGAATATATATTAAGGGAAGCTAGATTGAAAGAGATGAGCATGGTTTTAAAATTAGAGGAAGAAACATCAATAACCTGTGCTATGCTGATGAAATTTTCTGATAACTGAAAATGAAAAGGAACTGCAAGCTCTAGTAATAAAAGTCAAGGAGCAGAGTGAAAAAATGGGACTAAAATTAAATATAAAGAAGACCAAATTAATGACAACAGATACAACCATCACCCTTGGAACTGGCAATGAAGATATTGAAGTGGTGGATAGGTTCTGCCTTTTAGGATCAACCATCAACAGTAAAGGAGCAAGTGGTCAAGAAATAAGCTGCAGACTAGCACTTGATAGAGTAGCCATGAAGGCCTAGGAAAAGATATTCAGGTGCCCTGATGTGTCTATACCTACAAAAAGCAGAATCGTGCAAGCCATGGTATTCCATGGGACACTCAATGGAAGCAAAAGTTAGACTCTGAAGAAGCAGAATAGGAACAGTATTGATGCTTTTGAACTTTGGTGTTGGAGAAGACTCCTGAGAATACCATGGACCACCCAAGAAAACAAACAAATTGATTATCAACCCAGAGCTCTCACTCAAGGTTCAAATGGCCAGGCCTAAATTATCATACTTCGGACACATTATGCAAAGACTCAGCTCTCTGGAAAAGGTGCTAATGCTGGGAAAGGTGGAAGGAAAGAGAAGAAGAGGACAATCAGCAGCAAGGTGGATGGACTCAGTTACAGTAGCGATGGGTATGCTGTTGGAAGACCTGAAGGACCAGGTTGGGGGACAGATCATCATGGATAAAATCTAACTCTGTGGTCAATAAAAGTCAACACTGACTTGATAACACATAATCAATAAGTTACTTGATATTAAAGGGTTACAAGAATTCCAGCAAACGATCTACTTTGCATCTAAAATCAATATATCCCCACATATGTTAGGGTGGAGTCTTTCTAATTTTGTGACAGCTTTCCTGTGATCTGGGCAAGAGGTAGAATTCGTAACTGATAACAGGGAAGTTTGGAATTTGTTGCTTATACATAACAGCCTTTGGAACTTTTATCAGCCTGGGAACTGAATCTTACATATGTTGTGCTTTAGCATGATCTGGGAATCCGGTCACAGTTTTACTTCAAATGGGAAATAGTAATTAAGAAAAACATGACAATATCATTAAAAAATAAGATCTCAACAAATGTTTGGGATTCTTGGCCCAAATTCTTGGCCCAACAGAGATACCAGCAGAATTGACATGATCTAATGAGACTACAATGAGTTAGCAGTGCATGGAATCCTCCCTTGGAATAGGAATGTTGGACTCAATTAGCTCTGGCTCATATCATCTCATCGGCTTGTTAACATTTCTTAATTCCTACAGCGACATGCCCCACCAGGAGCCCCCACCAGGAGCCGAGGGAGAAAGAGGGAGAAAAGAAGGAATTGGTTAAACAAAGTGAAAAGAAGTTCATTTGTGGTATAGGAAGACTGCAAATCACTAAAGGGAGATAAATGAGGCACCGAGGGAGAGAGGCTTTCTGAAAGGCTTACGGCTCTGTAAACAGAGCTTACTAAATACTTCAAAAGAGAAATAAGAGGATCTGTGGTACACAGGCCTGCATTCCATCATGAGTCCAAGGCACGTAAGAGCTTTTCTCCAGGTATCATTTACAAGAGCCCATTCCTGTACAGGCCAGCCCATGTTGGAAGACCCTTAACAGGGCACCTTCTGCAGCACCCATCATAGGAAGGTTTCACATCACCTATGAAGTCTGCTTTCTGCAGGGTGGAGATAACGGTTATTAGAATTGGAAGGGAACCCTTTATTTTTGCAGTTGGGGCTGAGTCCCAACTACCTTTTCGAGTTTTACAGCTTGTGTGATGCAGGATTCAAGGTTGCTGTGTAAATATAACATCCACTGAGAGTTGGGCAGCATGTAAAGGAATGAAGGAGAGCAAATGGCAGCACCTGGTAGGCCTTGTTTGAAGCTAAGTAAGGCTGGGCTTGATCAGTACTTGGTTGGGAGCAGGTCTGTAAGCTAACGGCAAGCCAGAAACAGATTCCAAACCACTTCCGGGCGGACGGTTTCCAAGAAAACTACATCGACCAATCCATGAGGTCACCAGGAATCAAGCCTGACTTGAAGGAGACTCTGCTTATCATCCTGGAAGGAGAAGTAGCAACTCAGTCTGTACCAGCCTTTGATGCCCAAACCTTTTGTGGAAGATTAATCTTTGTGGAAGATTAAGAAACATTCGCACCTTTGAGACCGTGTCGTGATCGCTCTCACCAAACGGCTTCCAATCCCCAAATGCAATTTACGAGAAGGGAAACTGGCCCTCCCAATGCTCCCTCCTTGGTTTTATTTTTTTTCTAGTAAGGTACACTTCCAAGCGTGCATGGCCTTGCAAAGTCGCCATTTTCGCCTTCGATGAACGTGTGTGGATCCAGCTTCGTGTGCATTCATCTTTGATAAGAACAAGTGAGGGAGGAGACCTGGCCCATCCCAGGGGAACTGTCCATGGAGGCTATAATGAGAACTCCAAGATTACCTGGACCTCATTCATCAGGAACAATGAGGAAATGGAAGCTTCTCATATACGTTAGTCTAGTTTTTCTCACAACAGTCTACATTTAATTTCAAAGATTACTATAATATCAGCACACATTTAAAAAAAATCTATCCCTAAGAGGGAAAGTCTTCAATATTTCCAAGGCTATCTGAATTTAGCACCCCCAGCCCAAGCCCGTTTTCATTTTTTGCTGTGCCTGTAACGGGCTGTGATAATAAGACAGAGGAAGAGGAAGATGAGCCACAGCCAAGGCAACAGTTAGATAAGAGAAAGCTGAGTCCAAACCAGGAACAGGGGTGGGGAAAGCGTCTCAGACTGGACCCTCCCTAGTTTTCTTTAGGATAAAGGAAGGGAGGAGAGAGGCCCATTCAGAGTTGCAAGATCCTGGTACTGTAACCCTATATTACAAGTAGTTTTAGTATTGTATTGTTGAAGGCTTTCACCGCCGGAGTTCGGTGGCTGTTGTGGGTCTTCCGGGCTGTTTTAGTATTCATGACTTTGGTGTTCAAGTCTGGCCTGCCTCAAAGGGCTGACATCAGACTTGCAACTCTCAATGAGAAATCACTGCAACACTGACACACAAACATGCGAGTCAGGGAATTCACAGCTCACAGGCACTTCGACAAGGTAACATTACATTAACTTGGCTGCAAGACAGGATTCCGATGAATATTAATTAGCCATAGCAAAATAATTAACAATGACCATGTATTCCATTAACTGAATGTTGCACTTTAGTTGTAGATGAAAACTCTACAAGGTTTACTATTCTCTTTTTAATAAAAGTTTTAGCAAACACACTGAGGGCCTTGAAAAGGAAAGTCAGTCTGCAATTCTCATGCATCCCTAAATTGCATCAGTGTTAAATCAAAAATGGCAATAAAAACTTCTGAAAATCTATGCTGGCATTCTGTATGGTTCATCTTTGGCTTTACCAGGAAATACGTGTGTGAGTGTGTGTGCGTGTGTGCGCGTGTGTGCGTGTGCGCGCGCGCATGCACGTACATGTGCACTTCATTTCAGAAAAGGAATGTAAGATCAAGATGTTAGCAAGAAGTCTAAGCACTTAAAAATAAAATACTGAACTTGTTTTTTAAGTGAAGACATCTCTAGGAAAAAAATTTTTAAAAGCATCTTAGTACTAAGAAATGGACAGATATAATTTCCATTTATGCTAATTTGAAAGCACATCTATTCTGCACATGGAGTTAAAACAAACGGGGGGGGAAAATCTAACACAGGAATTGGGCCTATACAAATACTTGATGTTGCAAATCAGTTTGGACCAATTTGATGCACTGAATCAATTTGATTTGCATCCGAATCAATTTAGATTGATTCAGTCATTGTCTGTGTTTCAATGGTTGAAATCAGTCCCAAATAAATAGATTCCAATTCGGAGATTTCATCTGACTCAGTTTGAATGTTTGGACCGGAACAATTTGCCAGACCAGTTTGAACATTCCAATCAAACTAGATCAGTCTCAAGGTATCAATCAGACCCAACTCAAACATGCTGGAAAGGAATCTACGTGAAGTACCAAGTGGCACATTTTAAATGGGGAAGCTGTATCTATGTTGTATATTGTCTCCAAGTCAGTCTTAATTCTAAATACACTGAACTACTTAAAATGCAATAGCGAGGCTAAATAACAATGTGTTAATTTAGCAGATTGTCAAGAATATCTGCTTAATTATCATCCGTCACAGTTACTGACAAACTTGAAAACTTCCAAAAATTCCACCTCTGTTTGCCTAGCCACTTCCATTACTTCTCTCTGCTTGAACAGCCTGCAAATGGCACTCCTCACGTTTGTAAGGGAAAGGAAGATTGGTGCATCACGTGACACTCGCCGAGACTGCCCAATGAAATGCTAAGTGAAAAACAAGGGCTTTTTGTACGGAATAAGGCAAAAGGTTGTAAAAAGGGCCTTCAGGCCGCGCGTTGTATTCCAAAAGGAGAATTATTGTTAAAAAAAGGAGGATGAAGAGAGTAGAGCTCTAAAGCAGAGGACCTATGCAGCATGGGGAATATGGACTTTCAGTAGCAAAGCCAACAGTAAGGATTTAAAAGGGGGAAAAAAAGTTACCAAATGCCATAAAAGTCTTTACGTGATGCTTCCAGTTGAGGAGCATGGAAGTTGTAAGGAAAACTCAAAAGTAAGATAGGAAGGGCAATGGGATGGAGTAGGCTTGAGGGAGATGTCAGAAGACCCCAATTTCCCCTTGTCCACCTGTTAACACCAATTCCCATTCAAGCTCTCTCTTTTCAGCCACGTAGCATTTCAGGGGCTTTCAGGCTGCTCTCTTTATACCAGCTACCACATTTCAAAGTATCCCCAAGTTCCAAAACTGTGCTGGAAGTGCAGTGCTATTCCATGCCTTCCTATTTTTACTCAACACCCCCCCCCCCGTTTTTTTGGTTCTGGTTTTCTATTTCAGTGCCTTCGAGTCAGTCTTTTACTCCTGGCCACTGCCTGGTTAAGTCCCTGCAGTTTTCTTGGCAGCATTTTTGGAAGTGGTTTGCCCTGGCCTCCTCCTTCCTAGGGCTGAGTGAGAATGACCAGAGAAAGTTACCCAGCTGGCTCCATGTCTAAGGTGGAACTAGAATTCACCATCTCCTGGTATCTAGCCTGGTGCCTTTAATCACGGCAATACATCCTGCTGCTTTACCTGGCAATAAATGAGAACACCTTTGTGGGAACAGGTCCAGTCCAGTCCAGTCCAGTCCAGACAAGTGTTGGCATTTCACAATCGAAAAGATGAGGAGGAGAAGCAAGGAAGAAATGGGGGAAAACAATTATCTCGGTGTGTAGTCTCCCTTTCTCTCTTCACATTGGTGTTGCGTGCAAGTTCAATTTGAAGATTCAGCTTGATCGAACTGAATCTTCAAATTGAATCACCGAGATGGTGGCTTAAATCAGCCGCCTGTCAATCAGGAGAAGATCTGATGGACTTCTGCCCACACCCCACAAGCACGTCTATCCAATTCAATCTTCGAATCTACCCGGGTGAATTGAATTGCAAATTCAAACTCAACCTGGGCTGGTTCACTCTTTCCTAACAGATATCGCGTACAATGCAGAGAGACAGATTATGATTATTACCAGAAAAGTACAGTTCTTGATAACCAGCACTGACTGACCTAAGCCAAAGAAAGAATCTAAGGAATGGATACCACCTCATTCTTTAACTCAGTTTTGGCTTTACCAGTGGGTACAACCTGAGCTGATGTATACAGGAAGGGGACCACCATTTGGGGGAAGCTGAGGAAAGGCATGGAGAACATAAGTACGGTAGAACTTGGAGCTTTACTTTCTGATAGTGCCAAAGCAATCACCATTCCCCAAGAGGGTACTCTGGTTTGAACTTTACCATGACACTGTCATCATATCATGGTTATTTCTCTGGAGAAATTACATTATATTGTTAATTCAGTTGCATGCATCCACACTTTTTCTTCTGTTAATGGGTTGAGAGAGAGAGAGAGAGAGAGAGAGAGAGAGAGAGAGAGATGAGAGAGAGAGAGAGATGAGAGAGAGAGAGAGAGAGAGAGAGAGAGAGAGAGAGAGAGAGAGAGAGAGATAGCTTCGTTGTGGTTAGTATATTTGTTCATGTAGAGAAGAGCAGACAAAGATGCCAGCTGCACATGCAAACACAACTCTGTTAGATTTGCATGCCATGTTGTTGGCCTTTGGCTCTGGACCAATTGGCATCACCCCCCGTCAACGATACTCAGATCTTCTTTGTAGCAGCAATTTCTACACTCTGTACACATTTCTATAAATCTTCTCTCTCCATTAATAAACATTAAACTCTGCCCCATCTTCAATTTATATAGATTTCTACCTTATCATAATATTCTATCAATTCTTGTCCCGTTAGATAGAATCCAAGGACTGAAAAGCAGTATCCCCTTTGTCTGCTTCATAGGAAGGGCCCGGAAACCTGAGGCACCCAAGACAATTCTGCCTTTAACTGACATTGAAAAACTATTCAGAATTTCACAGGGCCAGCTAGGCTGACAAGACACAAAATTGATTTTTGGAAGATGAGGAGGCATGTTTGTCAGCAGTAAAACAAAAGGAACTCAAGGAGCTGCCCACCTCCCTGGGCTTGAGATTAACATCTCACTGAAATGCTGTCACCTTGATATTAAAATACACGGAGCTACACAAACAATAAACAGGGTCACATCAATAGTAGAAAGGCAACCAGACGTTCAGAATGAGAGATAAGATGGTTTCCGTCCTTTTGAGGACTGAAGGCATTTAAGCATTGGCTGGGTTTGAATAGCACGAGAAGCCCTGATACCATCCTAATGTTAACCTGCAATTAATCAGAATTGGATGAACTCCTCGCAGCTGCACCAGAGAAGGGTGAATGCCTCAGATTCTCTGCAGTTGCACTCTCTACTTCTGGACACCGCCTTAAATGCAAATATTCCAGATAGTCCATACAAATTTGATAGATAAATAAATAGTCAGACGCTTAAAGGGAAAACATGAACCATCTGTTTGCATCCCAGTCTCTTTTAGGGTTTAACTTATTCCCATAAGGGTTGGCCATATGTATTCTGGGCAGAGTTCAAAATCTTGTATATTGCCTGGAAGACAAAAAGGCATTACCAAAACGGAAGAAAGCTGAGGTGTAATATTGAGAACCGTTTAGCCATTTGTGACCCATCTATTTGGGGTGCGCATCACCACAGTGAATATGGCACGGCTATCACAGCAATCCCTCCTGGCTGCCTTTCCTGCTTTGGGGGACAAGTGGTAGGGAGTGGAAAGCCTTGGATAAAAGCAGCTGAAGTCACTTCTGGGCAGGTGGACCAACTCATGTTTTCCTTCCCAACACACCAGGATTTGTCCTGAAGGATCAGCAGTGGGAGGGGTATCACGACCACCTATTTGTTTGGCCACCAAGGTAAACCATGAAAGGTACTTGCAAATACTCTAAATACGGGACTTCTTTACCAGTCTAACTCCCTTGTGAGCTATAACTGATGAACTCTACTAGGGATTCTGGAAGAACAACAGGGGTAAAGGTAGAGACTGGAGGAAGAACGAAGGGAGTAGTGAGGTTAATATCAAGCTAAATGGGCCACTGTTTTGACCAGATCAAGGGGACTGTTCCTTATGCTCAGGCTTATAAAGGTAAAGGTTCCCCCTGCACATTTGTGCAGTCGTGTCCGACTCTAGGGGCCGGTGCTCATCTCCGTTCGTTAGCCGAAGAGCCAGCCCTGTCCGAAGACGCTTCCGCGGTCATGTGGCCGGCATGACGCGCGTGGAACACTGTTACCATCCCACTGAAGTGGCACCTATTCACTTACTTGCATTTGCATGCTTTCGAATTGCTAGGTTGGCAAGAGCTGGGGCGAGTGCAGGAGCTCACTCCGTCACGCAGGGCTAGGGGTTCGAACCTCCGAACTTGCGATCTTCCGATCGACAAGCCTGGTGTCTTACCTGCTGAGCCACCACACCCCATGCTCAGGCTTATAGTCTAGCTCTAACTGAAATCATCTCCAGTCTTGAGGCTAAAAGTCTTAAAGCAAAACAAATACATATGACAACACCAGAGAACTTGCCTAAGTACTTCCACCACAGGGGGAGCTCTGAGTTTTGCAAAAGAATTTATGATTTATAAATATTAAGTACATTTTTAAAAGTATAGGGTTTAGAGCACGGCAGATCACCACTCAAATCATCTCATGCAATCTAATAATGTAACGGGAATGGCTGCTGCATTGGCTTCATCTATGACTTTTCCACGAGTCGCGGAAAATTATCACCCCAAGGGAAAATAGGCAGAGGAGGTTTGCTTGCTGATACTAACATGGAGCTTATGCACAAAAGCACAAGGACAATGGAGGGGGAAGCTCTTTGTGTTTAACATTTCAGAAATCAAACCTAAAAGAATACTAATTTGTTTCTCTTCACTTCACTTTAATTCAAGAAAGTCAAAGTACTCCAAGAAATAAGCAGGAGCTGCACTCGGTTCAGGATGAGGCAGCGGAAAGACAAAAATCAAGTCAGGAGAATGTGAAGCCATACAGTGGGATCAATGCAAGAACAGCTCACGCAGAATTTGGGGAGCTTGCAGCTCTGCTCCCCCCCCCTCTTTTTAACCCATGGGCTCAAACAAGAGACAAAGGGATGCAACAATACATCCACATACTCATTCATCTGTTTAGTAGCATTAATCACCAAGCCAGGAAGGAGCATCAGCCAACAACAGGTAGTCAGGAACTGGATAAAGTAAATGCCGCTTTTCTGACTAGTTACTGGGAATCTAACAAACATCATTCCCACAGAACAAATCCTAGAGTGAGAAGACAGGGCAAACATTCTGGCTTAGAGGGTCTCACATTTGTGTGTCTCCCTTCATGTGAAGATGAAAATAAGGCAACGGTCAGTGAACAGTGAAATTGAAATGCAACAATACAGAAACTGATTAAATGCACAGTTAACCTGAAGAACTCACAGCCACTAGGCTAAACAAAGAAAGCTTAGTGAAATATTAAAGTGAGTCCACTGCTTGAATCATTGTTAGGGCATACAACATTTCATTTTTTAAAAAATTAATCCGCTTTTAAATAACAAGTCCTTGAGATTGCTTTTTATTTATTCTTTCTACATTATTAAACAGGTGCTAAAATTGTCTGCCATGTGGGGTTAAAAGAGCATCCAGATCTAATTCCAAGATGGAAAGCATTATAAAACATATTTTTAGATGTGCATTTCTTGCCAAAGATTCACCGGTTCATACCTTCCCCTAGCAAAGCCAGGGAGAGAAACTGGAAAATATGAACAATGGTTTCTCACCTAGGGACAGTTTTCCATCTCTCCTAGAGATGGGATCATCCCAGGCTTTCTATTCTAGAGCTCTGGGGAGTGACTTTACCCTACCAGCCACCAGCCAAATATGGCCCTAGGGAAGCGGACTTTTTGTCAGTCCCAGCAGCACTAGCCAGAAGCAGAAGCGGCTTTCTACAAAACTTAATTCCTCGGAACTCTGGGTCTATGGCACACAAATAAGATACCAATTCTTCAAACCTGACAGTGGCGTTGTGATTCTTATCTCTTTCCTCCAAACATCTTTCAAGGAGAAGTAACCGCTATTTTCAAAGTCCAGATGTGTTATCGGCCTCACCAATCATTTAATAGGCTGCTCTAAAGCAAAAAGCAAAGTGCTTTGTTTCAAAGTGGAGGAAGAGCAACTAAGAAGTTAAAAAGTTCTGCCTGAAATCTGTTATGGGGGAAATTACTAGGGATTTTTATATCTGAAGCAAAGCAATAAAAAAAACCCCAGGGGCCAAAGTGGCTGGTTGCCAGCAAATCAAGTTCTACCTCAAACACGGCTCTGGTTCATGCGTTGCACTAGACCGTAATGTGCTTCGTTGGATTCTGGCTTAGCTCAGTGTGAGCACACAGCTGGTACGGTTTGTAAATCATGGGTTTTGGCCCAGCATCATGTCTCAAGTAGGACACATGGCTTGAGGAACACTTATGGCTTACCTCAATGCCCCAATAGGCAGTTTAACCCCTGCGCCATGCATTTTTGGCTCCACAAGGTTCCTAAGCATTGGTGAGGACATTGGTTATGCCAACTTAAATCTGTCAACATGAATTTTACAAAAGGATCAACCTTTCTCAAGTCTCTGACCATCCCAAATGTGGGTGCAAAATGAGGGATACCGTGTCCTGCAGGACATCCAAAAGGTCAAGAGGGAGGTTGTGACCTTGGGATTGGAGCTCTCCCCTTTTGCAAATGCACTGCACATGCAGCACCCATGACAAAAGGATCAGGGCTTTGACTGTGCAGCTGCAACACCCATTTTGACTGTTTTGCCCTCCAACCCTATGGATGTCCCCAGTGTCCTGGGAATCATTTCATCCCACATGCTCTGATGGTAAGAAATCCCTAAATACATTTATGCAAATGGTTTCTAGACATAGCTGGATCCACACAATATGCTAAACTACAATGTGGTTTGGTTTTCACTTGCTGTGTGAACCCATTCACTGGGATTTGAAAACTATTTTGTCCACTTCAGCTTGTTGAATAAACCACAGTGAAATCAGTCATGGTGAAGCATAGTACATGAACCCAGCTGATGAGTTCCCTCCGAAGCTCTTTCATTCCTTATTCAGCTCTAAGCAACTGTTTATTGTACTGGGAGGCCTTCAAACTTGAGAGCTTCTCTTTGATGGGTTCATATGTTGTGTTAGTTGGTTTGGGACCCACACCCACTATGACATCCTGACACGTGAACAGTAAAGTCTCCTTTGAGACAAGCTCCTCCCTTAGTGGCATCATGGACTCATCCGGGCAGTTTTCTTGGCAGCAGTATAGAAATGATTTCCCATGTCTTATCTATTTTTTTTTAATTTCCCAGTCTAGTCCTTGGGCTTCCTAGTCTCCCTTCCAAGTATTAATCATTACCGATTATACTTAGCTTCCTAGCCTAGGCAAGGTTGTCGAGATACTGCTACCCAATGACACATTATGTGCGATGATGGCTTCTTCAACAAGGCATAGCTTCAAAAATTCTGCCCTAGCACAATATAAGCCACCCCGATTATAATCTGCATGGAAAATGAACCCTAGCTAACAGGAAGTAACGGGTTAGAGGTACAAGTACAGATGTTTTCATCAGGAATGAAAAGCCTTCTGCAGCCCTTCAGATAGGGCTGAACTTCCAACATCCCTAACCATCATGTACAATAGTAAGAGAAAGTGAGATGTTGTCATCCAACATCTGGAGGGCCACATATTGTCCATTTCTGTATAAAGGCCAGATTTATGTAAGTAGTGGAATGACAGCATACCTGATTATAAAGTGGTAGACAAGGTTATGACAAAAGCCTAGTAGTTAGACAACAATCACAACCTAAGGATCTCTCTTGCTTCCATATGTCCAGTCTGTCTGTTACTACTTGCAAACACATGCATTGCCGAAGTGAACCACTGGACTCAGAAATCACTAACTATCCATGACCATATGAGTCATCGTGAACAGTGAATTCCACTCCTTCACACAAACAAATTTTGCTGCCCTTGAAATCAGATAATTGAAGCATTGTCCTATTCAGAACATTGCAGAGTCAGGCCACATTAAGTCTCCTAGCAGACTTTGAGAATCTCAAAAATGCACCACTTCTATCTTTTTGCCTCTCTCGTTAGCCAAGGTGCAAAGGAGAATATCCTTATTTCATCTTCCCATCAATTTTGTGTGGGGTGGTAAGTTGGCAAATAAAACTTGGCTGAGGGTTACCATGTAAGCAACAGGTTGACTTTAGGGCCAACATTTAAAATAAATTTTCAGATTGCTCTTGAAGTAGTAAACAAAGTTTAAATAAGAAATTTTGACTGTTCATGGACACAATACTCTTGTGTATTTCAAGGAAGGCCCCTTGAAATAATTGGTAGCGCAGATTTCCATCAATAGCAAAGAAAAAAATCCAGGACGAACAAGCCATATGGTTGTTGAGCTACTCAGCAATTACCATTTGACATAATGTGCATTAGCAGAAATTCAAGGAATTTACTCACCCATGCTCTTCTGCCATTTCTGGGTGTTTAGGAAGAGAATTAAGGATTTTAGTCCACTGGGAAGCCAAGGATTGAGGTTGAAAATAAATTCTAGTTAATTTCAAAACAAGACAGTTTCCAAACCCATGATTTGACAGTTGTTTCAAAACTGACCAGAAATTTGTTTAAACTAAGGTTCCAGGACATGGAATGAAATGGCATGGCAGGAATCTGGTGAAGTAAAATTAAAATACTTTATAGGATGTTCTTCCTACTGGTTGTACATGAACCCAAGACACTGATCAAGCTTCTTTCAATTCATGGGCATAGAACTAAGCAATTATTTTTCACATGCACATCCAAGTTGTTTGTATCTCAGTGTAGTGTTGATAGACCAAGGCTGTGCATGCACTCGTGTCCGTGTGTATGTGAAAATCTGCAAGATGGCAGGTGCAGAGTACTGATCAGAGTTTCACTCCTTTTGTATATGCAGCTGTCATGTTGCAGATTTTCATACACACACACACACACACACACACACACACACACACAAACAGCCACTATGTGTAGGACTTGGATTTGAAAGCAGGCAGATGCTTTGGAGAACAGTGGCACAAATGAGGCACCTATCCGTGACTCCTTAAAGCAGCCGTGCCTTTTTTCGTACAACACACTGCAATGATATAATTTGCTCACTTAATATTTGTGTTTTAGCGATCTCTCTACTCCAGAGATAAAAGCAATTTACATTCTGTAAATTGCTCCTGAAACAGTTGGTGAGTTCATTTTCCTTATTCAACTGTGTTAAGTCATATCTATTTTTCTTTCTACTTCTGTACTGAAGTATAACATGAAACTAATATTTAAATTTTCTGAAAGGACTTACTTAAAAACCTGCAGAAAAGAAAAGGAAAGACTGCAACTCTATGTTGAGCCCAAACTTACAAGGAAATCATTCCCTGTTTGAAAACCATATCATCATCATCATCATCATCATCATCATCATCATCATCAATATTTCTGTATCAAAACTTGCAAAAGCCATGTAGTTAATCGAGGTTTACCAAATAACTGACATCATGACTCCACAGTGTGGATCTAAAATACTGAAAAAGTATTCAAAAAATATTCAAAAGTATTTGAAAAAATGTTTTCAAACTGTCTTTAAAAATGCAAACTTCTGTAATACCTCCTTCAGAGCTCATGATCAAAAGGAAAAGACTACTTAACTTGATTTCTTTTTTACCATATTTCAAGTACCCATGACTATATATATATCTAATTTCAGTTTATCACAACAAATACAGGGTAATGCAGGGTAATTACAGGATAATAAAGGGGTAATATTTTCAAGGGATCACATGGCAAATCGAACATTTATCACCTGCCCATGTAATATTTAAAGTAGATTACAGTATTTAGTTCATCACATAGAAAAAATGCTGGATTAGTGTCAGAGAGTCCAGTAGGAAGGAGAATCATGTCTACTTTCTAGCATTCTTGGGAAGAAGGGTGGGTCAAAAATGAAACAAATAAATAAAACATACTAACCCAGAACCTGATGGCCACGCAAGATCAGGTCAAAATAATAGATATCCCATTATGACTACATAGGAATCAACACAGAATGGGAAAGTTGCCATTTACATACACTGGACTAAAAGTATGCTTTCATGTAACTTCTCTTGGCAAGTCTGTAAAACACCTGCAGTACAATCCCAGGAAAAGATGTATTTCGTTTAAGGAGTTACTCACAGGTGTCAAATCCACTCCAATGCACCTTTTGGCTTTGAATCCAAAAGCTTGCACAGCCCTAGGAAAGCTAATCAGAAGGAGGAACCAAAGCTTTTGCTGCTTCCGTAGTGTAATCTAAAGAGAGAAAACCTCTTAAGGAAAGTCAGATGGAGAATAATGTTCATTTCAGCTACACTGATATTTATTAAGTACTGGAAATCAAATTCAAAAACCAAAGAAATCTAACATTGTTATAAAATATGGAAGTAGCTAACTTAAGATAAATTAACAGCAGTTCAAACACATGCCATTAAATAGCGGGTTAATGCAAACTAGGAGGACAGTGGTCATTAGTTTTCAGATTTAATTAAATGTTCATGAATTGGAAAAGAAAGTTCCTTCCTTCAAACTGCAATTTAATTTTCCTTTCTGGTCCTAAAAGCACAGAGTCGGGAGAGTTCTCAAAATATTGTCTAGACCAGGGGTCGGCAAACTTTTTATGCCGGGAGCCATTTTGGCATGCTCGTGCACATTTTGAAATGCTCGAGAGCCAGGGGGCGGGGTTTGCAGGCGGGGGCCAATCGCGTGGAAGGGGCGGGGTTTGTGGGCAGGAGCCAATCGCGCGGAAGGGAGTGCGGTTGGCGCTGGCGCTGGGCTGTGAAGCTGGACGAGCCGCCGGACCTGGAGCGCTTCCGCGCGCAGCTGACCGAGGCCCCGCACCGGTCTTTGGCGCAGCTGAGCGCTTGGCTGTGGAAATGCGCTCCAAAAAGACCGGCACGGGGCCTCGCTCAGCTGCGCTGGGCTGTTGCCCCGCTCCAGTTCTCGGCCCTGACCACCCGCCTGGGGCTGCTGGGAGATGTGGTTCAGCCGCTTCTGGAGAGCTGCGGCTTCGCCAACCGCGCCCTCCGGCGCGCCCGGCAGGTGGCTGCCCACCATTTGCTAAATTGCCTCCAGCGAAGACGACCTCCCCCCGCGCGCCTGCAGCAACCGGGCAAAAGGGGAGCGTGTGTGCGTGTGCAAAAGGGTTGAGGAGGTGTAGAGGTGTGCGTGCGCGTGCAAAAGGGCTGAGAAGGGCTCCCCTCTCCCCGCCACGCTTGCAAGGTCTCGCCGACCGCTTCTCCCCGGGGCGTCTGCAAAGGGACGCGCCACTCGCCCGTCGCTGCAAAGGGCATCTCCCCCGCCGTTTACCCGGACGTTCAGGCGCCACAGCAAGAGCGGTGGGGGGGGTCTGCATCCGGAGGCCCGGCTGCACGCTCCCCACTGGAGAGGGAGAGGAAACGCGGCCCCTTTTTGGAGCGTTGATATTGCTCCTCCGCTTACCAGCGCCAGCGCCTTTCCACAGCCCAGCGCTCAGCTGCGCGCAGAAGCGCTCCAAAAAGGGGCCGCGTTTCCTCTCCCTCTCCAGTGGGGAGCGTGCAGCCGGGCCTCCGGATGCAGACCCCCCCCCACTGCTCTTGCTGTGGCGCCTGAACGTCCGGGTAAACGGCGGGGGAGATGCCCTTTGCAGCGACGGGCGCGGGGCGAGTGGCGCGCCCCTTTGCAGACGCCCCGGGGAGAAGCGGTAGACGAGACCTTGCAAGCGTGGCGGGGAGAGGGGAGCCCTTCTCAGCCCTTTTGCACGCGCACGCACACCTCTACACCTCCTCAACCCTTTTGCACACGCACACACGCCCGCTCCCCTTTTGCCCGCGTTGCTGCAGGTGTGCGGGGGGAGGTCATCTTCGCTGGAGGTGATTTAGCAAATGGTGGGCAGCCACCTGCCGGGCGCGCCGGAGGGCGCGGTTGGCGAAGCCGCAGCTCTCCAGAAGCGGCTGAACCACATCTCCCAGCAGCCCCAGGCGGGTGGTCAGGGCCGAGAACTGGAGCGGGGCAACAGCCCAGCGCAGCTGAGCGAGGCCCCGCGCCGGTCTTTTTGGAGCGCTTCCTCGCGCAGCTGAGCGAGGCCCCGCGCCGGTCTTTTTTTCCGCGCCTCTGGGAAGCAGGGCCAATCGGGCTTCGCCTTGCTCAGCCCGCCTCTCTGCTCCCCTTTGGCGCACGCTGATTGGTGGAGGCGTCCTTCCTTCTGAGCCTCCACCAATCAGCGTCTGTTTCTTCCCCAGGGTTTGCGCTGCTTCCGGAGACCGGCTTTCCGGATGTCGGGCGGCAGACAGAGAGAGAGAGAGCCAGAGCCGAGGGGCCAAAGAGCCAGATCTGGCTCGCTAGCCGCCATTTCCGACCCTTGGTCTAGACTGATCCCTTGCCAATGCAGCCAATCAACTCATAGCATTCAAGGCAAAGATCCTAGCCTTTGCTTAAAAGCCCTGTGTCAACATGGTCTGTTTTCCTCCCTACCACAAAATACTCCTCAATTTTTGGTGGAAACCCTGTTGCTTGTTATTTAACCTCAAGGAGCCAGGGCCTGCCCTTAGGGTCAGTGAACCTCATCTTTTACCTATGTGCTGGCTGTCAGAATATGCTTGAGTGAAATGCAGTGGTATCCATCTACCTTCCCCCCACGTGTCCTGACGGCTTGAGAACATTTGGTGGGATGGGACAAGATGGTGAGAGGTCTGCCCATACAACACTGAGCCTTCTCCTGGCTAAATAGATATGAACCCCTCAACCTTCATTCACAGGATTTAGTCCTATGACAACAGCCCTTCGTGATTTTTTCCAGGTAGAACTGTGTGAAGATGTTCTTCTTAAAATTCTTCTTAAAGTATGCCACTCATAAATAGACATGGTACTCCTCATGAGATGTGATCCCAGGAGAACAAGCATACTAGAGAGCCAGTTTGGTCTAGTGGTTAAGGCAACGGGCTAGAAACCAGGAGACTGTGAGTTCTAGTCCTGCCTTCGGCACGAAAGCCGGCTGGGTGACCTTGGGCCAGTCACTTTCTCTCAGCCCAACTCACCTCACAGAGTTGTTGTGGGGAAAATAAGAGGAGGAAGAAGTATTAGGATTGTGGATTGATGGCTTAGCGTCTTCTGGGAAATTATCATCTTTGGTTCTTGATGGGGTAGCACTACCCCGTTCAGAACCGGTGCGTAATCTGGGGGTCCTTCTAGACTCACGACTCCTGCTCGAAGAGCAGGTGGCAGGCGTGGCTAGGAGGGCTTTCGCACAACTTCGGTTAGTGCGTCAGTTACGCCCATTCCTGGATCGTGACGCCCTCCGTACAGTCACTCATGCTCTCATCATCTCCCATGTAGATTATTGCAATGCGCTCTACATGGGGCTACCCTTGAAGACTATCCGGAAGCTACAGCTGGTGCAGAATGCGGCCGCGCGGACAGTTTTGGGTGCGTTAAGATCCGCACATGTAACACCGCTGCTCCGCGAACTGCATTGGGTACCGGTTTGCTTCCGGGTACAATTCAAGGTGTTGGTTATCACCTTTAAAGCCCTACATGGCATGGGGCCAGAATACCTGAGGGACCGTCCTATCCCCATGTTATCGACCTGCCCCAACCGGTCATTCAGAGAGGGCCTGCTGCAAACCCCATCAATTAAAGAGTGTCATCTGATGGGGTCTAGGAGGCGGGCCTTCTCTGTGACAGCGCCCACTCTATGGAACACCCTGCCCCCAGAGTTCAGACAGATCTCCTCCTTCCCGACCTTTAGGAAAGAGCTGAAGACCTGGTTCTGCCGCCTGGCATGGGAAGGAGGGAGGGATAGTTCCTCATGGGGGTGGCTAATCCCCTAATTTTATAACTGTCCTTCTTTAATTATTCCATTACCATCTGGATTTTTCAATATATTTTTATTGTATACTTGAGATTTTAACCTTATTTTAACTTATTTATTGTGAACCGTCCAGAGTTCCCCATGGGGGGAGATGGGCGGTTATAAAAAATAAATAAACAAACAAACAAACAAACAAACAAAAATTAGGTATGTTCACCGCCTTGAGTTATTTATAAAAATAACAAAGGCGGGATAGAAAATAAATAAATAAATAAATAAATAAATAAATAAATAAATAAATAGCTGTGCTTGCCTTTATTTTGTAGGATATTTAATGTGTGCCATATGTGACATCTGGACTCGAAGAAGCTGGATGTGGTTTTAAAATTGGAGGAAGAAACATAACCTGTCCTACGCTGATTACTCAGAAAGCTGAACGGCACAGTTAATATCTTTTTGCCATATCCGGAAGGCTTTTCTTTTCTTGTCAATAATATGTTCAATCTCACTATCGTTCTCATCAAACCAGTCCTGATATCTCTTAGTCTGGTATCCGATAGTTTGTTCACAGATCTGACTAAAGCTTTTGATACTGTAAATCGTACTGCTCTCTGGACCATCCTTCTGAAAATCGGATGCCCTGATAAATTTGTGAACATCTTGCGGCTACTCCATGATGACATGATGGCAACAATCCTGAATAACAATGGCTCTCAAAGCGATCCATTTAAAGTGGAATCCGGCGTTAAACAGGGATGTGTTATTGCTCCAACCTTATTTGCTATCTTCATCGCTATGATTATACACCTTGTTGAAGAGAAACTTCCTACTGGTGTAGAAATTATATATCGAACAGATGGAAAGCTTTTTAATCTTAGTAGGCTGAAAGCAAAAAATAAGGTAACTACAACTTCTGTTATAGAACTTCAATATGCTGATGATAACGTAGTCTGTGCACACTCCGAGGAAGATCTTCAAACTATCCTAAACATCTTTGCAGAAGCATATGAAAAGCTCGGCCTCTCGATTAACATTAAAAAAACCAAAGTGCTTTACCAGCAAGTTCGAACCAATCCCTCTGCAGCACCATCAATCCAGCTTAAAGGTGTGTCACTAGAAAATGTCGACCACTTTTCTTATCTCGGCAGCCATCTATCTACAAAAGCCGACATCGACGCTGAAATTCAGCATCGCCTGAGCTCTGCAAGTGTAGCTTTCTCCCGAATGAAGCGTAGAGTGTTTGAGGATCGGGACATTCGCAGGGAGACCAAAATGCTTGTTTACAAAGCCATTGTACTACCAACCCTTCTGTACGCCTGTGAAACATGGACCCTCTACAAACGCCACCTCCAACTTCTTGAAAGATTCCATCAACGCTGCCTCCTAAAAATTCTGCAAATGACTTGGGAAGATAGGCGGACTAATGTTAGCGTATTAGAAGAAGCGAAAACCACCAGCATTGAAACAATGATCATCGAACATCAATTTCGCTGGACCGGTCATGTTGTTCGAATGCCTGACCATCGTCTTCCAAACCAGCTACTTTACTCCCAACTTAAGAATGGAAAACGGAATATTGGTGGACAGCAAAAGAGATTCAAAGATACTCTCAAAGGTAATTTAAAAAAAATGTAATATCAGCATTGAGAACTGGGAAGCCCTAACTCATGAGCGTTTTCAATTGGAGGTCAGCCTTTATTAATGGCGCTATGGAGCTCTCATAATAAAAGTCAAGGAGCACGGTAAAAAAATAAGACTAAAATTAAATGTAAAGAAGACTAAACTAATAACAACAGGTAGAACAACCAGCCGTAGAAGTGACAATGAAGATATAAAAGTAATAGCTTCTGCCTTTTAGGATCAACCATCAACAGTAACAGAACAAGTAGTCAAGAAATATGTTGCAGCCTAGTACTTGATAGAGTAGCCACGAAGGCCTTGGAAAACATATTCAGATGAGGTGATGTGTCTATACCTACAAAAAGCAGAATTGTGCAAACCATGGTATTGCCTGTAACACTCTATGGAAGTGAAAGTTGGACTTTGAAGAAGCAGGATAGGAAGAGTATTGACGTTTTGAAATTTGATGTTGGAAAAAAGTCCTGAGAATACTATGGACAGCCAAAAAAAACAAATAAATGGATCATTGAACAAATCAACCCATAGATCTCACTAGAGGCACAAATGACCAGGCTCAAATTATCCTACTTCAGACACATTATAAGAAGACTTAGGACTTTAATGCTGGGGAAAGTGGATGGAAAGAGGAGAACCAGCAAGAAGATGGATGGACTTAATTACCCTGGTGATGAGTGCACCGTTGGAAGACCAGGTTAAAAACAGATCATCATGGAGAAAATCTAGCTTAGTGTCAATACCAACTTGATGGCACATAATCAATAATATATAACTTCAAGAGTCTTTAGAATCCTGGTGCGACTTCCGGGGAAGAAATGGCAAACTGAAGACGGCTCTGCTAAAAGCGGAACCAATGACCACAGTGGAATGAAGAGCTGGCGAGTAGACCGGCTCTTCGTAATTCCTCACCAGACAAGGAGAGGACTTGAGATCGCCCACAAGTGCTCCAGACAATTGCTCCTCAAGAGGAAACCGCAAGGCAGCAGTCTCTGGCGGGTTTAGAGCTCTGGGAGACGAGGGAATAAGCATCTTGCTCAAACTACTGTCGGCACCTTTGAAAGGACACTGGGTTCGCACCTTCCTTTTCTAATCACTTTTGGAAATTGCTTGTTAACTACTTTTCAGCTATTAGGAACCTTTGGATGGACATGTTTTACAGCACCAGGTGAAGTTTTAAATTCAAGTATAAAAAGGTAAAGGTTCCCCCCGCACATTTGTGCAGTCATGTCCGACTCTAGAGGCCGGTGCTCATCTCCGTTTGTTAGCCGAAGAGCTAGCGTTGTCCGAAGACACTTCCACGGTCATGTGGCCGGCATGACACACGTGAAACGCTGTTACCTACCCACCGAAGTGGTACCCATTCATCTACTTGCATTTTGCATGCTTTCGAATTGCTAGGTTGGCAAGAGCTGGAGCTAGTGCGGGAGCTCACTCCATCACGCGGGGCTAGGGATTCGAACCTCCGAACTTGCGATCTTCTGATCAACAAGTCTGGCATCTTACCCGCTGAGCCACCATACCCCTAAATTCAAGTATAAGGACTTTAAAAAAATTCTTTTGGAATAAACAGCAAAAGGGTGATTAGAACTTTGATTCTGGAAAGTTACAAACAGACTAAGGGCCCAGATGAATTTGAAAAAAGATTTTAGGATTAATCGTACGAATTCTTCCCATGGGAAAATGTTTTTGCTTTGAATTCTCTTTAAAAAACATGATAGGATGAGACTTTGAAGGCTGGACACTAGAGGGAACCAGAAGGAACTAAAGATTACAATTAAAGGAGAAGACCACTTAAATTTGACTTACTAATACAAAATGAAGCAAAATGTTTTAACATTGGACATATTGAAGGATATTTCTGAACAATGGACTCAATTGTTAATTTTAAGAATGTCTACCTCTATAGATAGATTGTGTTTAAAAGATGTTATGAAAGAGGAACAAGTTATATCTGACAAGATTGAGACTAATCTGAAACTGGATTTAAAAATAACAGGCTACAAGAATGATATGGAAAAAAATACACTAGACATACAAAAGAAGCCGGCTGATGTCTTAATAATTAAAAGGGATATACAAATAACAAACTAAGAGAGTAACCTAGATAATTTTCCTTTATTGGATTTACAAAAGAGGCTTGTTAAAGCTCTGAAGAATTTTGTGAGGACAAAGAAAAAATGAAAATCAAGTTCTAGGACATTATTTGAAGGGATTAAAGATCAAGATTGTTAAAAGTTAAAAGAAGGAATATAAAGTTGGTTTATTTAATCAAGGTTAAAATTGTCTCTGGTAACCCTTAATGGACTTTTGTTGATCAGGACTGAAACAACGAGGCTTTAAGGATTTGTTTATAGGTAAGAGATGGGATATAGGAAGAAAAGATCATTTGTTTTATTTTAAGAGAAGGTGGTAAGTTACTAAAATTGCTTATACTTGTTGTGATGAAGGGGAAAGTCATTTCTTTATATATTTCTTTTCTTTTTCTTTACTATATTCTTAATTTTTCTTTCTTTTCTATTTTTCATTCTTTTTTTCTTTCCTGCACTTTCTGTTTTTTCTTTTCTTGTTTTTAGTTTGTATTAGTTTGTATCATTTTAATTGTAATTTTTAATAAAATAACTATGAGAAAAAGGAAAAAACCCTGGTGCTTGGAAAGCCAGAGGAAAAAGAGGCTGGCAGAAGATATGGCTTGGCAATATCACTTATCACAGCATGAGCTTACAGGAACCCAGAGAGGCAAGTGATGACAATCCTGGCGAACTCATCATAAGGTACAGTATACACTTCCCCATCTCCTCTTTGTTTCTCACAGCAAGCCAGATACATCCTTTCTGCAGATTCTGTCTTTAATGTTTTCGGTAAAATCTGCTATGTTCATTAGAACTATCTATACCTATGCTACTGAATTAGGAACCACTACTCAGTAGTTCATGTGAAATGACTGGTATAAATATGTATGGATGAGTAATGTAAATTAGCTGTAATTACACCTCACAGTTAATATTATGTTGACTGAAAATTACATCTAGAATGGGAGTCAAAGCAGACTGTGAGTATTTGGGGTTGTGCTATCAGAAGTAACAAGACAGATCCCAACATCAGCTAAAAATTCTCCTGGGAAAAGATCTTGGAAACAGAGAACAATGTGACTGACCTCAGAAGTTATTCAACTTTATTCTTTCAGCAAATCACTGTCCCTGCATCTTACACAGGGAGAAGAAGAAAGCAATAGAGTGTCTTGTGTTAATTTTTATTCATTTACTATATGTCTATATCTCTGTACTATAAAAATCCTGACCCAAATTGCAAAAGTTCTAAAAATGTATGATAAAGATAAAAATTGGATAAAAGCAATAAAGAACCAACAACTGGTTAAAAAGCCTTCTACAAGGAATGAGTGGGGGTGGGGAGATGAAAATGGCTCTTCACACAGTTTGCTATCTGGGGTAGGGGTCTGTCTATGTTCAGAAGTTACAAAAAGTGAGGCTTCAAACCCTTAGGTGGCTGTGGAGGGGAAGGTGGATAGGGGAGATCAGGTTGTGCGTAAGTTCTGAGGATGACCCAGTGAGGCCAGGTGTGAGCCACAACCAAGATGGATCCTGGTGTCCACATGCTTCCTGCAGGGCTACCTGTATCTCTACTGGTTCCGACCCATCTAGCCCATTTCTGAAGAAACACCATCACTTTTGATGCCAAATAGATTTGACCTTAAGCAATATGTACCACTAACGGAGAGTTGCCAGCAGCTTCTTAAGGGTGGACTCCAGAATTCCTATCCCATGTCTGAAGAAAGACAATGCCTGCAACAAGGCCATTTGGCCGCAGTCACTAAAATGGCTGAAAGTAAAGCCAAAACAGCACAGAGGTTTCCCTCCTGATCAGATCCTTAGGTGATCCCTTCCTCGGGACATAGCATACAGGGATGAGAAGGTCAGGAAACCATGGAATCAACTGCACCACAAAACTGAATCCAGCCTCTATTAATCCCACTTGTTCACTGGATTCCATGAACCTCAAGTTGGTCCTGATTCAATTCCATGAAGCTTCACAGGACTAATGCATGCACGACTAACCTACTGTAGTTCAGATGCCTTTTTATAGAGAACAGCATGGAATTGAGAGATTTCTTTTTAAAAAATGATTATACTTCTGTATATAAAATCTAGTACATGCACCCCTGCTTATGTTTAAATTAAGGGGCAAAACATATGTGTATGAGGGATGTGTGTGTTTGTATTTTTTTTCAAACTCTCCATCACCTAAGAGCTAAACACAACCATGTGGTATCAAGCCAGTTACAATCCCATCCATTTTTAATAAATATTTGTCACACTGAAGAGATCACCTGTACTAATCTGTCATTATGCCACCGCGTGGATGATACCAATTGTCTCTCTGGTCTCATTTTACATCGTTTGCATAGTCATGTCAGGACACAAAAGGCATTATCTGGTGCAGAAAATTGGTCCGTTCCAGGCAGAATCTGCTGCATCCAGGTCCAGTAAATCAAGGAAAGAGCAAGCAGGGAAAAATCAGCATTTATCAATTGAAACATGTTTTTGCTTTGTTTTTATTTAAGGGCCATCTAGTTAGCTAATGTGGAGAGAGGAGTTTTAAAGCCCACTGCATCCATAACGATAGAAAGCCAAACAAAGAATCGTGCAGCTTTTAGGCATCAGAAATTTTAGTACTGCCTAGGAAGTAGTGTGTAGAGTACAATTTGTGGGAAGAATAATTCGGACAAGTATTTTATGTCCCTGTCTGTTTATAGGCATTGGCCAAGAAGCAGCTGGACATCTGAGCTTAACAGCAGTCATGGTGTTTTGTATCTGTTCTAATTTCCTAAATACCTGAATCACTGACTACCAAGCTATTACTCTCACTCGGACAGAGAAGCCGATCGATACATTAAGGCATCATTACAGAGATTTAAAAAGTAAAAAGAACCTATTATTATACAGTTGTCATGTGCTTAGTGTTTTCACGGGGCTATCGGATCGAGGCTGCAAAAAATGCAGGCTGCCAGTAGGTGACAGCAAAGAGATGCCGAAACATCTAGCCCTCTGCTGCCCCCAGTGGCAGCCATGCACATTTCGAGAACGATTCGGCCGTCTTTCATCCCTGTGCAAGCACAGCCTTTCTCTGTACTTCTCCCACAAAGGTTTGTGGGGTCAGACCGAACCTTTTGCACAGGCATGAAAATCTACTGTAAACCAGCACGCAATGGGCAGTGGGTGGGGTTTCCACAGCAAGGGGTTGCCCTCAACAACTGAGGATGTGGATTCTCCATGGGGCAGAGGTTTGGGAAGGAGGCGTGGCAGCTGCTAAGTTAGCATTTATTTCTATTTCAAATTTCGTCACAGCCCATCTCCCACAAAAGAGGGACTCTGGGCGGTTTACAATAAAACTAAAACGAAACACAGCTTAAAATGCAATAAAAACAGTAGCTCTTAAATAAAAATATTAATATAAAATAATTATGCATCCTGCTTTCATTCAGCAGGGCAGGCTGTATACTTGCTGATTACTGTGGCCGCTTAGTGGCATCGTTCCTGCAAACTGCTGACCACGCAATTTCCTGGCTGTACTCTGCAACTTTCCTTTAGCAGCCCCGAAGGGCTCCCCACACCTGCCTTGCCTACAAATGTGAACTCCAAGCCTCCTGTCAATGCACATCTCGCTGCTTATGCCCAAGAAACGGATATCCACATCCCTCCACATTCTATGCTTCCATGCGCAAGGGGCATGGTCATCTAACAGCTGCCAAACTAATGCTAGTAACTCCTGCTGGGATTGGTAAAAACAAAAACAAGCCCCCCCAAAAAAATGAACCTTGGCAGCAGTAAGGCATCAACGTAGCTAACAATCAGCAGCAAATATGACTTTGGTATTGCCAACAGAAGCAAGCACTGAATAGGCGGCTAATCACTCTTTATTTGTTTAATGCCAACGATAACTGTCAGGAACACATCTCCATTTTACTGGTGCAGGAGGCTTGCTGGATGCAAGATCAGCACATCCTCTGAGCTTCAATTAAAAGAGGAAGAAACGTGTAAGAATTACCCCTTAATTACGCAAACCGCACTTGAGATGGATGGCAAGGAATTAAAAGGGCCCGTGTTAACTGTAATAGCCTCACTCGTTTCAACTGCAGAGCATTGCGTGGGGGATTTTATGGCCGTTCTTCCACTAAAAATTCATCTTGAGAGCCTACTACTAACTATGGAGAAATGGGTTCAAGTAGCTGGCACGTACCATTTGCTGCAAAAACAGGACTACTTTGCGGTGGTCCTGAAGCCTGGGATGATGCTGTAATTTTCTGTGCTCACCACAGCAGAAAGGTGGGGAATCAATCAAATAAATGAATATAAAATAGGAAGATGCTTGAAGCTAAGGAAACACCAACTAACCGATGCTTCCTGTACGTGTCTTTGAGGTTTATGAAAGAAGTCGGGTTGAAGGTATGATACAGCTCTACTGGGGCATTTATTCAGCAGTGGGAAAGCCAAAGACGAAACATGCTGAGTGCCCACAGCTGGGCCTGGATTTCAAGAGGAATGGTGGGCCAGGGCAAAAAGGGCATTTTAGTTCATTTAGATTTCAAATGAGATTAAATCAAACACAATGCATTTGATAATCCCCACCTCCTTCTGTCACGTTCGAAGTTACAACCTTGCAGCAATTTTGGAAAGGTTCTGGTGGGATGATTCCAAAGTTCTGGGGCTGCAAGGGGGGTACCTCTGATTTGGAGCACCCCCTGATCACAATCAATTCTGTTTTTTGTTTGACTGTCTGTCTGTCTATCTATCTATCAGATTTATCACCACCCATCTCCCCCAAGGGGGACTGTTTCACCCTTTAAAAGCATATTGTCTTAGCTTTTTGATTTCACGCTGGTTGATATGGTCATCTGAGTTTACTGTTCAGCAAAATAGGGATAATCTAACTTTACAGCACGGCTTAGCGAACATTTATTTCACATAAATTTACAAGATCCAACAGAAGACAAAGGACAAAATTTCCAGGCTCTCAAGGGACATTAATTAATGCTTTTTAAAATCTTAGATGGATTTCTGCAAAATGTTCTTTTTATCATTCATGCTGTTTAGGATTGTAACTACACTCTTTAAGAGCTTCATAGAAAGAAAGAAAGGAAGGAAGGAAGGAAGGAAGGAAGGAAGGAAGGAAGGAAGGAAGGAAGGAAGGAAGGAAGGAAGGATCCAGGTTTTTCATACTTTCTCAATCCAGCAACTGTCTCAAATGTCTAAAAGAAAGTTATACAGGTTTCAAATGTCTGTTTCGTATGGAACGCGATAGGGATTACTTAATCCTTAGTAAAATGAAAGAGAATACGTTCTAATATTGTAGAAAAAAAATATTCCTGATCACCACTGGAACTTCTCATTTATGAAAAATGGAAAGAGAACAGAGAAACCAGCCAGCAAGAAAGTTGGTGTGTCTTTTTTCTGAAGTGTCTTCTTGTTTACATTTTCAACAGATTTGCTTGTCGCTGACACAAATTTTGGAGTTCATACAAGAAACACAGTTGAGCTGTGGAGCTTCCCTGGATTAAAGGCATATCACAAGGACGGTTAACATCTTAGACTTACACCGGGGAACAGTTTTTATGTCACCGTGCCCTGAAATCTGCTGTGATGGTGAGGCTAAACCGCTTTATTACAGAAAAAGACAGCAAAGTTAAAACTCAAAGAAGCCCAGGCAGAAAGACTTTCTGGAAGCATGGAGTTGCCCCCTGCATTTTCGACTAATGTGACCCTGACTGGGAAGGAGGTGGTGTATCCAGTCTGTCCCTCTTTGATCTCTTGGCAGCCTTCAATACTGTCGTGGTATCATTCTGGACCAGCTTAGTCGGTTGAAAGTGGGGGGCACAGTGTTGTGTTCTCTTCCTTCCTCCAGAGCTGATGCCAATCAGTATTGATGGGGCGGGGGTTGGGGGGAGGAGGAGAAATCTAACCCAAGCCTCTTGCTTTATGGGGTGCCTGAGGCCTCAGTTCTCTCCCCACTGTATTTAACATCTACATGAGACCGCTAGATGAGATCATCCATCGGCACGGGGTTAGATACCAATAGTATCTAACAGCTAGTCCTCACTTAGCGACAATTGCTAAGCACCATGGTCACTAAGTGGGAAATCACATGGCTGTGCCGGGCTTATGACCTCACTTCCCATTCAATCATTAAGTGAATCACCGTTGTTGTTAAGCGAGACATCACGCAACTACGACTTGCAATTTTACTTCTGCGTTCTCCATTAACTCTGCTTGTCGGAAGCTGGTTGGGAAGCACGTGAATGGTGATCACGTGACCGTGGGACAATGAGATGGTCGTAAATGCAAGGACTGGCCACAAAGCTGGTTTTTTTTTTACACCGTTGTAACTTCGAACAGTCGCTAAACGAAGCATTTGGTAAGCAAGGACTATCTGTATGATGATACTTGCTAGTACATCTCAAACCTGGGCCCTCCAAGTGATGCTATCAAGGTTCAGTCTCAGAGTCTAGAAGCTGTAGGGACCTGGACGGGGGAAAACAGGCTCAAGTTCATCCCTTGTAACACAAGTGGCTGTGGATTTTGGGACCACCTGGATCCAGAAACGTTTCATCTTTGATTCTGGATGGCACTGCAGTGCCCCAAAAAGACCTGGTGCACAATTTTAGATTCACAGCTCCTGCTCAAGGAGCAGGTAGAAGCCGTGGCTTGGAGGGCCCTTGTAGAACTAAACCTTGTGTGCCAACTGCACCCATTTCTGCATTGGGAGGCCCTGCTCACAGTCACTTATGTCTTGGTCACCTCGCAACTGGATTACTGCAACGTGCTCTATATGAGTCTGCCCTTAATGACCTCTCAGAAGCTGCAGTTGGTCCTCTGTATGCCCATGTAACACCTCTACTTTGCAAACTGCACTGGTTACTAATGAGTTTCCAGGTGCAATTCAAGGGGTTGGTTCTCACCTATAAAACCCTTCATGATACAGGGCCAGTAGACCATCTACTGTATTTCTGATTATGTCTGCCTATCCACTAAGACCTGACAGATTTGGCATTCTGTAGGTTTCATTGCTTAGGCAACTAGATCAATCAATCAATCAATGAAACAAATATATCTTATACTCATGGGAAATATTCTCATGGAAGGTATTCTCAGCAACAGTAATGTGGGCTCAGAGAATTCTGGGAGTTAAAGTCCACACATCTGGAACTTGTCAAGGTTGGGAAACACTGGATAGACCAAAGGGCTACCCTAGAAGAACTCAACATTCTATAATGTTACCTACCATGAACATTAATATACATATAAATATATATTTCCCCTTCCATGGAAATCACAAAAATCACCAATCCCATAGTAGGATGTTCCTGGAAGCAACTTAGTTTTACAGCTGTTTGGCTGCAGTGGAAGCATACATATTCAGACTATTTCATATATTGTTGTGACCTTGCCTTGAATCAATGATATATGAAGGGGCATATCGCTCCCCCCCCACCCCCAAACTGGGAAACTTTGAAAAATATCCGTTCCTCATGAAATTCTATTCACCAAGCTCTCAGAGACCATGGGTTATAACATGATAAAGTAAGATTTTAGCATTTCTCCCAGCAAAGAAGCCATAGTGACAGAGACTTGAGAAAAATGATATTGCTTATCCTGCAGATGAATGCCCTGGAATTTTCATTTTACCCACAAAAATGGCTTTTCAAATGCATGATTCCATTTAAAATAGATTCAGAACTCTTTCAGCGTCCCACACTACAGCTACGTCTGCATCAATAGGCCACTGTCACAGAGCCAGAAACATAAAACTCCTATCTATTATTTCATTTATAAATAACAGGAATCCATCACCAAAGCAAGCATTCCACATGCCTTCAGA
Organism: Charina bottae; assembly: GCA_023362775.1. Lineage (NCBI taxonomy): Eukaryota > Metazoa > Chordata > Lepidosauria > Squamata > Charinaidae > Charina > Charina bottae. Next base: position 4,825,777 of record JALMGJ010000006.1, on the reverse strand, counting down.
GAGATCTAAGGCAGCAACAAATTAAACTGGATCCTATTACTTGAAGGTGCAGGACCACAAAGAGCTGCTGAACACCAGCGGTGAACTGGTGTCGCTTTGATCTCCATTGTAACAGAAAAGCAAAATGACATGTTCAAATGAAAATAATTTATAATGGATGAAAGCAAGGCTGCACTTTCACGGAAACAGATACATCTAAGGGGAACAGGATGTGTGAAAAGGGTGTGAGCGAGTGAGCAACCAAGCAAGCGTCGCACCTGTGAGCGTTTGAGAAAGCAGTAAGCTATGCTTTTAGATACCTGGAAATGGAAATGCGTGGATATGTTGGCAGTATCTGCTTTCTGGCTAATCAAAACCTGAGACTGAGTTTCCAGCCAAATGGGAAAGCTCCATTTTCTTTTAAAAATATCCAAGCAATTATGAATGCATTTTTAGCATGTTAGTATGCAAGAAGGAAAGAAAGAAGAAACTAACAAAGAAAACCAAAAACAAAAGTATGATAATACATATAGAAGACAGCTCCATTGTTAAATGCAGCATTAAATCAGGACCACACAGAATATTGATCGGTCTTTCCAGAATAGTGATAAAAAGCCAAATCATAAACATCAATCCAAGACTGAAAACCAGAGGTGGCCTTGTCTTTCCATCATAAAGCCATTAATAAACAAATGAATATTAAATCAAAACAGAATAGCGGGGTAAGCCCACATCATGTACATGAGCATCTGCACTATCATTTTCTACTGACAGCATAATGAAGTTGACAGCCAACACTTTGAGATATCAAAGAAACATGAAAAAATGAAAAAAAAGATGAATTAGTATCATCTTAAGATCATTAGAAACCTACATAATATTCTATAAGATCCTTAACCACTAATTTGTCAATATGTCAAATCCAACTCTTCGTTCCAAAGTTCTTGCAAATAATCAATAACCCATTAACAATAGTCTTTAACTTTACTCTATGCTAAAAATACTCTAATTTAGCATCATCCAAAGCCCATTTCACTGCTGTTAGTAATTCAGGAGTATTAGAAGTTACTAAAACATCTGGATCAAACTGTAAACTAAAAAGATATTTTAATATACTGCCATTATGTGGTTGGTCGGCTTGTTTGTCCCTTCGAGTCAGAGCTGACTCCTGGCAACTGCCTGGACAAGTCCCTGCAGTTTTCCTGGCAAGATTTTCGGAAGTGGTTTGCCATTGCCTTCTTCTTGCTAGGGCTGAGAGTGAGTGACTGGCCCAAGGTCACACAGCTGGCTTTGTGCCTAAGGCAGGACTAGAATTCATGGTCTTCTGCTTTCTAGCCTGGTGCCTTTACCGTAACACCAAACTGGCTCTCATTGTGTGGTTTAGACAATCCAAATTCCTCTTGCAATAATTGAAATGGTCCAAACAATTGATTAACAACAAGCTGATCTAAAGTATTAATATCTTTATTGATCCATGAAAAGGAAGATTTTCCTCCAAATTTTCAAACTGGGATTATTCATTTGTCATATGAATAAGGGTCAAAATTATGCTTTCATTCCAACAACTTCCAAATATGTCTTGCAGCCTTTTAATGCTAGAAACAGAATTTTGTTATAACGAAAAGAGGAATTGAGTTCTGCCAAATGGGTCAGAAAGGAACTTTCTAACCATGTCCATGGTGGTTTTTGGATTTGATCATTCAGGCGCCATTGAGAAATAGCGATCAAAATGTATGGTAAAACTAAAAGTCAGGAAAGTTAAACTCTCATTAAACCATCTGATAAGTGTGGGTAAAGAAAATTTAGAGGGTTGTCCATCTCATAAAAACTTTCTTTCAGCACATACATCAGACTTATAGTAGTATTCATTTTTACATTTATCTTTTTCCATAAACTCACTGGGATTTTTTAATCATCTATTTATATCAATAATGTTCTGAGATAAACTGTATTTATTTATATCTATAAAAAAAGACATTTTCCTTGGGAAAATTATTCCAATATATTTAAAAGAATCGAGGCACTAAATAAACCCAATTTCTATAAATATTGATAGATAGAGTCAAAAAAATATATGGGACTTACTGTAGCTCATAGCTTTCCAAACGGTGTGTTGCGACACAATACTGTGTCGCCTGCAGAGCCCAGGTGTGCCGCACAAAAACCCGGAAGTGCTAGTGGCATGCCGCCGCACGCGTCAGTGCACGCGGCGGCGGTGGGCCATCAGCGCTTCCAGGTTTTTGTACGGCACACCAGGATACCACCGCCGCGCGTGAAAACCCGAAAGCACCGCTGTGGCAGCGTGCTAAAATTCAGAAGTGCTGCCGCTGTGGCGACGTGCGAAAACCCAAAAGCGCCGTGGTGGCAGCGGCGTGCAAAAACCCGGAAGCGCTGCGGCGGCGGCGCTTCTGGGTTTTCGCGCGCCGCCGTTGGTGTGTCGCCAACTGAAAAGTTTGGAAAGGCCTGCTCTAGCTAATGGAGTAATCTGATAATTTACTGAACTCTGTACTATCAATAAATGTTAGAATAGAAGACACATAATCATAGTATATCATCAGTGTATAGCAACAGTTTGTGATGGTTTAGATGTTTTGTGAACTCAGTTATAGTAGTTTGCAAATCATTGTTTATGGTTTATGTGTCATGAATCCAGGCAACGATGATCTATTACCTGGAAAATGTGGAATCGGACAATTTAAGGGAGTCCAAAGCATTTGAATATTAACACTGGTAACAGTTGAGGATTCAGAAGAGGTGAATTTCTCCCCCTGCCCCCCAATACCCAGTGGAGAAGTCAACAGCAATCCTAATAACCCAAATAGGCAGGCTCTCCAATCTGATAAGATACTAACCGCCCAGAGTTCCCCATTGGGGGAGATGGGCGGTCATATAAATAAAATTAAATAAATAAATACTAACTACCCCAACACATTAATACAGATGTTCCTAGGACAGCTAACTCCTCCCTTTGCCATCAGAAGATGCAGAACCAAAGAAAGCCAGATCCATTCTCCCAGCTTTAGGCTATTCCTCATAGAAGGCTTGGAACAGGCTCTAGGTCTTGCAGCACAACTCACACCTCTTCTAACGGATGCCTTCTGTCTATTGCCTCGCCGCTCTTATAACCATCTATTTTCTGGCTTTTCAAGAGTTTAACAAGAGCTGAAGCTGAAACTTGCACCAAATCAGCTCCGATGACTCTCACCAGCAACCCATGAACACCTCCCAGCACTGCTATAATCAGGAAGAACCAGTCATTTGACATATATTTTAAAAGAAGCCTGTACTATCAGCCTTTTGGCTCTAGCCCCTCCAAAACAAATGCACAAAAAGCCACAAGTGCTGGGATCAACTGCCTTTTCTTACCATAGTTTTGGAGAACATTCTTGGCACTCAAGTACAAAGTGCTTTTGTGAGATGGATAGTTAAACGAACGACCAGGAAAGTGCTAAGTTCTTCACAACACTTAGCTCTTCTATTTGCACTTACAGATGCTTCTAAATAAAATATGACACTTGGGGCTCATTCAGATGATAATTTCAACCATGATTTTAAAATGAGACACGGGCTTCCTTCAAGGCGCAAAACTACACACTCCTTTCCCTTGCACTCTTCATGAGTCCTAACTGAGAAGCAATTTAATGTACGGTAAAATCAAGTGGTAATGTTCTGCTTGAACTGGCCCAATTTATACAGTAAAACCAAGTAGTAAAGCTTCACCTGAACTGTTCTGTTGGATTGTAATAATGGTTCCCTGTGTGGACAATCACAGAGCCCTTCTCAATGCAGAATCCAGCTCATCAACTGCAAGGACAGTAGCTCATTTCTTGCTTAGGTAATGAATTCCACAGTTGACTCACTCCCACTGTTAAAACAAGTTTCTTGGTCTATCTTTGGAAAGGCACCAAATCAAGAAATAGATTGACATTTCAAAGGGGAAAGAAGCTTGTCTTAACACAAGCAAACCTCTCTGAGTCCATGAAATGATAAATGGACTGATTAAGCTATATTTCATGTAGCAACAGGGGCACTCCTAATCTTCCATTCCCCCCATGCACCTTCCCTACTTTTCTGTTTTTTTCCCCATGAAAATTAAAGCTTTTGTATCTTTCCAAGACAGTGGAGAATAACATCCAGAATCTATAATTTACAAACTGATAAAAGTGACTACAGTTGTAAATTAATTATTTCAAATATTTCAAATTTCCCCACTTCTTTCTTTTGAGAGAAAAAAAAATTAATTGCTTCAAATTTCTGGAAATTTTCGATTTCTGTATGCACCCGTGTTTAGAACAGTTTGTGTGAAAACTTTACACTTCACCCACACACCCTAGAACAGAGCTTTCCAAACTGTGTGTGTCGACACAAAAGTGTGTCGCCACACACAGCGTGGTGTGTTGCCACACCACCCGGAAGCGGCGGCGCGCGCGTGCACGGCGGCCGCCATGCACACGCGCGCCGCCGCACGCCCCCCGCGTGCGCCGCCGCACGACCCCCGCGCCGCCGCACGCCCCCTGCGCCGCCGCACGCCCCCTGCCCCGCCACCGTGCGAGCGCGCACTGCCACACGCACCCCGCGCCGCCACCATGCGCGCATGCCACCGCACGCCCCCCCCGCGCCGTCGCCGTGCACGTGCGCGCCACCGCCACTGGTGTGTCGCCAGCGGCAGCACTTTGGAAAGCCCTGCCCTGGAAGATATCAAAAATTTTCTCTCCATTTATAACAGAAAAGGGAATATGCTGTGGCCCAGCCTTCTTCAAACGGGTGCCCTCCAAATGTGCTGGGACTGCAGTTCCCAGAATTCATAGAGAGCCAAGGGCACTGCCTTGCAGAAAGCTGCTTTGGTCATTTATGCCCAATTTCTAGCATCTCCGATCACCTGAAGTGATGGGGCCAAAAACTTGTCTTGACTCAAGAGTGTTCCTGATGGCCGGCACATTAGATAACATTTCAGAGTCACTTCTGGCTTTTGTTGCACTTTATTTAGCAACCTAGCCTGTATCCTTTTGCCTCTGCATCTTATTCCCTGGGTAGGAACTTGGTCAAGTTTGTGCTCTAGTCAGCATGCGATGGGCTGTACTGGGAAATATGTAATAATTATAATAATAGCCACAACAAGGATGATGATGAAGATGTCTCCTTTGAATGTAGCTTAAGTCCATGTCTTTTTTCTCAGGAACAATATAGAATGCCATTGTCTTCTTCCAGGACGCATCCATTATTTACCAAACTCCTCTACAGCCTTGGATGTCCATGATGGCCTCCCATCTGAATCCTGACCAGATTCAGCTTTGCTTAGTCTTTCAAGTTCAGCCGAGATTGGCTAGGCGTGCAGCTATTCAACTGAATGGGAGGCATGTAGTGCGTCTTTATAGATGAACTGCCCACACAAGAGAAATACTGAATGCCAAGCAGACCTCAGCAGCATCCTTAGGGGTGTTTGCAATGCTGTGAATTTCCTGAAGATTTCTGCTCCTTCCAACAGTGCTGATTCCAATCACAAAATCAAGTTCCTCCCATACTAGACTGTACTTCTTACCACCTTCCCCATTTCTGGACGTGTTCTACATGCATTCCTCAGTGCCCCTAAGCACCTTTAAAATTACAAGCACTTTGGGTCATGATTCATGTACCACAGTTATCCCCCCCACCCCAACACACACTCATCTCAATTATATCTTAACATCAGGGGGACTGGAATGCATTAGATAAATCATATTGCACCGACTCCTAGTAAAGTAATGACACTTACATGCATTGTGGAAGAAATTGCTCTGCATTATAGATGTATGTATAATATCATTACCTCATTTTCAGGGCTGACTGCAGTATCAAACAGCAGGGACTGCTTCTAGCTACGAATGGAAGCTTTTAGCAAACCTTATGTTTATTTTGTTGCTTGTAATTAGCTGCTTTGCTTAATATAACCCAACATTTACAAACAGCAATTTACCCAATATATAAACACTTTCGAGCAATTAACAAAGCATTGTTATTGATTAAGATTTAATATGGCAGTTGTTTGTAGGGCGGAATACCATAGAACAAAAATTATCTCTAATTTGTCAGAGGGCATTTTCTTGTCAAAGTATTCACTGGCAGAAATACAGTTTCAATTGTATTCTCTATCAACCATGTGCTCCTAAAAAATAACTTTTACTGCCCATGCGAGAAACAGCAACAGATTGGATGTTCGGTCCTTTGTCCTCTCAAGAATTAGTAAGTTCTGGTTGCTTGTTTTTAACATGAGTAAAACAGCCATTGCTCATCTTTTAATATGGTGAACTTCCAAGCACTTGGTAGAAAACTTTGCACTCCAAGATCATTTGGATGACACAAGAAATATGTGTCACGGTTTCTGAAGGCATATGAATGCTGGTTCCTTGTAGCAGTTCTGGATCCATCTTTTCCTTCCAGATAACGCATCCATTGCTATAAGCGTAACAATTTGCTGGAAATATTTGCTTCAAGTATTAAGCAACAGCCATGCATTTTGGAACTGGGCAGGAAATAGTCATGAAAAGGCTCTTTCAGTTACAGAGAAGAAACAGGGATTCAGTCAATCAAAAACCCATCCTTGGTATTTCCCACCCATAGAAACAACAGATAAAATTCACCTGCCAAGTTGACCAAGTCACAACAGGCCTGGATTAAAAACATGGAGGGAGTTTCCAACACCACTGCATCACTGCCAGGTAAAAGTCAAAATGTCTTGAAAGGTCCAGCCTTCCAGTTCAGGAACAGCTCTTGGAAGTCACAATTAAGCAGCAAGTTTTCAGACACCAGTCCTCACCCCCCACATAGCGCCTTAGAAGCCAGCCATTTAACTGATAGGTAAACAACATCATCAGGATCCCACTGAGGAAGAGGAATTGAATCCTCAGTTACCTGCAGTCTGGTAAAATCGAATGCTGGTGTAACCTTTAACACAGAGCTTTCCAAACTGTGTGTCGCCACACAAAAGTGTGTCGCCACACACAGTCTGGTGTGTCGCCATACAACCCGGAAGCGCTGATCATCATCAGCGTTTCTGGGTTTTCCCGCGGCGACACACCAACGGCGGTGCGCAAAAACCGAAAGCGGCAGCAGCGCTTCCGGGGTTTTGCGCGCTGCCGCAATGGTGGCACACCACGGGAAAACTTTGGAAAGCCCTGCTTTAACAACTCAAAAGACTTCAAATCTAGGACCACAGTTGCCCAGATGAGGGTTCCCCAACCGTTGTCCATAACTGAGGGTTCCCCAATGTTTTGCAGAATTGCTTTTTTAAAAAAAATTGCTTTGGAGTTTCACTTTGGAAATTGTCTTGGGGGAAAACTACCTTAGAGACGGCCTGTACGTATTTTAAATACAGATAAATATGGACACAGATTTCTACATGTATTGTGCTGTACGCTGCCCAGAGTCACTTTTACATGAGATGGGCGGCTATATAAATATGATAGAGAGATAGAGAGATAGAGATAGAGACAGAGACAGAGACAGAGATAGATGAGAGATGAGAGATGAGAGATGAGAGATGAGAGATAGAGAGAGAGAGAGAGAGAGAGAGAGAGAGAGAGAGAGAGAGAGAGAGAAGCCTTAACACACAAATTCCTCTCCTGGGAAGTGCGGCTGGCTACTTATATCTTTCCATTTTCCTATGTTAACTCTATAGCACAGCTTTCCAAACTGTGTGTCGCGACATTTTAGTGTGTTGCAACACACAGTTTGGTGTGTCGCCACACAACCCAGAAGCGGCGGCGGGGGCGTGCATGGCGGTGGGGGCAGCGGCGCGCCATCAGCGCTTCCGCGTTTTAGCAGAGGCCGCCACCGCCGCACACGCCACCGCTGCCACGTGCCCCCCCACGCCACCGCTGCTGCCACCGTTGGTGTGTCGCCAGTGGCGGCAGACTGGGAAGCACTGCTCTATAGGCTGGCAGAAACTGATCTGAAGGTCCACTCTGCCAAAGACTGTCCAGGATTCCTTTGACACCTGCATACAATAGAGCCACAGAATGTAAGGGTGGGAAGGGATCTTGGAGATCATCTAGTCCAGTGTTTCTCAACTCTGGCAATTTCTCAACTCTGGCAATTTCCCCCAGCTATGCTGGCTGGGGAATTCTGGGACTTAAAGTCCACACATCTTAAAGTTGCCAAAGTTGAGAAACATTGATCTAGCCCAGCCTTTCTCAACGTTTTGACCCTGAAGGAACCCTTGAAATATTTTCCAGGCCTCAGGGAACCCCTGCACATTCAGGCTCAAATACAGGCCAGAAGTTACAAAATTATTATATTTGTTTCATGGGTAGGCCTGTATAGATGCATTAACAGTGTTCTTAAACTAAAAATAAAGAAGGAAACTTAACTCTTTAATGTGAAGTTGCCTGAATTTGCAATAATTTTTTTTAAAAAAAATTAAATAAATCATGATCTCCCAGGGAACCCCTAGTGACCATGGAACTCAGGTTGAGAAACCCTGATCTAGCCCAACCACGGCCCAGCACTGATATCCAAACTAGTTTTCCAGACACAATTCAAAGTATTTCAGCACTGCTTTTCTTCAACACTTATCTAAAATAATAGAATAGGGATGGGTGCTTGCTGCTTCAGGTGCCAAATGTCCATACCACATAGAGGTTTGCTTGGCAAAGCACAAGTTCATAAAGAATTTCCTTTGGGATGGCTGTAGAAATGACCATTCATCAACAACCTGCACATGAAGACAGAGAGGCACCTCTTCTAACCCTCAAAAACATGAACTCAAAAGTATATTCACTTCCTGATATATGCACAAACATAATAGTATTAATGGAAGTGACACATCAGCATTTGTTGGCAAATATATCCCTTATCTCCGAGTCACAGATCTGGTGCAGCCGGCTTCCCATTAGCCATATTCCATTATTTTAACGCTTACAAACACATTATTTGCTTTTAATAAAAATGCTAACAGTTGTAGCAGCGAGGTATCAGGAATTTAGTTAGACTTCCAAAGCATTTGAGCACACTCTTATAGCATAGTTTGGGAAGGGAAGGGAAGGGAAGGGAAGGGAAGGGAAGGGAAGGGAAGGGAAGGGAAGGGAAGGGAAGGGAAGGGAAGGGAAGGGAAGCTCCAGAAATTTTCTATTTATCATTATGACCAAAAGGCACTTGTTCAAAGTATTATCTACTTTTCAAAGGCAACAACACAAGCCAACCATTGTATGTTTTTGAATGCTAGGGTAAATTCAACAAATAGCAACATACCATCAGCTAGATGCCTGAGGTGAATTCTTACATCTTGTTAGTATATGAACAAAACATGAGCATTGAAATCAATTGATTAGCATTTATTTATTTATTTATTTATTTATTTATTTATTTATTTCTTATATTTATACCCCGCCTATCCCCTCCCTAACGGAGGACTCTAGGCGGCTTACATACATCATATATATATTTCAGCATACTGAATCAAGGTTTACAGAAACTGTTGTAGATATCATGCAATATGCAAACTTGTTAAATGTTTCGAACACATAGTAATAACAAATATATGGGTTAATCTGAGATTAGACAGAAATCCCAAATAAACCCAACAAAAGATTTTTTTTTCTCAAATGATAAACTGATCTCTATTATGTACTAATTGCATTATTTTACAAAAATAACAGCTTGTGAATACTTTTTATTACCATTGAGTTCAGAGGATGCTGTTAATTGGTAGGCGTTACAAATGCAGATGGGGTAAATCCCAAGTATGAATTCCAGGGACAGATGAAGGCTAATGTATAGAATGGTCTAAGTTCAAACATTTGAACTTAACTTTTGGAATTCTGACCAATCTAATCCTGCATCATACAACTCAAATGTTTGTCTCCGTTTTAAAGTTTTCCTTTAGTCCAACAAATAACTGCATTAAAACCCATTTACATTTTGATGAGTGGCCATACTACCTGGAGGAAGTGCCATATCTACATAAGTATTCTGAAAGTCAATAATTTGGGAGCAATAAGTGGTTCCCCCTAGTTACTAGCTACAATGGATGCAACCTTATTCTGGCAGATGATACCAGATACTAGGGACCTCATTCAGCTGACTCTTTGTCTCTGAAGTTCTTAGACTGTACACCAGTGTTTCTCAACCTCTGCAACTTTAAGCTGTGTGGACTTCAACTCCCAGAATTCCCCAGCCAGCAAGGCAGGCTGGGGAATTCTGGGAGTTGAAGTCCACACAGCTTAATGTTGCAGAGGTTGAGAAACACTGCTATAGACTGTGGTAGGATTATCTCAAAATGTCTAAAATGGAAAATGGGGGGAATTAGAAGTTTGAGCTTGTGGCTATCACAGGAGTGTCCTTAACTTAGCTTAGCTTCATGACTACCATGGCAGGATGGGCCTGTCTCAGATTATTCGGGACCCAACTCGAGACAGTGGACTCACTCCGGATTTGGTTTTCTTGTCAGAGCAATGCCAAAGTGACCTGAGGGGAAAGTTAGAACTATCCCCGTTGTCATGGTCAGATCACGTCCTGATATCCCTAAGATTCTCTTATGCCGCCCCGCTCCGCAGGGAGGCAGGACCTATTCGATTGGTCCGCCCTCGGCGACTTATGGACCCAATGAGGTTTCAGAGGGAGCTGGGGGTAATACCCGAGGATCTGCTGCACGGTCCAGCGGAGGCATTGGCCGCAGCCTGGAATAGGGAGGCGGCCGGTGCCTTGGACAGGACCGCGCCGATGCGACCTCTCCAACCCCATTCGACCCGTCACTCCCCGTGGTTCACGGAGGAGTTGAGGGTCTTGAAGAGGGCGAAGAGACGTCTAGAGCGCCGCTGGAGAAAAACGAAGGCGGAATCGGACCGAACAGAATCTAGAGCTGCTATTAAGGCCTACCTTGTGGCGGTAAGAGCGGCGAAACGTAAATATTTCTCCGCGCTTATTGCATCTGCAGAATGCCGTCCGACGGCCCTGTTCAAGATTACTCGATCTCTCTTGGGTAGGGTGGTATCGACCACCCACCTTCAGGGCCGTGCGGAGGAATTTTCTGAGCATCTGCAGGATAAAATCGCTCGGATTCGGTCTAAGCTGGACTCCATGCGTGAAATGCAGTCTGGGGAGATGCCGGGAGAATGGTCTTGCCCTATTATCTGGGAACGATTTGATCCTGTTGGACCTGAGGAAGTGGACAGGATCCTCCGAATTGTTAATTCCACCACATGTTATTTAGGTCCCTGCCCTTCCTGGCTGGTCAAATCGGCCAGGGAGGTGACATGTGGATGGGTCCAGGCTATGATTAATACATCCTTGGCGGAGGGGGTGGTTCCAACTGCCTTTAAAGAGGCACTGGTGCACCCCCTCCTCAAGAAGCCAGCCCTGGACCCTACCATCCTGGACAATTTTCGTCCAGTCTCCCACCTTCCCTTTTTGGGGAAGGTGGTTGAGAAAGTGGTGGCGTTGCAACTTCAAAGGACCCTGGAGGAAGCGGATTATCTAGACCCTTTCCAGTCAGGTTTCAGGCCGGGATATGGGACGGAGACCGCATTGGTCGCGCTTACGGATGATCTCTGGCGGGAGCGGGATGGAGGTAGTGCATCCATCCTTGCTCTCTTGGATCTCTCAGCGGCATTCGATACCATCGACCATGGTATCCTGTTGGGGCGGCTTAGGGAGTTGGGGGTGGGCGGCGTAGTTTTACGCTGGTTCACCTCCTTCCTCCGAGGCCGCTCCCAGTCGGTGGTAATAGGAGAGGAGAGATCTGACCCTCGGCCCCTCTTGTGTGGGGTCCCGCAGGGTTCGGTTCTCTCTCCTCTCCTATTTAACATCTACATGAAACCGCTGGGCGAGGTCATCCGACACCATGGGATGAGGTATCATCAGTATTCTGATGATACCCAATTATATATCTCCATCCCTGGTGAAGTAAGTGATGCAGTGACCACCCTATCCCAGTGCCTGGGGGCTGTGAGGGCCTGGATGGGGAACAACAGGCTTCAATTGAACCCTAGCAAGACCGAGTGGCTGTGGATTGATGGCCTAGCGTCTTCTGGGAAATTATCATCTTTAGTTCTGGATGGGGTAGCACTGCCCCACTCGGAACCGGTGCGGAACTTGGGGGTCCTTCTAGACTCACGACTCCTGCTCAAAGAGCAGGTGGCAGTCATGGCTAGGAGGGCTTTTGCACAACTTCAGTTGGTGCGCCAGTTACGCCCATTCCTGGATCGCGACGCCCTCCAAACAGTCACTCGTCATCTCCCACGTAGATTATTGCAACACGCTCTACATGGGGCTACCCTTGAAGACTATCCGGAAGCTTCAGCTGGTGCAGAATGCAGCCGCGCGAGCAATTTTGGGTGCACCAAAATCTGCACATATAACACCTTTGCTCTGCGAGCTGCATTGGGTGCCAGTTTGCTTCCGGGTACAATTCAAGGTGTTGGTTATCACCTTTAAAGCCCTACATGGCATGGGGCCAGAATACCTGAAGCTTGCCTTCCATTAAGTAAAGACAAGAGGGCCTTGCTTACTGCTGATAGAACTGGCATACTGGCCAACTGATGGGTCACATCATTAGCTGGCTATAATTTGACTCTAATTAAAATGCTAATGGGCCCTAGCCAACCAAGTTTCCATTTGTCAACTTAGGCAGAAATGAAGATGCAAACCCTATAGCCACTGCAGGAAAACCTGGCTTCTTCTCTGGGCTACTTTTTAGAATTGTGGCCATCTCCCAAGAGGAAGCCAAGCAACCATCCAAAGCAAAGAATGCTGTCCAGTACAGCGTTTCTCAACCTTGGCAACTGGGAACTGAAGTCCACCTATCTTAAGTTGCCACGGTTGAGAAATGCTGGTCCAGTAGTTAATAATGTCGACAAAGATAAGGGAGACCCAAGGATAAATCTTAATTCAGCCACTAAGCTCCTTAAATATGACAAACTCTCCTCCCAGCCTAGCTCACAATGGTGATGCCCTGAGCCATTTGAGGAAAAGAGGGTAACTAATATAAAGAAATGATCACTGTTGAAAAGTTAATGCAATTGTTTCACGACAACAGCAATGTAATATATAGTTTTTATTAGCCTAAATTATCTATCTTGATGATGAGTCTCTCATTTCTTTTTTTCTTGTAATATTAACATCTGAAACAAATTTCCCCACCTGGTACTCTCCAGATGTGCTCGACTTCAGTTCCCATAATCCACAGGCAGATTGATCAACCCATTTGAAAGACATCTGGCTAAGGAAGCAAATCTAAAGATACTTGACCAGCAGTCAAAAGTTCAATCCTAAAAAGGTAGGATGGTCTTCTCCTTTGGTTGCCTCATCCTTACAGATGTAAGGTGACACCGAGGGGATCGTATGGGGCACCCTGTTTCACCCCAGTGCTGCTCCATGTCAAAGCATTTAATCTTTTTTAAAGGCAGTTATTTGCAATTGCTTCAGAAGTTATTATCATTTCAATTATTTACGAAGGCACCTAACAGAAAAAACACTCCGGAGTCAGCCACCAACTTGCTACGTATCAAAAATCCACATTCTGATCATTTAATCCTGTTACAATTATACAGCGATCATGGGAATTTAAGAATCATACAGTCATGTTTTAAGAAAGTGGGAATAAAGAAAACTATTGCATTCATTAAAACCCTCTGAAAATGACTCGTTTATCATCCACCCTGCAGAATGGAGCAAAGCCGAGCATAAATTATTTATGATGTGTAACAGTTTAATGGAGCATAAAATGGATTTTCTCTTCCTCCCTATTAGCAAAAGTTGTGGGTTTTCTCTGTGTTAGTTCCAAACTTGGCAGTGTACCCTACCCATTTAAAATTATGACAGATGCATCAATTTTCTAAATTGTTCTATATCAACTGCAAGTTAAGAGGAAATTGCTTGCAGTAGGCTCTAACTGCCGTTTTTTAAGGTACCGCACTGAAACCCTGCCGAGAGCGCTTGGAAGTTGCGATGGGGAGTCTTTCAGCAAATTCGTAACTTTTGACAAACTTTCACCGGCACAGCCAAACACCAGCAGAGAACCACAGCACCAGCAAGTAAGGGTTTTGAGATAGCTTTTGGAGAAAATGCCTGCCAGAAGCCAACACAACAAAAGCAGCATGCCCGGTTGAAATGAATGAAAGAAGCTGTGACCAGAAGGAAAGGCCAATACTTATTCAGAGCATGCAATACATGCCCACGTCTGGGGAAGCAGTGCTGAGTGACGTTCTGAGTCATAGATAAAAACAGGGAAACACAACTTTTAATACACACACAAGCTCCTGAAGGCACAGCTACCATCCTCAACTACATACACAAGAAAATCGAGAGATTTAACCTATTTCCAGACTAGACTACTATATATAATCAAGAGGTCATCTATACTAGATGAGAAATGGGGAGAACTTCACTTGGGAACCATATGTTTAGTTATTATATATGCACAGACTGGAGAAAGCATGCAAGTTTTTAAAAAGCATCAGGTCTATTTGCATTCTCGGAGTAACAAGTGCAGATGAGTCAGCTATACTCTTGTTATCTATACATGGATGGAAGAAAGGATGAAAAGAGGGAGGGAGGGAGGGAGGGAGGGAGGGAGGGAGGGAGGGAGGGAGGGAGGGAGGAAGGAAGGAAGGAAGGAAGGAAGGAAGGAAGGAAGGAAGGAAGGAAGGAAGGAAGGATGGATTGTTCTAAGATTCTCTCTTCAGAAGACTGCAAAAGAATAGATTCTGAAAAAAAGTTACAGTCACCTGCCAGGTTTAGAAGCTAAGCTAACTTGGAGGGCAGACCACTAAGAACTTCTAGAGCTGTAGACTAGGTGGGAAGTGAGAAAAGCATTCTGGAAGAAGGCAGAGTCAAACTACTTCCATACTGCATGGTTGTGTCCACACAGTCACCAGGATTTGAGGGTCAGTGTGTTGTGTGCTGCAGCCTCTATCGCAACCACTTTATGATAGCACCCAAGGCACTTTCTCAGAATTCCAAACGTGCCAAACATTTTGGAGACCTCTGTCTATTCTGTTTCTGGAAGGCTCCCAAATGTCCTTCCAGAATGTATGACAGATAAAACCTGAGCAAAGTGCAGCTTGGGGAAGAAAATAACACAGAAATCTTCTGAAAGGAAGTCTGAAAAGGACTTTGGGCACTAAAGGCTAAGTCCTGATCTAGGTCAAATTGGACTTCCCTACTCAGGAACATCAAGAGCAATCTGTAACGGGATTGGAGCCCAAAAGATGGGGAAGTCACCAGATTGGAGGAGGCTGGGTTGAAAAGGACTCTTCTTCGAATTTCCTCCATATCCAATCCTGATTACAAATGTTAAAGCAGAGGCCAATTCTTATTCTACCACCGTCTTGTGCCAAAGTACTACTAGATATTGCCCACTGCCTATGGAATGATACCCCCGAGATCCATACCGCTCCCACCCTTTTGAATTTTGGCCGTTTTTTAAAGATCTGGTTGTTCTCCCAGATCTTGGGTTAGGATGGTTGTGGAGGGGGGGTTGTCTTTGGGTTTCGGCTCTGTCTTTCAGTCAGCTGTGGTTTTGTGTGTTTTTTTATAGATGTTGTTTCCTTTTCAATTTTTTCTAACTGTAAACCGCCCAGAATCACTGTACAGTAGAGTCAGGCAGCCTCAAGTTGAAATAATCAGTCCATCAATCAATCAATCAATCAATCAATCAATCAGTAATAATAAATGTTCTCTGCTGCCTGCTACGCTATCCTTATTGCATTTTCCAAACCTGGTTGGCAGCCTTTTGGCTCACATCAACTCAAATTACTTGGCCACTGCCGAGTTGTGTATATATCTACTTTTCTTCTCCAGACGTTTCCAGTGACTACAGTATATACCAGCACAACAGAGCAAATACTAGAACAAACTGGTTACAGAGCAGCTGGAGGTAAAAAACTGGCTTGGGGAAAGAAACTTTTCAGAGGCGCTAACAGTAACTTAATCGCCAAAAGTACACTGAAATAATGTGCATATGTGTGTGGGCAAGAAACATCCTCTCGCTTCAAAACGAGCAAGAACATTTTCTTGCGTTTGGAATTCTACATGCCCTAGTCGAAATGATTATGAAAAGAAACCATTAAAGGTATGCTAATGACCATGAATTGTGACAGATGCTATAGTAACAGGCCTGTTGGCTCAGTTATAGCACCATTAACTATCTATCATAAAATACTCTGAACTTGCTCATTTATGACTACTGTTCCCCTCAAGGGGAGAGAAACAGCAAGAGAGTTTCTCTAAGGCAAAATCATAAGCCACTTATTTATCCTAATGTCATGATCCCCACTGTTTGTCTGCATGATAATTAGGGAAATGAGAAGGAATGAAATATTGTTTCTTTAAAAAGTGATTGGAATTGAACTGCGTTGCTAAAGAGGGCAGGGGAACGTGTGGGTGGACCGGTGGATTGCCAAAGCAGGAAACTTAATTAGCTGTAACTTCCTCCAGGTTAGAAGAAAGGCAAAAGGTTGCTAATCTTTGCTGCAGGTGACACGTGGAGCTGAAGAAAGCCAAATTCTATATGGCAAACAAATTCTTATGCGTAGATATGAGCTGTGTTCCCAAGTTTCTCTGCTTCAAGGGAAATGCTATTTACAAGTAGTCCTCGACTTACGATGGCAACTGGGACCGGAATTTCCATCGCTAAGCGATGCGGTTGTAAAGCGTGACTGCATCGCTTAGCGATGGCAATCCCTGCAGTACCGGTTGCCGTTGTTAACTGAATCCCACGGTTGTTAGGTGAGGCAATTTTCTGCCGCCTTCCCACAACCAAGTCAGTGGGGAAGACGGCAGGAAGTTGCAGGTCCCAGGGGGCTTGCAAGCAGGCTGGCAGGCAAGTAAGGGGAGGGCCGGGGAGGGCACGAGGGGGTGCACGAGAGGTGCGGCAAGGCTCGGGGAGGGTATGTGGGGGTGCGAAGGGGTGTGCAAGGGTGTGAGCGAGGTGTGGCAAGGGTCGGGGAGGGTGCGCAGGGATGCACAAGTGCGCAAGGGATGCACGGCGAGGCTTGAGGAGGGTACACGGGGGGTGTGTGAGGGAGGTGTGGCAAGGGTCGGGAAGGGTGTGCGGGAGCGCGCAGAGATGCAAGGGAGGTGCAGCAAGGGTCGGGGAGGGTGCACAGGGGTGCACAAGTGGTGGGGAGGGTGTGCAAGGCTGCGCAAGGCTGTGAGGGAGGCCCGGCGAGGCTTGGGGAGGGTGCAACAGAGGCACAGCAAGGCTTGGGAATAGTGTGCAGGGGTGCGCGAGGGGTGTGGCGAGGGTCAGGGAGGGTGCGTGGGGGTGCACGAGTGGCCAGTGGGCACGAACGCAGAGGGGCTGGGGAGGGTGCGTGGGTGGGGGAGACTTACCCCAGTGACTTGCGACTTCCCTGCCGGCTTCCCCACCGACTTTCCGGGAAGCCAGCAGGGAAGCTCACAAATGGTGATCACGTGATCGTGGGTTGCTGCAACCAGTCATAACTGAGCCAGTTGCCAAGCGCCCAGATCACGACTGCGTGACCGTGGGCGTGCTGGGATGGCCGGAACTCCAAGGAGCGGTGATAACCACCGTTCGTTCAGCGCCATCATGACTTTGAATGGTCATAAGTCGAGGACTACCTGTAATCTAAACTGAGCCTGAAACAGTGAATCCTTCTGCCAGGTGGCCTTATTTCAAAACGTCCACACTAAATGGAAAGGAGAATGCACACCGGTCCGTTATGGAAACACGCATCAAAGTCACACTGGCCATGATATTTTAAGGCTTTCACTTTTCCTGAAAGTAGCGAGGAGGTAAGGCTTAATAATGGGCTTAGTGACTCTTCCTGATTGTTCGGGTCCAACTCCACTTCCAGACTACACAAAGCAGCGTGGTGCTTGGATCCAGCGTGATGCTGGGCTTCAATTTCTGCTGCCCATCTTGGCTTTGGGATTAATGGAGGAGCATTAGCTTGGTTAAAGCTGGCTTAGCGGTCAATATGGCCAGGAATGTAGACGCTTCTAGCTTTTCACACAACACTGTTGTCAGACATAGTTTATATTTCAACCATGAATTAATACATTTAATCTTTCTGATCCAACAAATTCTTTCAGTACCACATCTTTGTGCGTTTTTTAAAGTATCATTCCACAGCCCAGAGTCTCAGAGAAGAAGTTATGAGACTACACCCCAAATACAATATAATGAAGTAGGCAATATTGTACCCAAATGCTCAAAATAGGAAGGAACTGCATATAAACATAAAAGCTTCTCAATATTCTGTGAACCTTTTGCAAAACAGTTTTGATGAAGGGCTTCATGTGCTGAACAGCTGAAGCCATGGAGCTGAGCGGTGGGTTGGACTAGGGGACAGAGCGTTCGCATGAGGGGTCAACTAAGTCAAGATGGTGGCCACGCCTGCATGATCAAAGCTGCCACTGTGACTTTTTTGACACCCACTGGCAGATGCCCCCAATTAAATGACCTCGGTGGTTCTGCCATCCCTATAATCCTGTCATTCTGAGAACTGTTCAACACCTAAAGGTTAGATGTTCGGCTCCTTGCAGAATGACCTTGTAAAACTTTTAACTTGCCAAGCGATATGGGAGCGCCAACCTTAGGAAGCTCTTGGGCTCTGCCCAGCTTGGGGAGAACTACCCTGCTCTATCAAACACATGCACAAGGTGTGCATGAAGTTGTATGCAAACCCAACTTTTCCTAGAAGACAGAAATTCATACTGAACTTGGGGAATTGGGAGGATTCCACATGAAGGGACTGAATTGAATTGAATTGAATTGTAGTTGTTGTTGTGCCTTCAGGTCAGTACTGACTCCTGGCAACTTCCTGGACTACCCCCTGCAGTTTTCTTGGCAAGATTTTGGGGGTGGTTTGCCATTGCCTCCTTCCTAGGGCTGAGAGACAGGGACTGGCCCAACATCACCCAGCTGGCTTTGTGCCTAAGGCGGGACTAGAACTCAAGGCCTCCTGGATTCTAGCCTGGTGCCTGAACCACTGCACCAAACTGGCTCTCCTCCTCCTCCTCCTCCTCCTCATTTATAGAGTGCCAAATCCTAAGGACTCTTGGCGACCTACAAAGAAGACATATAAAAACAATGTACAAGAAACAAAAAGTATACAATTAAGGATTCATAAACCAATGAAAATATAAAATTAAATTAAATTAACCAAAGCAAACCACACTACTTAACCAAACTGAGATGGAATCAAGGCCCAAATGCCCTCCTGAGCAGGCCTGTTTTGAGCAGCTTCTGGAAGGCGGGCAGAGCGGGAGCCAGCCAGCGCTATTCCAAACCAGCGGCAAGGTCCAGCCTCGCCCTGCGCAATGGTCTGTGGGAATGACCTTGGGAGACTGGGCCAAGAGACGCTGCCAAGGGAAGGGTCAGATAAGAGGCAGCAGAGCCCGCTGTGGCTGCATAGTGGGAGGAGAAAGAGGCTCAGAAGGGACCCTCCCTGGTTTCTCGGGCAGTTTGGCGCTTTTGTAGTGAAAGGATTTGCCGGTGACATCACCGTTGCCCAGGGGACGCCCGAGGAGGCTCATGTCCCTGTCTCGGGCAGTTAAGGAAATGGAAGGAGAATTGCACTTGCAGACTTGCAAGGTTCTGTTAATGTAGCCTTAAATAAAGTAGAATTAGCTCATCTGCCCAGTTTCCTGTCTGGTCTGCCTGGTAAGGCTGACACCCCGCCCCTCCTCAAGTGGGGCGCCACTAATAGTTTATCCCAGCTACATTGAACTAGCCGGGCTGATTGCAATGGGAGGACACAGTCCTGCAGATACGCAACCCCATGTAGCGCAGGGTGCGGCAGTCTAAGCCAGGGGTGATGAGGGTGGAGTTGAGGACGTGAATCACTGTAGCAAGACCCTCAGATAGGGTCACACATGGGGCACCAGTTGAAGCTGGGAAAAGGCCCGCCTGCCCACAGCCTCCACCTGTTCTAGCAGGAGCTGTGAACCCAGAAGAACCTCCAAACCACAGGCCTGCTCCCTCAGAAGTGGTGTCATCTCATCCTTTCAAGAGATGCAACTGGAGCAGACGAGGACTCGGATGGACAATCCCCATCTTATTCTTGCCTCTTTTCACAAATAGCAGAGTCTAAGATCAATTACATACTGGTGACTTCATGAGAAAATGAAGCTTTTTAAGAGGGCAAAGGGGGAATTCCCATCCACTTCTCTGATCCAGATAAATCTAATTATTCTTCGGCAACACCTGGCTAATGCACTGATTTATGCACCAATTGCGTATTCTTGCAAGCAATTAAGTGGACCTCTGTAACTGAGTATGATTCCCCCTCCTTTTGCTTTTTTTAACAACCCTTTAATATTCAGAATTTTCAGGATTTGAATAACAAACCCTTCAGCTTGTAAAGATGCTTACTAGGGAGTAAATCCAACTGAAAACAAATGGAAATTATTTCCAAGTAACATACCTAAAAGAGGGCTGGAAAATTTCTACTATGACATGCATAACTTTTTTCTCCCTTGAAACAGGCACTGCTTTACTGGGGTTCTAGTTCTTCCACGTAGATAACACTATTTTTGATCATTCATTCTTCAAATGGCACATTTACTTTCCAGAAATCTGCTGTGGCTGCAGGCACTTAATATATCTATATAGGACCATTATGCTACAAATGATTAAGGCAAAACAACCTGGTTAAGTTTTATATTTTAAAAAGGATTTTTAAAGGAAATTTTTCCAAGGTTCTCCTACCAAAGAGAATATGCTAGATAAGAATCCCACTCAGGACATATATAGATACTGTATGTTAGTAAAAGAAAATCATCTTATTTGTATCTTTAATTGAAATTCATCTTTTTCCCCCTTCTACAATGGGAAAAAGAGGGAGGAGGAAGAGATACATCACTGCAGAAATTGTTGTTATTCTATTCTGGGTTACAAATACATGCCTACATAAGCAAAATTTATTCAGACAGAGAAGTGTCTAATCCAACAGGCAAATAAACCATCAAACCTGTCATACTGCTTTGTTGGCATAAGGAATCTTTGATTATACTTAAAGATTTCTGTCAGAGGAATCTGGTTGCGATCCCCTGCACGTACCTCTACCCTATCATTTAGAAGGGCAACCCGACAACTTTTCGATTCAGAGCCTGTCACAGCCCCACACTGGGAGGGAGAATAGGTCCCAAGGCCCCAAAGTAATCAAAGATTTAAAGAGAGGTGGGGTAGAATTAGAAGCACACCGGTGGCACACCAAACATTACTGTACAGGAGACAGACTCTCTAAAACCCATTTCCTAGATTTGGAACTCAGGGACACAAAGCTGTTTTCACTCATTTTATAAAACAATGGTTGCCCCCAAGAGAAAATAAAGTGGTGTTTAGATCTGGAAGTTTCTCTCGTCCCTGGCCATGGCAAAGGATGATGGGGCATTTTGCAAAGAGGAAGCATGGGGTCTACGTAGCTCAATTAAGTAAATTAGTAGGGAGTTCAAGCAAGAAAAATTATGAGGGCTTTTGTAACATTAACTCAGTTTTAACATGCTGGAAGGAATCACGGAGAAGAGCAAGCTGGATTTTGGATGCTTGAGATGTCCAAGGTCAATCTGACATTTCTCTTCTGACACATGCCCAACATGTGACTCTCTGAAATTCTGCAACCCTCATCCTCTACTTCCAACCCTTATCATTTTTAAAGCACACTCTTTCATTCAATTCCTGCCTGGCTAGTTTGCACCCTACGTTGTCCCCAGCTCACTCGGAATCAGAATCATAAGGTTGGAAGGGACCTTAGACGGGGACCTTCTCCTAACCTGCCACAGCAAGGACCAGATTGCACCCTCCGGGCCCCCTGCCCCTACTTTTGAAAGGGGGCAAACCGCTGGGATTCCCTTAAAAAGTTCCTCCAAAATAGGAGGGGGAAAGAAAGTGCTGCATTGAGATTGAAGATTAGATCAGATAGAGTATATGCGGGAGGGGAGGGGGGCTGCAAGTAAGTAGGGGAAAGGAAAGAGTAGATGAGTAGAAAACACAAATGTCAACAAGAGAGGAATGAAGTTCCAAGTCCTCCCTCCAGAGAGCCTGTTCTCCACATTTTCTTCCTACTGCATTAAATTGTTTTCTACAATCAAAATTACCCATGAACTGGGGAGATTTGATCAGAGTTGGGGGGGGGGGGGAATCTAAGTTATTTCATATTTGTGCCTTGCTGAGCATTATAAAAGGCTGAACAGAGATTTTTGGCCACCAGCAGTTGTTGTTGTTGTTGTTTATTCGTTCAGTCGTTTCCGACTCTTCGTGACTTCATGGACCAGCCCACGCCAGAGCCCTCTGTCGGCCGTCACCATCCTCAGCTCTCCCATGGTCGAGTCCGTCACCTCCGGAATATCATCCATCCATCTCGCCCTTGGTCGGCCCCTCTTCCTTTGGCCTTCCACTTTCCCTAACATCAGCTTCTTCTCCAGGGTATCCTGTCTTCTCATTATGTGGCCAAAGTACTTCAGTTTTGCCTTTAATATCATTCCCTCAAGTGAGCAGTCTGGCTTGATTTCCTGGAGTATGGACTGGTTTGATCTTCTTGCAGTCCAAGGCACTCTCAGAATTTTCCTCCAACACCACCAGCAGTGCACCGTATAAAACATAAGCACAACAAAAATTAAATGAAAAACCCACAGAAGAGATCAATAAAACTTGTATGGATGTCCACATCAAATAGCAAAGAAGGTCTGAGCAAAGGAAGAAGCCCTTAATATACATTGAAAAGGCAGCAGACAAGATGCATCATGCATAACCAAGGGAAGAGCACTGAAGAGTGAGGACAATAGAAGGAGGAAGACATGTGCTGTAAAATATTCCCCGATGATTGCAGCAGTCTCTATGGTTAATAAAAGAGAATAGGGCCATTCAGGCAGCTTGCTTGTGAGCTGCTCAAAGCTTTTTATGGTGATACCACCACTCTAAGGATGGTTTGCTAAATAGGCCACCAGTGCTGAGTTCTCTCAGCATGAACAGAATGTGTGCATGGCCCTACACCCCATTCAACAGTTGCACTGCCACGTTCTCCATTGTTGGCAAACTGAACTCTTGCCAAGATGCTGACCAAACAGAGATCTCCATAGTTTGGATGCAAAGGATCAGCCTTCAGGGCTTGTTCTGAGATCACCCACCTCAACATTTCTAGAGCTTCAATCTCAGACTTTGGAGGGAGACAGTTCTGTGCACCTGCAAGTAAATGAGCCTCCACTTCTCCTCAAAAATGCTATACTTAATTATTGATTGTGTGCCATCAAGTCATTTTCGACTCTTAGCGAACCATAGATAGATTTTCTCCATGAAGATCAATCTCTATCCAAGCCTTTCAGGTCTTCCAAAGGTGCACTCATTGCCACGGTAACTGAGTTCATCAACCTTGCTGCTGGCCGTCCTCTTCTTCTCTTTCCTTCCACCTTTCCCAGCATCAGAGCCTTCTCCAGAGAGCTGGGTCTTCACATAATGTGTCTGAAGTAGGATAATTTGAGTCTGGTCACTTGTGCCTTGAGTGAGAACTCTGGGTTGATTTCTTCAATGATCCATTTATTTCCTTGGCTATCCATGGTATTTCTCAGGAGTTTTCTCCAACACCAACATTCAAAAGCATCAATAGTCTTCCTATTGACTTCTTCATACTCCAACCTTCACTTCCATAGAGTGTTATAGGGAATACCATGGCTTCTACGATTCCAATCTTTGTAGTAAAGGTAGTCCTTGGTTAATGACCACTCGTTTAGTGACCTTTTGAAGTTACAACAGTGCTGACCGAGGAGACTTACAATCGGTCCTCGAAGCTGCGGCTGTCGCAGCGTCCCTGCAGTCACGTGATCACAACATGGGTGCTTGGCAACTGGTTCGCAATTACAACAGTTGCAGCATCCCGCGGTAACGGGATCACCATCTGTGACCTTCAATGCCAGCTTCTGACAAGCAAAGTCAGTGGGGAAGCCGGCAGGAAGTCACGAGTCGCAGTCACATGACATCACGTTTAATGACATCACAGGATTCGCTTAACGGCAACCGGAACTGGCACCACAATTCAGCGGTCATGTGACATCACGCTTTACAACTGCATCACTTTGTGATGGAGTTGCCAGTCCCAATTACCGTCGTTAAGCAAGGACTACATGTATAGACACATCACAGCATTTGAATCTCTTTTCCACGGCCTTTATGGCCGCTCTGCCAAGTGCTAGTCTGCAGCAGATTGCTTGCCTGCTTGTTCCTTTAGTGTTGACCACTTCAATATCTTCACTGCCAATGCTACGGCTGCCTGTTCTACCTGTTGTCATTAGTTTGGTCTTCTTTATAGTTTAGTCCCATTTTTTCACTTTGCTCCTTGACTTTTATTACTAGAACTTGCAGATCCTTTGCATTTTCAAATATCAGGGTAGTGTCATCAGCATAGTGCAGGTTATTGATGTTTCTTCCTCTAATTTTAAAACCATGTTCATCTTCTTCCAATCCAGCTTCCCTTAATATATACTCAGCACATAGGTTGAATAAATAAGGGGAGAGGATGCAGCCTTATCACATTCTGAGAGTTGCTTCATGGAGAAGAGACTTAGCTGGACTTCCTTCTTATGCCCCACCTCCACTAAGCCTCCTCCTCCATTCACAGGCAGCGCTTCCACCAAGATTCCCAACCCAGCATGGAGGTAATCAAAGTGGCCATGCTGAGCCTTCAAGAGGATACAGCACCTTAACATTTGACTTCAGAACCACTGAATTCTGTAAGGCTCCTGGAGGTCCATTGACCCATGGTCAATACATCATAAAACATCCCGGAGCTGAATGAATTGTGCTAGTTTTGACCTATAAAGCCTTACATGGCTTGGCGGAGGATTACATTCTCCAACCAGAATTGAGCTAGGTGACTTGACTGTCCTGGGTGAAGCTGTTCGTAGTACCCCACTTCTGACATAAGGGGGACTGAGGTATACAGCTCCTGCTTCCCTCTGACCTGCTTATTGGCAAAGCCTCCGGGTTGAGACTGGAATGCTTGTTTCAGAAGATACAGAGAGCCTTGGGGAATGAATGGCTGCAGTCTGGATTTTGGGGTGGAGGGCGTTGGTTTTGTCTTTGATGTTGATTAAGATGTTATTATTGGGATGTTATTAGCATGGACATTTTATGCTCTGGAGTTTTATCTGTTAACCAGATGATGGGAGGTTTATCTGCCTAATCTAATCTGGTAGACAAATAAAAAACTATAGTTTTATCCGTCTACCAGATTATGGGAGGTTACAAGTTGAATAAATAACATCAATTGAAACTGACATTCAACCATGATTAAAAGCATATTCCAACATATTCAGCTAGATGTCATTTGGTCAGCCCATAAATGCTATTTGGAAATTTCCACATTCTCCTGAATGAAATCACCGGGGGGGGGGGGGGGTCACTCTGATTTCAACCAGGAAGCGGTTCCAAAGAACAAGCACTGCCACTGGGAAGCATCACCTCCTCCCTCCAGTTCCTTCAGTTTCTTCACTTCCTGGAAGTGGGAACTCTAGAGGCAATATTCTCCTATATTCTCCTAGTTTCCTAACCTATTTTATACATCATTTTCAGTCTTGACTATTCTGACAGTTACATTTAATTTTTTTAAAAAACAAGGGAATATCCTGACTGTAAACACAAAATAATTGGCTTAATTCTGCTCTAGACCTAAGTTTCAGGTATGAACACTAATTTCTTGGACATTTTCACTGCATTGCAAATAATCATTACTGAACTTCCTCCACTTGCTGCTATGGTTTCTTCCTGCTTGGCTAGGCCTAAAATAAGTAATTCAGTTTTAGGCTATGTGGTTTCCCTTAAATTATTTCAAAATCATATAAAATGACTCATTTTTCTATTAAAATGATGAATGAGCTAAATGAGGTATGTAATAAAATACTGCAGGCTTGTAAACAAGTGAGTGTTTTCTTAAAAGAAGAGTGCTCTACCTCGTTTAGCATGCCCGCCCTGCAGTATTTTCTAGGCCAGACATTGTTAAAACGCAGGATAGGAAGAAAGATTTGGTGAAGAAAAGGAAAAACCAGGTATAATCTGCTTTTGAAGAAAATCAGAAGCCTCCTTGTAGTCAAAGATGAGCCAGTGACAAATGGAGCTGCTAACAAAATCCTCATCTGCAGTACAATAAACTCTCATTTCAACAGACCTCCATTTAGTGGACTTCAGATGTAACGGACAAAATTTCCCCCAGAAATAACACACAAGTCCATTGCATTCAAAGTAGCTTGGAGGAGGCAATTAAATTTGAATTAATGTTAACCTTAATTTTACATCATTTGTGTAATTATGTTATTAAGGAGCTGACACTAATTACACCATCTGCATCAATTTACATTATTTGCCTAAATTTGTTATTAAACTAAATACTTAGATTGCCACAAAAGTACTTTTGACACACCTTCAACAATAATGGACGCTTTTCCCCTCAATAAGTCCATTAAATCAAAGTTTTACTGTATGCAGTTTGAAGCCGTCCCTCGGGTCTATGGAGATGATTCTAAGGAGCACATATGTACAAAACATACATATCACATCCATCATATTACTTCTTTTCAGGGTAAGCAACTTTATGCACAGTACAGAAATGGAGTGAAAAATAGTAAGCCAAAGAAATCAGGACATGAGATAGGAAAAGGAGATGTAGCTGAATCTACTTAGACCGACACCACTGTTGGTTTGTACTTCTCCATGTCTTTCTTTCTTGCCAACCATCCTTGCTTTCGCCATGTTCATATACCATTTCATACATTGCTTTTTGTTCTTTAAACTTCAGTCCTATTTCTTTCTGAGGATCTCATAACCTCCACCCAATCACATCTTTCTCAGTTTCCCCTTCTTCTCGACCCATTCACTCTTCCTCTGGACCCATTTACTCTTCTTCTCGACCCATTCACTCTTCCTTCCAACCCATTCTCTCTTCCTTCATGTATTTGTTCTGCATCAGATCCTCATTCATTCTCCCTGTATGATCACCACCTCAATGTGCTCCCTTCATACTCATCACTCTGTTTTGTATTCAACGCACATTCATTCAGCATGCATTTATTCTTGATGCCATCTCTACTTGTTTTACTACCCTCCCTTAAGTACCTGACTTCCACAGCATTCAACTCATTTTTATTCTTCTCCTAATATATGTCATTTTGGGGACTATACTGCATGGGAGTGTGTAGTTTTTGCATTCACTTCTGCTACCCTACCCTCCATTGCAAAGAGCTATTCACAGGTAACAGCCGATCATTCAGGTGGAGGAAGCCTTAAGAATTCTTAGCCCAACTCTTTGATCTATTCAGGAATTCTAGAGCGAGAGCATCCCCAAGAGATGGATCTTCAGTCTCTGTCTGAAGACCTCCAATGAGGAAGTGGCAACACCCCTGTAGGTCACTGGTTCCACTGTGAAACTGCTAGGGTTCCGAAAAGCCCTGAGACCTGGCTTTGGTTTCAGGCCTGGGGTTGATGTGTTTGTGGGGCCCTGGTTTGGTCTGAGTTGTTACTGTCTTAGTCGGGGCTGCCTATGGGGTTGTATGTTTTTAACTCCTTTTATTCTTTGTATTTGTAAGCCACCTAGAGTCTATGGGAATGGGTAGCTATAATAAACATAAATAAATAATAATAACACAAGCATAATAAATCCATCAAGATCTTTTTTTTCCCTCCTCCTTCTGTAACTTGAACTCACTAGATCCTGTCTCATCCTCTAGAGCAGTGTTTCTCAACCTTGGTAATTTTAAGATGTATGGACTTCAACTCCCAGAATTCCCCAGCCAGGCATGCTGGCTGGGGAATTCTGGGAGTTGAAGTCCACACATCTTAAAATTACCACGGTTGAAAAACAGTGCCCTAGAGAAAATGACTACCTCTGCATGAGAACTCTTCTAATCACTAAACAGCTTCAAACATGCCTCCATCGCCGCCACCCGTCTTTTCTTTTCCAGCCTAAATCTTACCTAGTATCTTCTATCATTCCTCACAGGGGCTTGTTTAACATACCTATTCCAACATCATCATCTTTCTCTTTATTTGTCCTAATGTATTTATACACTTCTTAAAGAGCAGTGCCAAAATAGGGTAAAGTATGCCAGTTTTATTGGCTTAGCGTGGAATAAAGCTGAGCTATGATCTCTCCTGCCTTGGGAACGCTTTCTGTTAATCAAAGTTAAAATCATGTTAGCTTCTTTGTTGCAGCCATTTTATATTGTTTACACTCTGCTTGCTTAATGTTCAACTTATGATCCACTGCAATTATTGTTAACACAAAACCCGAAACGTTTCCTTGTTAATGCCATTTGGAAATTTCGACTCAGTTTTCCATGGTCACAAGACCCCTCTGAAGGCTATTCTGGTCTTCTGTGGTGTTAGTTACCTCTTCCAGTTTTACTATCATCTGAAAATGTAATCAAGATTCCTTCCACACTTTTATGACATCATTGATAAAAAAGCTGAAGAGTCCTAGACTCAGGATGAACAAAGCTGGAAGCCTTGTTTTTTAACCTTGATTTATATTTGAAAGTCAAGCAGAACTTCCTCCCAAAATTCTTTCCTCCAATCTAGAGCTACAACACAGCCATATCTGCTGCTGGTTTCTTGGATGATTCTAACATTAGGATCTGCATAGGATTTGCACCTCCCCTGAAGACAGATGAATTTGCACAAGGAGGACAAGTGATGAAACAAGCATTTCATCGTCGCAACACAAGCTCTGCCCATTTTGTATGGAGATCATGATATAAATGAACAAAACGGGCAGAGATGGTGTTATGACAGCGTAACACTCATTTCGCCATATTGAGGAGAGCATTGACTCCTGCAGATGCCTGTATCTAAGGAGACATATTTTTAGTTCAGATGATCAGCTACTGCAGAGCTTTCCAAACTTTTCATGTTGGTGACACACCTTTTAGACATGCATCATTTTGCAACACACTCTTACAGCAGGGCACAAGGCAGGCACTAGGAACTGCGCGGAATCACAGCAGGTTTGGAGGCAGCAGCAGCCGTGACACACCCAAACACTGCAGCCGACACACTAACATGTCCCGACACACAGTTTGGAAAGCTCTGAGCTACTGGAAGTACCTCTTGTATGGAATGTCTTGTCCCTCTGGCAAGAATTTGCAGAGGATACTCATGTTAATCTGTTGCAGAAAAACAACAAGGAATTGATAGGTCTCCTTGAAAAGGATCACACATTCACCACAACATAGGTTTCCATGGAGCCCACTCCACTCCAATGAATATTATCCTGAGATAGCAATGTAAAAATGTCTGCAACTGGGGTGCCTTCCACATACACACAAAACCAGCTACAACGGTGGAACTTCTGGGGAGGACTCGTAATGTTGGGATTGCCATGTTAAAAAAATTGGGCCTAAGAAACTCTACTAGTCCACATCCAATCAACCAACCATATACCCATAAATCCCAACTATACCTAGTTAAATTTCAACTAACTGCCCTAAGAGGAAGAAAGGCAAATCCATGTACAATGTATTACAAAGTTTATCCTAGATGTTACCACAACATGGCTGGGGGGGGGTGATTAAATGAAATGGTAGACCACCCTGTTTTGGATGAGGGAATAAGTTTGACTTCCACAGAAACTGGAAAAGTCAATAAACCTTCCCCCATCCCCACCATGGTTCATTCCAAACAGCAATCAATTTTAAACGCTGTATCTAGCACCAAGTTCATAGAAATATATTTCTTTGCCTCTCCAATAGGAAATGAGATTTTAACATCAGTGGCAACTCAATAAACCTGTTTTCCAAATATAATGTCTTAAAGGCAGC
This sequence comes from Charina bottae, assembly GCA_023362775.1. NCBI lineage: Eukaryota > Metazoa > Chordata > Lepidosauria > Squamata > Charinaidae > Charina > Charina bottae. The sequence goes on along the minus strand of JALMGJ010000006.1, from coordinate 4,796,059 downwards.
TCATTTCACTGAGCAGTGAAGCAAATGTATGAACAGTAAATGCCAGGTCATTATAAGGAGATGGATACATAACTGCTTTTGTGTACTTCAGTTATCTATAGATTTACTTTTTAAATTCCAGGCACTCTATAGCTCACCTTGGCACTCATAATTTGTCTGCTGATGGAATGTCAATAAGTTATTTATAGCAATGTCACCACATTGAAAACTATCCAAGTGACTATAAAACTCAGTTGGTTCAAATGAAGTTTTTCAACACAAAACGTTTAATTAGGAATTCTAAATGCAGAGGCGATACTGAACTAAAAGGTGGTTTCCAAAAATGTGGTTGAGAAGTGAACAGCCTGTTCTATCCAGCTCCCCACCACTCCAAAAAAACCTTCAGGGTGCCACAGAGGGAGAGAAGGGAAGCAGGATCCTTCTACTGGCTCTAGTGCTAGACCAGTCCTTGAACTACAGAGATGCCAGATTATCAGACTGTGTCACAAGGAATAAGTGCACCGATTGTTTCCTTTTTGCCTTCTCCCCACCCCACCCATTGTATGTTCTACAGGTAGTCCTCGACTTACAACCATTTGTTTAGTGACCATTCAAAGTTATGACGGCGCTGAAAAAAGTGGTTTGCGACTGGTCCTCGCACTTACGAGCATAGCAGTATCCCCGCAGTCACGGGATCAAAATTCGGGCAACTGGCAACTGGCATATATTTACGATGGTTGCAGCGTCCTGGGGTCACATGATCGCCATCTGCAACCTTCCCAGCCAGCTTCCAACAAGCAAAATCAATGGGGGAAGCCGGATTCACTTAATGACCACGTGATTCGCTTAACGGCCATGGCAAAAGTTCGTAAAATCAGGCACGGTCACATGATGCCTCAGTTAACAACTGCATCACTTAGCGACCAAAGTTCTAGTCCCAATTGTGGTCGTAAGTTTAGGACTACCTGTATCTTTTATATCTTAGAGTTTTTGTATATTTGTATATTTATATTTTTATAATGTATCTCTTTTAATGATATTTAATTCTTTTATTGTTTTAATTTGCTTGTAAACTGCCCAGAGTCGTTTGTTGAGATGGGCGGTGAAGAAATGCAATAAATAAATAAAAAAAAATAAATCTTTTAGGTTATAAGCTTATTCATCTTCACAGAACCCACTGACTGATTTAAGCTACCCAGGCTACAATCCTATACACACTTCCTTGAGGGGTAAAAGTAAATTGAGTTCATTTTCAGTGGACATATGTAAGCCTTCTGCTGCTCCATTCATTTCCTATCAACTTTCAGTGCCTCCTAACATGTCAAGCCTTGAAAAGCTTGACATTTTGCCAACAATACCACAGTTTCAAATAGAAAATTGCTACCTTCCATCTTAAGTGCATAAAAGAACTTAAATGTTAAATGCAAGTTTCAGGAGCAGGAACGTGAATGTATTAAAGAAAAAAAATGAGGAAAAGTCTTCAAGCAAAATTTGGAGGAAGGGAATCCCTACAGTCCTATTCCCCAGAAGATACTTAGGTTATCTTTTAGTGAAATGGGGGAAATGCAGAGGTAATATTTTAGAAAAAAATATACTTAATTTGAAAGTAATCTCTTCAGCGGACCACCACTGACATCCTGAAATAATGATTTGGGGATTAAGAATGTCTTAGCCTCAAGATAACACAAAGCTTTAAATTGTTTGCCATTAATTCCTTGTATGTAGACGTTGTTTTCTAGCAGAACTATGCCAGTTTCAGAAATCAATGCAAAAGAGTAGTCAAATGCTTTAAGCTTGGCCACAAGACCATGCAGCGATGAGACAGAAGCACCAAGTACTGGATTCTTGACATAACACCTTTAAAGTAACACTGGACTGCAGCAAACCCCGAGCCTGACCTGTAATCTCAATCTATATCCAAATACAGTTTCCTTAACTAATGGGTTATGGCCACAATTCCATTCAAGAAAAGAGGGTGGCCGGCCATCCTACATGGGCTACCTGCACCATTCTAGGTCTTCTGCAACTTGATGATCTTGGGAAAAACCGTATACTTACCAGCAGCTGTGATTTAGTGTGTTCATCTTCACTTGCAGCTCTCTCTCTGAGAATGGCTCTAGCCAAATGCTCGCCAGAGGCGATCCTCTCTCGCTCAAGGACTTTATTGACTTCATCTTGAAGGTACATTTGGCTTTGTTTTAATCTACGGAAGAGGAAAGACAGAGAACTGAACTGTATGGTCAAAGCAGAAAGCCTGCCTAAAGGGTCAAGACGAAAGGGTCACTGAAACCAACCAGAAATCTGCTAGAATTGATTGGCCTTTCATTTCAATGGAACCAGCACACTGAGACATGGTGGAACATTCCCCACAGCTTCTCTCTACTGATAATGCCATAATGCACCCAGGAGCTCTGGAAGAGATGTAGAACTGCTGTTTTTTAACAGGCAAGAGCACTTCTAAGCATGAATGCCAGGCTTTATTATATGCATAAAGCTTCAAGTCTAGCAAGTAATGTGATTTCAACTTATCAGCACAGCACGCAGATATAATATCATTATGATTATAAAAATCCTATTTCCCAGAAAGATTAAATGCATTATTAATATTTCTTCAGTAGCACGTAGCGTGTAATCTAAGCATAGAGCTATCCTTATTCCAGGCCACTCTTGTTCAAAATAAAGTGATTTATCTGTCATCACTTATTTACCATCTAAGGTTTTAACTCACACGTAACTTTATGCAAGAGTTACTTCTTAGGTGGTTATCATCAGAAGCCTATCCAGACAGATACACAAAAGAGACAGGAATCCGAACTGGCCAATCCAGAGCCTTGGCATCAATCAATCAATCAATCAATCACTAAATCCCCACTCCTGCAACCTTCCCATCTCTTTAAAGAGTCAACTGCATTGAAGACCATCTGGGCATGCCCCTCATTATACTTTCGCTTTTGCATGCCAGTAGCTATCTGTCTTCCAGGGCATGTTTTAGCAATTAACTAGATTTAACTCAATCATGTCATAATTACAAGTTACTCTCCGGTTTCCTGACTACCCATGCCTCTGTTTTCTCTAACCCAGTGATGCCCCCAGAACTGCATGGTCCTTTGTAGTCAGTGTTTTTAAGCTTGTAGCTATCCCTGATTAGGACAGCAGGGAGTTTTCCCTTTGCCTGAGCATTCCAGACAATTGGTGAGTCGAAGATTAATCCAGATTGTGCTTGGTCTTCAAGACCATGCTTTTTCCTAGCGCTACCCAAGTTCTGCTCTGATGCCTAACCCACTTTTCAAGAACCAAAGACTCACATTTCTCCTGTTGAACTACAGAATTTATGACCTTGCTTGCCCAGAAGGATATGTGTTGATATGTACTGCCAGAGAAAAAGAACTTGATCTCCTGATAAAGCTCACACAGAGTCCAAAGACTGGTTCTATACGTCAGGGGTCCCCAGCATGTGGGCCGTGGCCTGTTAGGAAGTGGGCCTCAGGGCTCCCTCCTGCAAAACCCGCCCCCCGGTGTGCACAATTGGCTCCCGCCTGCAAACCCACCCCCACCCGGTCCGTGGAAAAATCTTCTTCCACGACCGGTCCCTGGTGCCAGAAAGGTTGGGGACCGCTGCTACACATGACACAGCATAATTCATTATTTCCATTTCTGGTGCACAGGAAGGAGCTACAATGTACATATGAGTTGCTAGTTTTGAGACCAATGATGCCAAAATTGGAAAACGCAGAAGCAGAAATTTTAGGAAGGGAGGAAAGTTCCAGCTTGCTTGCTTGCTTGCTTGCTTATTTATTTATTTATTGCTCATTTATATGGCCGCCCATCTCACACAAGGCGACTCTGGGCGGCGTCAGGAAGGCAAGCCAACAGTTGACCAAGGAGTACAAAATGTTGACATTTCTCTTGCTTCAAGGAAAGGTTGCAACATGTTTCTCTTATAACTCAGGGTATGTTTGGGCTCAAAATCCCCACATAAGTGAAAACAGGTGTTATCAATGCCAATCTGGCCTACAACGTTTTAAGTCCAGATCAGTGTTTTCCAACCTTGGCAACTTTTAGATTGTAGACTTCAACTCCCAGAATTCATAGCAACAGCCATGCTGGCTAGGGAATTCTGGGCACTGAAGGCCATACATTAGGAGGTCGCCAAGGTGAGAAATACTGGTCTAGATGTTGTATGTTATACTGGGCAACCTAGATAATATTAGGGTTCTCAGATCCTCTGCTGTGTAGAAGAAAACTTGCTCAAATAACTGTACCCGTCTACTCATATTGTTTAATTCACAAAATTCTGTGCTGAATTCACAAAAATAATCTGAAAAGCTGCCCCAATGAACAAAATTATCTTTAAAATACCTGCCACTCTAACACTACACGTTTTCGTACAAGAACTCAAGTATGTATTAAATAATAAAATACACTGGCTTTATGTACGTTCTCATACTGAGCACGAAATCAACATCTGGAAATTTGCCTCTGGTAAAAGATGATCAAATAGACCTCTTCAAACAGGGTTTGGAAATTGCAGCAGAGATTCGGTTTCTAAGTCTCATGCTTTGTGTACATTGCCAAGATATTTGCAGAGAAAATCCTAACAGCTAGGGTCACTTTGCAAAGGTCCCCCCTCCCCACCATCCCCACTCCACACACCTTCTATTACACAGGATTATCTTCTTCCCAGAGGAAATGGTTAGAGATTGGGAATGAGGGAAGGCTGGCAATAACAACCTGAATTGCCTTTGTGCTCCATATACAACCCTCTGGAATGTAAACCAAATGGGAGTTTTTACCAAGTTTATTAAGCAGCGTCTTCAATTACTCAAGCAGAAAGCCTAAATTATGCAGGCATGGACCAAATTGCATTACAAGATGTCCCCAGACCCTGCAGATTATTCCAATCAAAGCACATTGGCTACCCAATCAATGACGCAGAAAAAGAAAAGGCCAAAAGGACATGCAGACATTCCTCGTTGCAGAAGTCAGGGATAATCCCAAACAGAGGCACCATGGATTGTTGATGAAGACAAAGCAGCACTTGCTTGCTTCAGCAGAGCCAATATAGGAAAAGGCAGCTAATTTTAAGAGGTGGCTTCAGCAACAAAGGGCAATTCTGATAAAACTTTTGAACCTTACAGGGCAATTCTGAAACAATCCAGACCGTGCAAGGACAAGGTGTAAGTAAGTACCGAATACCTGCAAATGGGAAACCAGAACAAAGGGTTATTTTGTATTTTTATGGGAATGTGCTTATTGGCATCCAGCTCAGAACAAAACCCTTCTTGTATTTGGCCAGGGCTACATTTACATTTACAAATCACATTTAACTGGGGGGGCGGGAAAGCCAAAGCCCCTAAAATTCTCAAGATCATCAGAATAAGCACATCCCATCCATCTCAGAGCTCCATTAGTGCCCTGGCCCCAATGCCTGGGGTAACAATCAGGTTTTCACGGCCTTCCAGAAGGCCAGCAGGATCAGGGCTGTCCACGTCTCGGGGGCGGGGGGAGAGGGCGTTCCACAAGACTGGCACCATGACAGAAAAGACCCATCAAGTAACACTGCTTCACTGGTAAATCCCAGAGCATGCCCACTCTGGTGGGATGAGCAGAAAACATTGGGAAGAAACCACTGGGGAGAGGGGGCCCCACAAGTAACCTGGCCCCATGCCATGCAGGACTTTAAAGGTGACAACAAGCACCTGGAGTTGCATCTGGGAACCTTCTGGGAGCCAGTGTAGCTCACAGAGCAGCAATGTTACGTGGTGTGCCCGTTACTGCTTGTGCCTCTGCATTCTGCACCAGCTGAAGCTTCTGAATGCTCTTCAAGGGCAGCCCCATGTAAAGCGTATTGCAATAGTCCAACTGGCAGGTGACCAAGGCGTGAGTGACCATGAGCAATACCTCCCAAACTAGGAACATGGGCATGCTTCGGGTCCTGTCGGCAAAGGAATGCCGGTTGGCAGGGCCTAGAAGACGTGCCTTTTCTGCCGTAACGCCCGCCTTAGGGAACATTCTCCCTCCGGAGATCAGGATGGCCCCAGCCCTGCTGGCTTTCTGTAAGTCTATAAAGACCCGGCTCTGTGCCTGGGCCTGGGGCCCCGAGTGTGTGCAGAGACCCATGTCATGGTTAATTCAGTCATTATGATGGATGCTTTGTTCTCGGCTGCGATGTAGTTTACAGTTGCAATCGAAATTATTCAACCCCCATTGCAAATCAGGTTTATTGTCAAAATTTACAGACTTTCAGCTGTTTGCAATGAACAAAGCAAACAAAAGCAATTGAAATAGCTCAACACAACAAATGCTTCAAGTGCTGTCCCCAAATTCAACTGAAAATGCAACTTATAATGACTTCTCCAGTCTCAAAATTATGCAAACCCTTCATGGCAAGCATTGTCAGTACGTAGTAGAGCACCCTTTTGCTGTTATGACCTGCTGCAAATGAGATGCGTAGCCAGACACCAGCTTCTGGCAGTGTTCCTGAGGAATCGTGGCCCATTCCTCATGAACAATGGCCCCCAGTTCAGTAATATTCTTGGGTTTGCGTGCTGCAACCGCCTTCTTCAAATCCCACCAGAGATTTTCTATGGGGTTCAAGTCAGGTGACTGTGATGGCCACTGTAGAGTCTTCCAGGATGACTTCTGCATCCAAGCCTTAGTGGAATTTGAGGTATGCTTGGGATCATTGTCCTGCTGGAAGGTCCAATGACGCCCAAGCTTCAGCTTCCTTGCAGACGGCATGACGTTGTCTCCTAGGATTTCCTGATACTTCAGTGTTCTTCTTCCTCCAGACATACCGCTGCTCCATTAGGCCGAAAAGTTCCAGTTTTGTTTCATCGCTCCACAGAACAGAATCCCAAAACTTCTGTGGCTTACTTATATGATTGTGAGCATATTGGAGCCGACTTTTCCTGTGCTTTTGGGTCAGTAGTGGTGTACGTCTTGGAGTTCTGGCATGGACACCTTCTGTGTTTAGTACGCGCCTTACTGTGCTCACTGAAACCTCAGTGCCTGTTGCCACCAAGTCTTGCAGCAGGTCTTTTGCAGTCACTCGAGGGTTTCTCTCAACCTGCCTTCTCAGAAATCTGGTCGCAGCCATTGACAGCTTCCTTTTTCTGCCCCGTCCAGGTAGTGTAACCACTGTTCCTTTAACTTTGAACTTGCAAACTATGCTTCCAACGGTGTCTCTAGGTACATTCAGTGCCTTTGCTATCTTTTTGTATCCTGTTCCTTGTTTGTGAAGGGCGATGATCTCTTCTCTTACCTTTTTGGACCATTCTTTTGACTGAGCCATATTTCTAACATGCAGTCAACTTTTCCTTCAAGACTCTAGTGCAGAGCTTTCCAAACTGTGTGTCGCGACACGTTAGTGTGTCGGCTGCAGTGTGTAGGTCATCATGATCATCATCAGCGTTTCCGGGTTTTCCCGCGGTGACACACCAACGGCGGTGCGCAAAAACTCGAAAGCGGCAGCAGCGCTTCCGGGGTTTTGCGCGCTGCCGCAACGGCGGCACTTCCGGCGGTTGGTGTGTCGCCGCGGGAAAACTTTGGAAAGCCCTGCTCTAGTGGTATTCTTTAAAAACCTGCTTTAGATAAAGCGCAACACACATCTTATTCCTATCAATTCTAGGTATTGTTCAAGGCAAGGAGGAAAAAACAAGAAAGGTAATCTGGGATATTCTAAATCAGAGCTTTCCAAACTTTTCATGTTGGTGACACACTTTTTAGACATGCATCATTTCACGACACAGTAATTCACTTTTACTAGCAAACCGGAGGTTAAACTAACTAACTTATAAGAGATATGGACACATACATAAATTGTAATAGTGAAATGTATGGGGACACAACATATCTCATGAAAACAGAGTTCCCCTTTACAGCAGGGCAAGGCTTGGACAGAGCTCCCCTCTTACAGCAGGCCACAAGGCAGGCACTAGGACCTGCGCAGAATCCTGGCAGGGCTCGGAGGCAGCAGCAGTGAGGCGCTTGAGGTTCTGAGCGTCCGACTCAGAGGTTTCTCGTTAAGTTTGCACGACACACCTACACACTGCAGCCGACACACTAACGTGTCGCGACACACAGTTTGGAAAGCTCTGTTCTAAATAAAAATGTCACTTTATAATACGTTCTTGTAAAGCCAGGAATCCAACTGCTACTTTCATGAAACCACTGGCCCCTTGCACATGTAATTTTTGGCTATTTTATTACTAATCCTTGTCAAGATCCAAGTACTGAAATAAGACACCTTGAGTGTCCTCTGGATAGAAAAGCAGGATATAAACTAACTACCCCCATATTTTAGCTTGCCAAACTCAGTTTCCACAAAGTGTACATACATGGACATAGGAGGAAGTGCTTAAAAATAAGAGAGAAAGAGAAACTCTCATAACCATTGTTTGCTTTGACATCAGTGTAATGAATCCATCTGCAATGCAAATTCTTTTTTATTATCAATTAAAAACATTTATATCTGTTCCAGTACCAATACGAGGGTAACAAGTGATCCGAAACAATTTTAAATCAGTTTAAACAAAGAAAACTCCATTCTACTCCAAAATTACATTCAGTCAGAACTAAATGGGATCAGGGAGCTTTCCTCGAGATTAGCTCTTCCAAAATGCTAAAATATTAATCCAAACTCAAAACTCCCCTTCCCAGTGGGTGGGTGAGGCCAATCTTCACCTATACCTTAGATGGAACTGTTATGCACACTCAAGTTAAACCATTGGGTTAAGCATATATTCTATGTTAAACTAGTGACTGACTTTGTAATGCCCTAGAGGGGCATTATCTACACTACATATAAACTGCACATGGCAGCCTGCTGCCTTTGGACATCAGCAATGACAAAGAATCTTGGGTGTTGCAGTCCAAAACATTTTGGAAGGCACTATAGACTACCAATTCTTGAATTACCATTCATAAGAAACACAATTCTGCACAGAAATTGGAAAGCAGAGGGAAAGATGGGGGAAAGCCCTCCAAATTCACATTAAAAGATCAGGCTTCTTACTATCAAAATAGAACGAAGGGATCCGAAAAGCTTATTTGAAAATGAGCCTCATTCAAGATTTCATAATAGCATCTTTAAAGGAAAGTCATGTCCTTTTCCTTTGGTTGGCTTCTCACAAAGAATGTTTTTCAAGCTAAGTCTGACATTGTCTCTTGCTTCTGAAGTTGGACAACCCCACGTGGCGCCAACGCCAAGAGAATTTTGTTGACTGAAGGGTTCTGCACAAAGACGCCAGGCGCATTCTCAATTCACTGGCGCTCCAGTGCAAAGCAGGACAGTTCTGAAGGCACACTTGGCTTATTTGCATTATGTAATTGCAGGGTTTGTAGGAGTTTAATGAAACTAACACAAGTCAACACTGCCCCAGGATCTCAAACACCTGCGTGCATCAACTCATAGTAGTTTTCTCCCCTAGCACATTTGATTGGCATTTAGTATGCACTGCAAGAAAGCCTACAATGCCTAAATCTCCAGCAAGGAACTTTAGCAACCACATTAATGCTAAAAAAACAAATAGAGACCTAAGGTTTTTATGCAGGCACACACATCCACAGCAAGGCCTTTCATTTCATTTTAATACTTCAATAAGGATTCAAATGCATACACAAACACACACACACACACACAGACACATAAACACATGCACATAGTACCTAGATTATTTCTCTGCAATGCAATCCAATCAATTCTGTGGAATTTGCTACCAAAAGGTGCTGTAACAGCCCTCCACCTGAATGGGATAAAATAGAATCAACCCCATGTGCTATCTGTGCCAAGGCATCCAACACAAGCCATGATGGCATCATGTGTGCGCCATGACATCCTCATACAAATGCCATCATTTGTGTCATCTGTACAATGATGCCATGGCCACGTGACATTATTTGCCTCCCTTGCCCCTCCATGGATGCCCACAGAATTCCCACCAGATTAGGCTGACCATATTTCCTTGAGACAAAAGCGGGACATTGGGATGGCAAAACAGGACAGGGACTTATGTAATACTCCGTATTCATGAAAAAGACAGGGGTCCCCGCCCCCCAGTCTGCATGATTGGTTCCCGCCTGCAAACCCCGCCCCCTGGTTCCTCCTTTGCCACGCGCTGATAGGCATGAGGGCTTCCTCTTCCAGGCTGCCTCCAATCGGCAGCTCCGGCTCGGATCCTCCTTCTGTGCCATTCCCGCCGGGTTTGAAAAATGGGACAAAATTGTGATTTTTATCAAAACGACAGGACGGTTGAAAAATGCTAAAAAAATGGGACTGTCCCATTCAAAACGGGACGTATGGTCAGCTTACAACAGATGCCAAGTTCCATGGTCTAATCCTGCACAATTTTTCTTCTATTCTTAAGTCTAACAGCTTTCCCAGTTCATTATAAAAAGCAAAATCAAACAGAAAATACAGAGGACGTCCATCTGCTCCAAGAAATATTTTACCAAGAAAAACTCATCACACCTAAAAACAGGCAACATGAATGAGCAATGCAAACAACCTGATCTAATAAATTATTAAGACAGAGCTGTTAAAAGAGAAACCTGCTTTAAGTCACAAGCACCCTGTACTACTTATTTGCCAACCAAAAACTAAATGTTATTACCTCAGCAGGAACAGCCAACATTTGTGCAGTCCAACTACAGAACTTCACAGCAATGTACAGTATTCTACAAGGGATTCTATTTCAAATCTGGATTGTTAAAAACTATGCACCACTGAGACAGAAGCTATTGTTTCTCATGTATGTCCAGTTTTTAATGGTTCTGCTACTGCTGTAAGTAAAGTAAAGGTAAAGGACACCTGTGCAGTCGTGTCCAACTCTAGGGGCCGGTGCTCATCTCCATTTGTAAGCCGAAGAGCCAGCACTGCCCGAAGACGCTTCCGCGGTCATGTGGCCGGCATGACACACATGGAACGCTGTTACCTACCCACTGAAGTGGTACCTATTCATCTACTTGCATTTGCATGCTTTCGAATTGCTAGGTTGGCAAGAGCTGGGGCGAGTGCGGGAGCTCACTCCGTCACGCGGGGCTAGGGATTCGAACCTCCGAACTTGCGATCTTCTGATCGACAAGCCTGGCGTCTTACCCGCTGAGCCACCACACCCACTGGTAGCTACCGCTGTACCTGTCAATAAATATTCAATGGTTCTATGAGTTGTAGTCCCAACCCAGGAGGAGAATACTATTTTGGGAAAAGATGGTATCAGAGGCCACTGAAAAAAACTGATTGTTGGGACCAGGGCTTTCCAAAGTGCCGCCGCTGGCGACACACCTGGCGGCGGCGGCGACACGCGCGCGCACGGCGGCGGCGCAGGGGGGCGTGCGGCGGCGCGCGCGCGCATGGTGGCAGCGCGGGAGGGGCGTGCGGCGGCGCGGGGGGCGTGCGGCGGCGCGCGCGTGCATGGCGGCCGCCGTGGGCGCACGCGCCGCCGCTTCCGGGTGGTGTGGCGACACACCACGCTGTGTGTGGCGACACACTTTTGTGTCACGACACAGTTTGGAAAGCTCTGGTTGGGACTATAGTCTTGCCATTAACATACACCCAATGAGGCCAGTTTCTCTAAAGAAAGAATAAATAGGATAAATACGGCCAGTGACTCTAATGTAATATACAGTATATGTGTTACACATATAGGATTATACACTTACCATTTTAATTCCATTTCCTATTTAGCTGAGACATTATCTTAGAATGAAGGGGACAGAGGTACCTACAGCAGGCTTATTTCATATGATAAAGGGAGTTCAACAGATAACAGAAGGAATTTTCGATAAGAGAAGGAACTTTATAAAGGAAGTTTGTCTGATATCAGAAGGAAGCAGCACAGGTCCAACTGGAAGGAAACAAAAGGCACGAGGAAACATTCCACTGCAGCAGCTCGAAAGCCAGAGATTGCTTATGTGAAAAGTGCCATTGACTGATTGATCTGATTTGTATCCTGCCCTTCCTCCAGGAACTCAAGCCGGGGGTTCTTACTGCTCCTCCTCCAATTTTCCCCTACAACAACTCCATGTGGCTGAGGGAGGACCAGAACCTGCTCTTGGGCCAGCCTCTCCCCCACTGAGCCGCCTGGGCCTGGACCTGGGAGAGGGGGGCTGGTCCAAAGTCCCCCGAGGGGCTTCTGTGGCTGAAAGGGGACTCAATCCTGGGCCTCCCTGCTCCTGGACCAACACCTCCACCACTAGGCCCCACTGCCTCTCTGGGCTGAGAATCTAAAGCACAGTTAGCCTAGTTCAGTGGTTCTCAACCTTGGCAACTTCAAGCGGTGTGGACTTCAACTCCCAGAATTCCCCAGCCAGCAAGGTTGAGAAGCACTGGTCTAGTTAATATTACCAATGGAGATGCGCACCATCCAAATTAACAAATTGCTACATTTGGGTTGTGAAAATGTTTCTGCTAGTAAGATTGGAAGCCTCTGCGTTTTCCCTTCCTCAAGTGGAACAGCATGATGCAAGGCACTACCTGCTGCTATTATTATTGTGAAATTCATCTCTCCATCTATGATACACTACCATATAAATGTCGCTATGTAGGGCCATTCTCAATTTCCAGGCCCCTCATCCTCAGCTGGCATTCCAAGTCTTACCTGCAGGATTTCAGTTCCCCGATGCAAGCAGCCAACTGCACATCCACAGAGCGCCTGCCCCCCCCCCCACCTCCACAAGCAAATATATATGCATGAGGCAGGGTCATTCATAGCAAATGAAAAAGTACCAGGTGGAAAAACCTCTCTTGCACAGCATGAGAGTTCAATATATTGCTGCTTCCATAGCACACAACTCCACTTTGCTTCCGTGCCTAGACCAAATCAGCCGGCAGAATTGCTGATTAGAAGAGAAATTAGCCTCCTTCTCCTTTCATGGACCTTGAGATAAACAGGGATGTTGGCTGGGGATTATGGGAGGTGCAGGAGTGACTTGAAGGCCGTCCAAACCTAGGTATCTACAGGACCACCCACTCCCAATACCTCTGCCCATTGAACTAAATCAGGTAGAGTGGGCCCCTCCAGTCCAGTCCCTTTGTTCAGGGAATGTCATCTCCGGGGCCACAGAAAAGAGCCTTCTCAATTATTGCCCCCATCTACGGAACAGCATACTGTACCCCAGATATCCAAACGGCCCCTTTTATTACTGGTTTTCCAGAAGGCTATTACATCGTGCTTCTTCATTCAGGCCTTGGGGCTTAGAATGTTCTGAGCTGCTTCCCTTTGGCTTGACTGAATGGATTAATTTGATTAATGTTCCTAGTACTAGTCATATGTTATTTTGATATTACTGATATGTTTTGATTTTATTGCATTGTTTTTAAACCAACTTGTAGGAATTGGGGTGCTTAGAGTTGTTCAATATAAGGGACATAAGTCCAGGAGAGGGACATAAGTCCAGGAATGAATGAATGAATGAATGAATGAATGAATGAATGAATGAATGAATGAATGAATCATGAATGAATGAATGAATGAATGAATGAGGTTGAGGATGGCTAAGTTGGGATATAAAGACAGACACAAAGATAGAGAAAAAAGATGCAACTAGCTGTTTAGATCCCCATGTTCAGTAAATGTCCAAAGCAGAAAAGAATCAGAACTGGAGAACTGACCACCAATGATGCTTGACCAACAAGAAAGTGGCATGGCCCCTACCCAGTCTACTTGGAGAATCCTTTACAGGGGATCCAGGGATCCTCTGTAAAACATATTATTACAGGTTGATTTTTCATTCCACTCAAAAATAATTACCATGCTGATGTTTACTCTAAAGCAGAGGTCAAAATACCACTATTCTTTTGGGCAGGATTCACAATCTTTTCCACTTTTGCTAGACTCCACTTCCATATTGGACCTTTAACGATGGTATAACTGGTTTATCACATGATACCAAAAGCTATTTTGCCCAGCAAAAGCCATAATAGCTAAACGAACAGAATGGATAATTTCACTTTCAGTCAACAAGGATTCTATCCACCAAATGTACTACTTACCCAAATATGTTGGTTTTCCAATATTCAATACTGCAGCTAAAGATACAGGAAAGCTAATAAAAACCAGTCCTCAAATGCTATGGAAGACCAAAGATACAATCTAAGAAATTCTGTTGCAGTACGTATGAGCCTTTATGAATGTGGTTGTCAATACATCAGTTTACGTGATGCAGTTTTACTTGTCTCGTTGATATCTTGCCATTCCTTCAGGAGTTCAAGGGGAAAAAAGGTGGGGGTTGGATTTCCCTAGTCCCAGTCCAACACCTCTCCAGCAAAGGAGATCGTTACCTTGTCGTGGTGCTGGAGCTTGAGCACCTCAATGAAACCATGAGCTAAACCGTGAAGGGACACCCAAGACGGGAAGGTCGTGGCAGAGAGGTCAGACTAAATACGATCCCTGGGGAAGGTAATGGCAACCCACCCCAGTATTCTTGCCATGAAAACTAAATGGATCAGTACAACCAAAGATATGTTGGTATACCATCGGAAGATGGGACTCCCAGGTCGGAAGATGGTCAAAATGCTACTGGGGAGGAACAGAGGATACGTTCAACTAGCCCCAGACGTGATGACGCAGCTAGCTCAAAGCCGAAAGGACGGCTAGCGGCCGACGGTGCTGGTGGTGAACGACGAATCCGATGTTCTAAAGATCAACACACCATAGGAACCTGGAATGTAAGATCTATGAGCCAGGGCAAATTGGATGTGGTTATTGGTAAGATGTCAAGATTCAATATAGACATTTTAGGTGTCAGTGAACTGAAATGGACTGGGATGGGTCACTTCACATCAGATGACCACCAGATCTACTACTGTGGACAAGAGGACCACAGAAGAAATGGAGTAGCCTTCATAATTAATAATAAAGTGGCTAAAGCAGTGCTTGGATACAATCCAAAAAACGATAGAATGATCTCAATTCGAATTCAGGGTAAGCCATTTAACATCACAGTGATCCAAATATACGCCCCAACCACAGATGCTGAAGAAGCAGAAGTAGATCAGTTCTATGAGGATCTGCAGCACCTACTAGATAATACACCAAAAAGAGATGTTATTTTCATTACAGGAGACTGGAATGCTAAGGTGGGTAGTCAGACGACACCTGGAATTACAGGCAAGCATGGTCTGGGAGAACAAAATGAAGCAGGACATAGGCTGATAGAATTTTGCCAAGACAACTCACTGTGCATAACAAACACTCTCTTCCAACAACCTAAAAGACGACTTTATACATGGACTTCACCAGATGGTCAGCACCGAAATCAGATTGACTACATCCTTTGCAGCCAAAGGTGGCGGACATCTATACAGTCGGTAAAAACAAGACCTGGAGCTGACTGTAGTTCAGATCACGAACTTCTTATTGCAAAATTTAGAATCAGACTAAAGAGAATAGGGAAGACCCACAGATCAGTTAGATATGAGCTCACTAATATTCCTAAGGAATATGCAGTGGAGGTGAAGAATAGATTTAAGGGACTAGATTTAGTAGATAGGGTCCCAGAAGAACTATGGACAGAGGTTCGCAACATTGTTCAGGAGGCGGCAACAAAAAACGTCCCAAAGAAAAAGAAAACCAAGAAGGCAAGATGGCTGTCTGCTGAAACACTGGAAGTAGCCCAAGAAAGAAGGAAAGCAAAAGGCAATAGTGATAGGGGGAGATATGCCCAATTAAATTCAAAATTCCAGAGGTTAGCCAGAAGAGATAAGGAATTATTTTTAAACAAGCAATGTGCGGAAGTGGAAGAAGACAATAGGATAGGAAGGACAAGAGACCTCTTCCAGAAAATTAGAAACATCGGAGGTAAATTCCAGACAAAAATGGGTATGATCAGAAACAAAGATGGTAAGGACCTAACAGAAGCAGAAGAGATCAAGAAAAGGTGGCAAGAATATACGGAAGATCTGTATAGGAAGGATAATAATATTGGAGATAGCTTTGATGGTGTGGTCAGTGAGTTAGAGCCAGACATCCTGAAGAGTGAGGTTGAATGGGCCTTAAGAAGCATTGCTAATAACAAGGCAGCAGGAGACGACGGAATCCCAGCTGAACTGTTTAAAATCTTGCAAGATGATGCTGTCAAGGTGATGCATGCCATATGCCAGCAAATTTGGAAAACACAAGAATGGCCATCAGATTGGAAAAAATCAACTTATATCCCCATACCAAAAAAGGGAAGCACTAAAGAATGTTCAAACTATCGAACAGTGGCACTTATTTCACATGCCAGTAAGGTAATGCTCAAGATCTTGCAAGGTAGACTCCAGCAATTCATGGAGCGAGAATTGCCAGATGTACAAGCTGGGTTTAGAAAAGGCAGAGGAACTAGAGACCAAATTGCCAATATCCGCTGGATAATGGAGAAAGCCAGGGAATTTCAGAAAAACATCTATTTCTGTTTTATTGACTATTCTAAAGCCTTTGACTGTGTGGATCATAACAAATTGTGGCAAGTTCTTGGTGGTATGGGGATACCAAGTCATCTTGTCTGCCTCCTGAGGAATCTGTATAACGACCAAGTAGCAACGGTAAGAACAGAGCACGGAACAACGGACTGGTTTAAGATTGGGAAAGGAGTACGGCAGGGTTGTATACTCTCACCCTACCTATTCAACCTGTATGCAGAACACATCATGCGACATGCTGGGCTTGAGGAATCCAAGGCTGGAGTTAAAATCGCTGGAAGAAACATTAACAATCTCAGATATGCAGATGATACCACTTTGATGGCTGAAAGCGAGGAGGAGTTGAGGAGCCTTATGAGGAAGGTGAAAGAAGAAAGTGCAAAAGCTGGGCTGCAGTTAAACCTCAAAAAAACCAAGATTATGGCAACGAGCTTGATTGATGACTGGCAAATAGAGGGAGAAAAAGTGGAGGCAGTGACAGACTTTGTATTTCTAGACGCAAAGATTACTGCAGACGCTGACTGCAGCCAGGAAATCAGAAGACGTCTACTTCTTGGGAGGAGAGCAATGGCAAATCTTGATAAAATAGTTAAGAGCAGAGACATCACACTGACAACAAAGGTCCGCATAGTTAAAGCAATGGTATTCCCTGTAGTAACCTATGGCTGCGAGAGCTGGACCATAAGGAAGGCTGAGCAAAGGAAGATAGATGCTTTTGAACTGTGGTGTTGGAGGAAAATTCTGAGAGTGCCTTGGACTGCAAGAAGATCAAACCAGTCCATACTCCAGGAAATCAAGCCAGACTGCTCACTTGAGGGAATGATATTAAAGGCAAAACTGAAGTACTTTGGCCACATAATGAGAAGACAGTATACCCTGGAGAAGAAGCTGATGCTAGGAAAAGTGGAAGGCAAAAGGAAGAGGGGCCGACCAAGGGCAAGATGGATGGATGGTATTCTGGAGGTGACGGACTCAACCATTGGGGAGCTGGGGATGGTGACGGCCGACAGAAAGCTCTGGCGTGGACTGGTCCATGAAGTCACGAAGAGTCGGAAACGACTGAACGAATAAACAACAACAAGTCCAACACCTTCACCCAACAGCATACTGGCTCTTTCCCAGGTTTTCTGGCATGTTTGCAACACACAAGTTACTCTTAGAAAGTCCACGAGGAGGTCAAACTGAAGGGCCTGGAAGTTCTCTTGGCTGATATTAGAACTGGAGTCAGACGGGCAGTGTTTCAAGGACACAGACCTCTGACAAGTAAGTTTCTTGCACGAACTACGGAAGCATTTAAGAAAGAATTCTAGTGATGGCCAAGTATAAAATGCAAGCCCTATTTATACCAAATTCAAGGTTCAGTCTTTAAATCTCTTCTTCCTGCCTACTAGGTACAAGAGGCTTGAGACTCCCACATCCAGGCAGAGAAAAGGTTGTTACCTATCACTTCCTTCTGAAATGGACTTGTCTGGTTTCATCCAGTTTGCACATCTGATCTTGCCAGAATTGGTTCTCTCTGTCGGTTTTCTGGGAATAATTGCCTGGTCAGTGACCTAAACTGGACACTGGCCTATCAGAGCCCCTCCGTGTGACATCTGACTCTTCACCTGCAGTGCCCATTGTACCGGGTCACTAAATAAAATTTTGGAAGGATTGGTACTTAAGCCCATTTTCCTCCTCTTCCTTCACTTAGACTCTAAGTTAATTGAAATGTAAAAGTGCCTCGAGAGCTTTAGCAGAACGGTGATGTATAAATGTGACAGACAGGATAGAAAAATCCTTTGGTCAGATGAAGCACGACACATCCTACGTTCTCAAATGTGCAATGTGCAAACATAACAGCATCCGGAGAAACCATGTAATTAGCTAGTACAGTCATTACTCAAAGTTATTTACCAGTTTCATATGTTCACCACATGAAATGAACATGGATTTAACATAGATCTACCTGCTGGAGAAGCAAGAACATACTGGTGAAAGGACACCTCCCAGAAGAGTTAAGGTATTAAATTTGTCAACGTGTGTCTGCAAAGTTGCAGCTCTTGATGATATAACTTTCCCTGGGGTCAAGCAAGAGACTAGAATCCTACTGAGCCTTCATGTAAAAAGGTGTGAAGCTCCATGTGATTAAGTGGGAGAGCAAGATCCCTTTATGCTTGGCAATGATGTACAGCAGATGTTTCAGTGTCCGTGAATACCCATCCCATCTGGCTTGCCGTTGTCTTCTGAAAGGGCTTCTTGTGGAAAGCTGCTACAAGAATAGCTCTAACGGAGGAGCACTCATTTTGCATCAAACATATAAAACAGTGCACACTTATTGGCATTTTTGTCATTTTTCTGCTTATCGCCAAAGGGAGAAAGTTTGTTAAGTTTGTTTGGCAGACTTGTGTAACATCCTAGAAGGTTTGGAACAAGGCAGCTGAAGTCATACTGTAATATTCATGAGTGAATAATGTTCCTTGAATGTTGGGCTTATTATTTCTTGCGCTGGAAGTGGGACAGAAAGAGACAGAGGCTGGAACTCATGGCTCCTGTCAGGGAACCAAGGTAACTTGCCTGAAGGAAACATTTAGCCTAAATGATAAACTGAGGATTGAGTTTTGATTTAAAATTGTTGCAGAGAAAAAGGAAAACCCATGCTTCACAAGGCTTAGATTAGCCCTCAAGCTGATGGAAATTGCATAGTCCTACATTAAGGTCATTAACAGCGTTCTGTGCACGTCATGCTGGCCACATGACCGCGGAAGCGTCTTCGGACAGCGCTGGCTCTTCGGCTAAGAAATGGAGATGAGCACCGCCCCCTAGAGTCGGACATGACTGTGCAGGGGAAACCTTTACCTTTACTTACATTAAGGTCTGATTTATTTAATCATGGTTTACTGATTAAACCACAATTGGCTATGTTTGTACAACACGTTAAGATGACTATATATGAAATTAAAACTAAAGTAACGTTATGGCTTAATACAAGATATGAACCTTATTCCTTGGCTGGGAATTGACTTACTCTTTTAAACTCTATGCAGCATTTAAAAAACTTGCAAGTGCGATATACGTGTTAATAAATCACAATAAAAAGTTCATTATCTCACTGTGCTCTGAAATGACCAAACGGTGTACAGGCTAAAAGGAGAAAGGTCTCTTTCCATGTGAGTTTCAGATCAGGCCAAAATATTTTCCTGTGATACAGCACCCGACAAAAGCAAGATAAATTTATGATTTATATTGAATGCCCTTCTATTGAGAGCTGTGGCCAGGCACTGCCTATATGCGTTTTTAACGCTGATTTAGTATTTACAGGAATTTTCCTGCCCAAATGGGCGAGGGACTTAGAAAAATGGGGGTGGGGGTGGTTGCAGTACACTATCTAGCAAAAGACAGATGAAATGCCAGACCATAGGAGGCCAGCCGCCTCGCAGATCTCATTATCTGGGGCTGTTGGCGGCACCTGCTCAGGAGGAGGGAGAAATAAATCCATTTCCTGGAAGCGGCAAAGCCACGTTCCTAGAAGACGGTCCTTCCAAGTGGAAGACTAAAAATGATGGGGGGTGCTCTTGCCAAGCGGTTACCATCTGTTTGGACCCAAACAATGGTAGGATGTGGGGAGGGAGGGAGGGAGGGAGGGAGAGACATCACTGGAATCCTTGCTGGGGAATGCACAGAAGCCAGGCAGAGGTGCAAGCCACGTTTATTATTTCATTTTCAGCCATTTTTCATCCCATCCTGTTGCCCAGGATGGGATAAAAATAGCAGAAAGTAAAATAAGGTGAATTACAGTGAGAAATAAAAAATGTGAATGAGAGTAGACATCGGTTGGGGAAGTTTGTCTTCAATATTCTCTCTAAATTTAACTTTCAGGAGGCAAAGAGAGGTAGACATGTAAAATTTTCCTATGCTAGTGTTCAGGATTAGAACAAAGCAATTTTATTTCAGGCACCACCCAAATCCGACACACCCGAGATTGCTCCATGTTAACACTTCTGCGCAGGATGATGATGATGATGATGATGATGATGATGATGATGATGATTATGCCTTCAAGTCAGTCTTGACTCCTGGCAACTGCCTGGACAAGTCCCTGCAGTTTTCTTGGCAAGATTTCGGAAGTGGTTTGCCATTGCCTGCTTCCTAAGGCAGAGAGAGAATGACTGGCCCAAGGTCACCTAGCTGGCTTCATGCATAAAGCGGGACTAGAACTCATGGTCTCCCGGTTTCTAGCCTGGTGCCTTAATTTATTTATTTGTTTGTTTAATTTATATGACCGCCCATCTCCCCCTATGGGGAACTCTGGGCGGTTCACAATAAAATAAGTTAAAATAAAATCTAAAATATATCAATATAAAACCTCAATTATACAATCCAATAATAATTATAAAATTGTAAAATCCAGATGGACGGTGGAATTAATTAAAAGAAGGACATTATAAATTAGGGGATTAACCACCCCCATGAGGAACTATCCCTTCCTCCCTCCCATGCCAGGCGGCAGAACCAGGTCTTCAGTTCTTTTCTAAAGGTCGGGAGGGAGGGGATCTGTCTCAACTCTGGGGGCAAGATGTTCCATAGTGGGGGTGCTGCTACAGAGAAGGCCCGCCTCCTAGCCCCCATCAGATGACATTCTTTAATTGATGGGGCTCGTAGCAGGCCCTCTCTGAACGATCGGGTGGGGCGGGTCGATAATATGGGGATAAGACGGTCCCTCAGGTATTCTGGTCCCATGCCATGTAGGGCTTTAAAGGTGATAACCAACACCTTGAATTGTACCCGGAAGCAAACCGGCACCCAATGCAGCTCGCGGAGCAAAGGTGTTATATGTGCGGATCTTGGCGCACCTAAAATCGCCCGTGCGGCTGCATTCTGCACCAGCTGTAGCTTCCGGATAGTCTTCAAGGGTAGCCCCATGTAGAGCACATTGCAATAATCTACATGGGAGATGACGAGAGCATGAGTGACTGTACGGAGGGCGTCGCGATCCAGGAATGGGCATAACTGGCGCACTAACCGAAGTTGTGCAAAAGCCCTCCTAGCCACGCCTGCCACCTGCTCTTCGAGCAGGAGTTGTGAGTCTAGAAGGACCCCCAGATTACGCACCAGTTCCGAACGGGGCAGTGCTACCCCATCGAGAACCAAAGATGATAATTTCCCAGAAGACGCTAAGCTATCAATCCACAGCCACTCGGTCTTACCAGGGTTCAACTGAAGCCTGTTGTTCCCCATCCAGGCCCACACAGCCCCCAGGCACTGGGACAGGGTGGACACTGCATCACTTACTTCACCAGGGATGGAGATATACAATTGAGTATCATCCGCATACTGATGATACCTCATCCCATGGTGTCAGATGACCTCGCCCAGCGGTTTCATGTAGATGTTGAATAGGAGAAGAGAGAGAACCGAACCCTGCGGCACCCCACACAGGAGCGGTCGCGGGCTGGATCTCTCCTCTCCTATTACCACCGACTGGGAGCGGCCCCGGAGGAAGGAGGTGAACCAGCGTAAAACTACGCCGCCCACCCCCAACTCCCTAAGCCGTCCCAAAAGGATACCATGGTCGATGGTATAGAAAGCCGCTGCGAGATCCAAGAGAGCCAGGATGGATGCACTTCCTCCATCCCACTCCCGCCAGAGATCATCCATAAGCGCGACCAATGCGGTCTCCGTCCCATATCCCGGCCTGAAACCTGACTGGAAAGGGTCTAGATAATCCGCTTCATCCAGGGTCCTTTGAAGTTGCAACGCCACCACCTTCTCAACCACCTTCCCCAAAAGGGGAAGGTGGGAGACTGGACGAAAATTGTCCAGGATGGTAACCTTAACCACTACACCAAACTGGCTCTCTGCTCAGAAAATAGGGTTTAGTAAAAACATGAGGTTTCCAACATGGAGTTTAATTAATCAGCAGTGCCAAAAAAAGGGAAAAGCAAAGAAATGGCCAGTTGATATTGAGTTAGGATTATGCCAGATATTTCAATCACATAGGATACATTTGTACCTCTTATATGAATCCACCACTTTCACATCTACCTTTGTGTTTTTGGTAATATAAAGTAAATTAACGCTAAACATTAATAAGTTAGGAAACCAGGTCCCTAATATTATAAAAACATATAAATATAGGTGCACATACACATACATATTGCGTGCATGTAAAATTTATCAAACCATGAAAAAGTCTTTCTACTACATCTGTCTAAACTAAACTTAAGTCGTACAGAAAGGTAAAAAAAAATTAAACACTCAGAAAAGATTGCTTCATAGATTTTTATTTTGCCCCGATACGTGCTCCTCGTTCAAGAATCTTTGGTACACATTTCAGCTGTGGAAATCCAATATTCTACTGGGGCTGACAACCGAAACCTCAGTAGTGAGTTCATCAATATCATAATCACTATAATAAAACCACTGAGTTATCTTCCCCCTTTTGATTTCCCAGGCCATTGCAATCTTCTCTGCCTGCCATTTAAACGATAAATTTGTAAATTCACAGAAGTAATTGGAACTCTGCCTTGCAACGCGCCCAGCTCAAGCTCAGGGGGAACAGCCTGTGCTTCCCACAATTAGCAGTATTATGAACATTCTATGCAGGAGGTTTCTCCAGGCCGGCGTGCTCCAGATGTGCTGAGGGTACAACTCCCAGGAGTTGTGGAGTTCATCAGGGTGGTAAGGCTGCTGGACAGAGTTAAGTAGCAACAGCAAGAAAAAAAGACTGGGCATATCTGGCACATCACAAAGATCAAAGGAAACTTGGATTTCTAACTTCTTAAAATGTACTTTAATGAAACTGGTTGTAATTTTTGTCGCAGAATTCAACTCTGCATTTGTGACTGACTAGCCCTAGAGCACACAAAGATCACCTCTTTTAAAGGGAACATTAAAAACTCATTCTTACGTTTGAAATTTTTTTGGATTTGAGATTTCAAAATTTTTCTTTCAATATTTTGCAAAAAATGAACATAGTTCAAAGGCATGTTTGCAAACAGAACATCTACTTACATTGTATTCTATTCCCTAAAATGGAGACAAGAGCTAAGTTAACAGGGTTGTAAACTGAGCTCTTTAAACTGTGAAGATAATGTCAACAACTACAGAATTTATGATGATGGTGTAAATCTAGGCAAGGGGAAGAAATCTGGACATAAATGCTACATGAGGGACCCAAACCCATTCCTGAAATCCTGAGGAACAAATTGCTGATTCTGAAGTATATCTACCATTGACTACAGTGTAATCATGGCAATAGACCAAAGAAGAAATCCCACTTGGAAATGTATGAAAGAAGCTCTTATACTTGAGGCAAACCAAGCAAGAGTTCAAAATAAAAATGGTGCAGCAATGAAATGCAAGGCCTGGTTGCCTGAGTGGGTCATCATCCTCTTTTTTCTTAGGGACTGTCTTCTCTCATCCTCTGGAGGAGCTTCTGAAGTCACTACTGAAATTCTCATGTTGCAACAAAACTACTGTCACCCTTAACCTTTTTAAAACCCAAATGCTAGCTCAGATCTTATATTTTATTTTATTTATTTTCTATCCCTTTATTATTTTTATAAATAACTCAAGGCGGCGAACAGACCTAATACTCCTTCCTTCTCCTATTTTCCCCACAACAACCACCCTGTGAGGTGAGTTGGGCTGAGAGTGTGTGACTGGCCCAAGGTCACCCAGCCAGCTTTCATGCCTAAGGCGGGACTAGAACTCTCTGTCTCCTGGTTTCCCATTGGCTCCTTCCTAGGGCTGAGAGAGGGGGACTGGCCCAAGGTCACCCAGCCGGCTTTCATGCCTAAGGCGGGACTAGAACTCTCAGTCTCCTGGTTTCCCATTGGCTCCTTCCTAGGGCTGAGAGAGAGTGACTGGCCTCAGGTCACCCAGCCGGCTTTCATGCCTAAGGCGGGACTAGAACTCTCAGTCTCCTGGCTTGCCATTGGCTCCTTCCTAGGGCTGAGAGAGAGTGACTGGCCCAAGGTCACCCAGCCGGCTTTCATGCCTCAGGCAGGACTAGATGCCCAGATGGGATTCTACATGTGAAGAATACAATGGAAGCAGGGCAAACAAAAATTTTGAGCCCTATTCTTGCTGCCTCAAGATGTTTGGCAAAGGTCACACTCAAGAGTTGAAGTGAGAATTCCTTGATGATTATGATGAAGATGATTAATTAACTGCTGGTTAAAGATTCATTTTCCCCTACTGGCCTACTACCCCTTGTATTGGTGGAGGCCTCTTCTTCTATTTGGAGGGGTGCTATAGAGCAGGGTTCCTCAACCTCAGCCATTTTAAGATGTGTGGACTTCAACTCCCAGAATTCTGGGAGTTGAAGTCCACATATCTTAAAATGGCTGAGGTTGAGGAACCCTGCTATAGAGTCCAAACTAGCAACATATAGACTCACAGCCATGTTCCTGCTTGCCTTGGGCTATGGAAAGGCCGAACACATACTCCGTCAAAGGCCAGATGACATGGCGAGCCAACTGGAGGCGAACAGAAAGGCAGAACCTGGAATTCAAAATTTGGCCAGGGTGCTGGCCAAATTTCTAACATCTCTCAACCTTCCCAGGTTGAGGAAAAACTTATTTCAGGCACAGGATCATCAGTGCTCCAACTGGACAGATATTTCTGAACTCCCTTATCCAAATGAGGAGAGTGAAACAAAAACCCACATACTGAACTGATATTTCTACAGAGACAGAATTCCCTCATTTCCCCTCTTCTGTGACAGTATCCAAGACGAACGGAACATCATCACTTAAAGCTCCTACCTTCCAATTCCAAAGCCAGCATTATCAGTATGGTGGGTAAGTTCTGTGTCGCTGCAGTTTAAAACGCATCACCAAATACTGCATCCCTGATTACTATGTTTTTATATGTTTTTATGTGGATCATTGACTATAATGATAATAAAGAAAGTTTTTATTACATTCCGGTAGTTTAATGCAGTTAAATGAAACAGGCAGATACTTATTTTATGGTTGTGCTTTTATGAGTGTTCATGCTCAGGAGCAAGAAGCAGATGCCTTCATGTCATCATGTGGATTTATCTTTAAAACACAAGGTTATGAACACTGTCCCCCTACACCACTCTCAGTGCCAACATCAATGCCTCCCATTTCAGAGTTACCAGGGAGCAATGTTCCAGACACATTGTGTGCATCAGAAAACCTTGGGGTCTTCCACACAACCCGCCCGTTGCACTGAGAGGGCTTTGAGTGGACGACAACACCCTCAGCTCGCTCCTGTCCCATGGGAGACGCAACCTGCAGTCATGCTTTTAGACAATGCCTGCACTCCTACTGCTTGCTGTGCAGAATTGCTGGCATGCCCCCTCCCCTCTGGCCACTGGTCACACCCCAAGAGAGGAATATGCCCATGTAAAGCCTGAACCCTGCTGGGCTTTATGAACAATCTCTGGCATTGACGTGGACTCCTTCTCCATCTCCAACGTGCAGTGCTCTGAAGCACCGATTGACCGGTTCCTATCTGCACCTGCAATTGGGGTGCCAGCCTTTAAGGCAAGCGCACTAGGGTAGCAATAGCTGGTGCATTTTGCTGGCCAGGACCACCATCAGGACATTTTCCCCAATTTAAGTGAAACTGACAAGAGTTCTGCCAGTTGCCCTTTTTAGCCTGGAGGAAGGAGAAACTCTGTTCCACCTCCAACTGGTACAGGATGAATTGAAATCCAGAAAGCAATTTCTTAAGCCTGGTTCATTCCCAGACCATTTCAGTATGGGAGACAGGTCACTTATGAGCCCCTGCTATCATAGTATTCATAGATGCAATTAAAAATAATAATAATAATGTCTGTCATGCAAAAATAGGCAGATAACATTGTAATAAAACCAGTATATTTCAACAACAACAAAATCAGGAACACTCAGTTTGTATATGCAACAAACTCTTCCTGTGGTTGAAGATGCATAGTTCATTGACCAAGATACAATTTACCCAACACATCAGATATTGCAAGGAAACTGTTGGGTAGAATGTATAAGGAAACTGAGAAGTGAGAATATAAACTCTGTTGGATTAGTCAAGACCCATCAAACCAAGGTGGGGAGCATTTTGTTTCTCTCAGTGGCCAACCTCTTGGTTGCATGCAAGCAGGAGACCAAGACATACCCCTCTCCCTCTGTTGTTTCCCTTGAGTCTTCAAGAGTAATAACTTAAGTTTTTCCAATTCCATTTTAAAGAACTCCAAGTAAGTAACCATTACCATATCTTGCGGTAATGAATTCCACAGGTTAATTATGTGCTTTGTGAAGAATTACTTCCTTTTGTCTGTTTTAAATCTCCTTCCAGTCCATTTCATCGAATGGTCAGTTATCCCAGTATTTTTGGAGATGGCAGAAAACTTCTCCCTGTCCATTTTTTCCAAATTGTACATGATTTTATACACTTCAGTTATGACCTTCCTCAATCGCCTTTCTGAATTCCAAATGGTCCAGCCTTCTCTCATAAGGAAAGAATTCGAAGCCCAGGATCGTTTTAATTGCCCACCTCACATTTTCTAGATGCGCTTTTTCTTGCTCTATAATATCCTTCCCCAAACCTATGAACCATCTGTATGCAGCATTCCAGATACAGATGATTCATAAATTTCTGTAAGAACATTAAATGACAGCTTATTTTCAATCCTTTACTAATGATCCCTAACATGGAATTTTCCTTTTTCACAGCAGTTGAACACTGAGTTGACATCACTGAACCATCCCCTATGAGCCCAAGATCTTTTTCCTGTTGTTTCAGACAGCTCAGACCTCATCAGCTTATTTGTGATGTTAGGGTCTTTGCCCCAAAATGCACCAGTTTATTCTTATTTATATGGAATTACATTTCCATTTGAATGACCATTCACCCAGCTTTAAAAGTTCAATTTGGAGCTCTTCAGAATCACCATGGCTTCTCCCCACCTTGGCTTGATCATTGACAGACTTGGCCAACTCACTCCTTACCCCCAACTCAAAATGTGACCAAGTTAAAAAGAACCAATTCTAACACAGATCCTTAAAGGATTCCATTTCTTATCGCCCTCCATTGAGAAAACTGCCAATTTATTCTCACCCTTTGCTTTCTGTTTTTCTAATCAGTATGAATTCATAAGACAAGAGTTTTCTTAAGAACCATTAATGAGGAATTTTGCCAAGGGCTTTTTGAAAATCTAAGTATGTAATGTTGACAAAGTCACCCCTACCCATATCTATTGAGATTCTCTTTTTATATATAATTTTATTAAAAGTTTTTAAAAAGAAGATAAAAACTAATACAAACTAATAAGAAAAAAGAAAAAAGAAAAAGAAAAAGAAAAAGAAAGAAATCAAAGAGAAAGCTAAAAGTGCAAGAAGGGAAAAAATGAAAAGAAAAATAGAAAAGAAAGAAAAAAGATACAAAGAAATGGCTTCCAATCTTCTTTACAGCAGTTGTAAGTACAATTATAAATTTACCTCTTTCTTTAAAGTTACAACATACCTCTCTTCTATCCTGTCTAATCATCAAAACCATAAATCATAAGTTCATTTTTTTCTGTTTTCCACAAAAAGTCCATAAAGGGTTTCCAGTCGGCAATAAATATAGATATTGTCTTTTCTCTAATCAAAGAAGTCAATTTGGCCATCTCAACAAGTTCTGTCATCTTCACCAACCATTCCTCCATTGCAGGTATTGCCAGATTTTTCCACCTTTCTGCATATAATAATCTTTCTGCAGTTATATATAAAAACAAAGTTCCATGACTTTTTTCCAGGTACTCACTTAACAACCGCAATTGGGATCAGAATTTTGGTTGCTAAGCGATGCAGTGATTAAGTGAGGCATCACATGACTGGACCCAATTTTACGACCATTTTTACCGCGGTCGTTAACCGGATTGCGGCAGTCATTAAGTGAATCAATGGTTCTCTATTGATTTGGCTTGTTGGAAGCCAGCTGGGAAGGTCGCAAATCATGATCACGTGAGTGCAGGATGCTGCAACCAGTCGTAAATGTGAGCCGATTACCAAGCACCCAAATCATGATCACGTGACTGCAGGGGTGGTGCAACGGTCGTAACTTTGAGTTATTAAGGTCATAAGTAACTTTTTTAGCCATATCATATCTCTGAACCGTTGTTAAACGAGTGGTTGTTAAGCGAGGACTACTTGTACCATAAAAGGTAAAGGTAAAGG
The DNA here is from genome assembly GCA_023362775.1 of Charina bottae. Lineage (NCBI taxonomy): Eukaryota > Metazoa > Chordata > Lepidosauria > Squamata > Charinaidae > Charina > Charina bottae. Next base: position 4,767,526 of record JALMGJ010000006.1, on the reverse strand, counting down.
TAAAGGTAAAGGTTCCCCCCGCACATTTGTGCAGTCGTGTCCCACTCTAGGGGCCGGTGCTTATCTCCATTTCTTAGCCGAAGAGCCAGCGTTGTCCGAAGACGCTTCCGCGGTCATGTGACCGCATGACACACGCGGAACGCTGTTACCATCCCACCAAAGTGGTACCTATTAATCTACTTGCATTTGCATGCTTTCGAATTGCTAGGTTGGCAAGAGCTGGAGCTAGTGCGGGAGCTCACTCCCCACGCAGGGCTAGGGATTTGAACCTCCGAACTTGCGATCTTCCGATCGACAAGCCTGGCGTCTTACCCGCTGAGCCACCACAACCCTATAACCATGAAATGTACATTCTGCTAAATATTCACAAGAATTAGAAGTAACATTTACTAACTGTCAAAAGAATTTCAAATGCTAAGTATGCAGTGCTGTCATGGATAATAGAACAAAAAAGCTTATCCAAGTAATTTAGAAGAAGTCCCAAGATTAACAGTTGAGATAAATAGATAAATAAATAAAGTTGTGCCCCCAAGCCAAAAAAAAGCCCTTTATGCTCAAGAAACAAAGACTAATGTAGTACATATTGCAAAGTACTTTTGCAATAATTTCTGTGCAGCAGCTGCTCAAAAAAAAGGAGAGGAACCAAATTAACTCTCCCATAAAATGTGTGATGGAACACATGAATGGACTGTTTGAAGCGCTCTATCAAGACTGAGCTGCTTCTGATGCCAATTTGTGAACAAAATCATGAAGAAATAGATGGAACTGTTAGGAGCCAGGTACTCCGTATGGGGCTAAAAAAACACTGAACATTTGATAACTATCCCGAAGCCAATTTCAGTGGCCTTAAACGAAGTACAGAGAAGGAACTTTTTTTTATTTCTGATACCACTGAAGTTGGAAAGAAAAGTGTATAACCTTGAAAAGAGAAATGGGCAATGATTGTTAAAGCATAGTGTTAAAAAAAGTAGAACAAGACTATTGTGATCATTTTTGTGCTAATTTTCTCAATAAATAATACTGAGCTAGGATCAATTATTAACAATTTAAAAAAGAAGAGCTGGCAACGAGATGGGCATCCAACAATCAGTTATTTATTTATTTATTTATTTAATTTAAACCCGCCCATCTCCCCGAATAGGGGACTCTATTCTATCTCTATCATCTATCTCTCTATCATCCTTTCATAATGCTAATTATAGCACATTTCAGGGCAAAGGGTGATCCATTCAAGAAGCATGTTTTAAAGAATGCCACACACCGCGGTGCACTTGTGGAAATCATTATTTGAATTGAGAAATGTAATAATCCAACTTTTTAACAGAAGTAGCTTCTGTTGGTGCAGATTTATCTTCATTTCAAATAATTAACTCAAAGAAACTAATTCACTGAAAGAAATTGGGATGTGAAAAAGCAAGGAAGACTGTCTTTCTTTTTAAGTCCTGAATAAGAGAATAACACAAAAGACAACTGTGACATAATATTTTAGGTTTCTTCTGGCAACTTGGATGAAACTGCCTGTTTTTTAATTACTGTTCATAAATAAATAAAGCAGATAATTCAAAAATGCATATATTGGCTAAAATATTCCCTTCTTTTAGCTAGCCAGAACAATCAAGGTTACCAGAATAATTTAAAAGCTAAACTATAAAGGCAAAAATACTCACTAAACATTCACAACAAATAAATGAATTGGAGCTGGCTCAACTCCTAATGATTTCACAAGTATAAATCTATTGCTTGACACTATTATCATCCTTCTATTTTTTGATGAAAAATACAGTAATCCTAAATCTGATTTAATAATTGTTTAATATTGCATTATTATCTAAAAAGGAAATCTATATTTAAGTACTGAAGAATATGTATTCGGGTTATATCAAATGAACAAAATTGTACTTTTACTAGAATAAATGATTACAGAATCTTTCAGATGGGTAAATATGATATACTATCATTAGAGAATTCCCAGTCAGAGGTTTAGACCAGCCTGTTTCCCAAATCCTTCATTCAGAGACAAAGAAAATACTCATACTCAATTCCACAGAACTGTATCTGGATTCCTGGCCATGTATTTGAAAGTCTTGCTCAACAGAAACACACACTCCACTCGTCTAGTTCAGAGTTCACAATCTCTGCTTCCCCAAAGCTTGAGACAGGGCCTCAAGAACTTCCTCAAAGTTGCTGTAATTTTAATGTTACAGAAAGGAAAATCATTAAATACGTAGGGAATGATGTTTCTGTAAAATCTAAAAAATAAATTGAGTTCAAAGCAGATGTTCCAACTATCAGATGCATCCCAAGATCAGAACAGCACTGGGACACTTCTGTTGAGATTGGAAGACCTGTATCAAACTCGAAACTCATTTTGAACTGTTTGCAAATCTTGATTATCTTTTCTAGAATTTGTCCAGGTATTGATGTCAAGCAGATTGATCAGCAGTTTCCTGGGTCCACTCCTCCCCCCCCCCTTTTTTTTCCAAATTAGAACATTAACTTTTCTCCAATCTTCTGGCACTTCCCTTGTACTCCAGAGGTTCTCAAGGATTATGGCCAGTGGTTCAGAGATCACATCGGTCAGTTCCTTTAGCACCCTGGAATGTAATCCATCCAGCCCCAGTGATGAATTCATTCAAAGCAGCCAGGTATTCTCTCACCACTTCCTTGCCTATTTTGACCCATATTTCTCTTCTGTCCCCCCACCCCCACCCCGGTGCAGCTTCTGACAGGTTGGACCACTTTTTGTGAAAAGATGGATGCAAAATAGGAATTAAGCAGTTCAACTTTCTTCCTGTTAACTCTCACTATCTTGGCATCTTCTCCGACAAGTGGAATGACCATTTCCTTGTCCTTCCTTTTGTTCTGCACATACCCAAAGAAATCTTGTTATTTTTGGCATTCATTACAAGACTCAGCTCAGTCTTAGCCTTCCTGACCCCATCCTCACAAATTCAGGTTATTTCCTAATATTCTGCTTTGGTTATATGCCCCTCTTTCAATTTTTTAAGCTTGTCCTTTTTCTTTCTCAGTTTATCAGCAAGTTCTTTGCGCAATCACACTGGTCCCATCAGCTGTCTCCCATTTTTCTTTGGTATTGTTTGTGTTTGTCCTTAATTATCTCATTTTTCAGAATTTCCCAACCCTCCTAAACTATTTTTGCATTCAGAATCTATTTTCTTTTCTCCCTCCCTGCAGTATAGTGAATTCCAGATTCCACAGACGCTCTCCCCAAGGTTCCTACAACTTCTACTTCTTCCACAATTTCTTCCTTGTTAGTTTGCATTAAGTCCAGTAGACATGATCCCCTTCCTACACCTTTTGCATAACGAAGTTGCCTGCAAGGCATGTCAAGAACCTATTAGTTCTCCCACATGCCACAAAGCTTGGTTCCCAGTTGATGTTGGGTAGCTGAAATCCCCCATTATCATAAAGGTGTATTTCCTGGATACCCTGGCCAACTGGTTTACAAAGATTTCATCTCTATCTTCAGCTTGGTTGGGTGGCCTATAAGACACACTCACATCATTTCCCCTTAATATTCACCAAGATGCTTTTAGCAGGATTTTTCACCCTTAGTGTCAGGTTCATGCAATTACAAGCAGTTGAACTCAACTCAAGGTAAACATTACTAAAGTTCTATTTAGGGCTGTGGTATTCCAGCATAACCCAGTAAAGTTAAGTTTTCCAACAATGAAGCCTCAGTATTCTACAGTTAATTGGGCCAGATTTAGACCCAGAAATGATGAAAATTTGGGTTTACATGACATATCCCATGAATTTCTACTTTTAGGGAATAAGACCTATTTCATGTTTATTATTCCTCAAATTAACATTAGATCAGGTATGGTAATTGCTATGGAAAACTTTTCTTGTAACGGCTTCTGTAAGAATACCTGGAAACATCCTTCTTTAGCAAACTAAATTCTCCACAGAAGAAAACATTAGTTCGACAGACAATCACAGCCTATATATTTTCGACAGAAACACTATACTCAGCACGCCACAATTCTTTTCTCTCATGTTTTTGTGTCACATAGTCAACCAAGAGATCATAGGCCTTTACGAGAAAATACAATAAGAACATGAGTAACGGATATAAATCCAAATGCAAACTAACTCTTCATATTATAAATAAATAACTGCTCCTATCACGCCTTTGCAAACCTAAGAAAGAACATTTATTTATAATATCCGTAAACTGCCCCAATCAGAAAGACTCTGGGTGGTATACAAAAACAGACACAGTTAATAAAACAACAAAATAACAACAATAAATAATCACTGAGACGTCACCAATACTAAAACAGAGGGGGGTCCGTAATCATCATTTGAGCCAAAAGCTCACTGAAATAAAATGGTTTTTAGGGTCTTCTAGAACACAGGGGGGGTTGGGGGAAGACTCATCTTCAGGAGCAGTGTATTCTACAAGGTGGGAGGCATTGCCTTCTAGCCCACACCTCTCTTACCCCACGAAGAGGGGAGATTTTGAGCAGGCCCTCTTTCAAAGTTTGGGCCAGTCTGTCTCCTGTCTCTCTTAGAAACAAAACAGAAATGTACAGCAGAACTCACTGCCAACATACATTGCTGGATTATATTTCTATCCTTCCACAATCAAAAAGACCCTTGGCAGCTTATGTAGAATAAATAGTACAATTTAAAACATCCATGGTACAATCTTAAAAACTGCCAGCCATAAATAAGAACATTAAAACAACCTGAAAACAAAAATAGTTTTTCTAATCCACAGCAATATAGCGGGGTTACTCTTGAACCGCAGAGCACAATATACACATGCTTCACATACAGAACCATCCATTTACAGTTGCAATCGAAATTATTCAACCCCCATTGCAAATCAGGTTTATTGCCAAAACTTACAGACTTTCAGCTGTTTGCAATGAACAAATCAAACAAAAGCAATTGAAATAGCTCAACACAGTGAATGCTTCAAGTGGTTTCCCCAAATTCAACTGAAAATGCAATTTATAATGACTTCTCCAGTCTATTATTCAACCCCCTGAATAGAATCGGTCACAACAGCACACATACAGTATGCAAAACAGGTGTTGTCTCAAGCACACCTGATGCAACTAATCAAGGGCTTCATTAGTTGCACCAGGTGTGCTTGAGCTGGAACACATGAAATACCTGAACTGGCTAGGGGTTTGGTGAGTGTCACGTTTGACTGCATGTTAGAAATATGGCTCAGTCAAAAGAATGGTCCAAAAAGGTAAGAGAAGAGATCATCGCCCTTCACAAACAAGGAACAGGATACAAAAAGATAGCAAAGGCACTGAATGTACCTAGAGACACCGTTGGAAGCATAGTTTGCAAGTTCAAAGTTAAAGGAACAGTGGTTACACTACCTGGACGGGGCAGAAAAAGGAAGCTGTCAATGGCTGCGACCAGATTTCTGAGAAGGCAGGTTGAGAGAAACCCTCGAGTGACTGCAAAAGACCTGCTGCAAGACTTGGTGGCAACAGGCACTGAGGTTTCAGTGAGCACAGTAAGGCGCGTACTAAACACAGAAGGTGTCCATGCCAGAACTCCAAGACGTACACCACTACTGACCCAAAAGCACAGGAAAAGTCGGCTCCAATATGCTCACAATCATATAAGTAAGCCACAGAAGTTTTGGGATTCTGTTCTGTGGAGCGATGAAACAAAACTGGAACTTTTTGGCCTGATGGAGCAGCGGTATGTCTGGAGGAAGAAGAATGAAGCATACGCTGAAAAGAACACTCTGCCTACAGTTAAGCATGGTGGTGGCTCGGTGATGCTCTGGGGCTGCTTTGCATCCTCTGGCACTGGGAACCTGCAGTGTGTGGAAGGCAAGATGGATTCACTGAAGTATCAGGACAATGATCCCAAGCATACCTCAAATTCCACTAAGGCTTGGATGCAGAAGTCATCCTGGAAGATTCTACAGTGGCCATCACAGTCACCTGACTTGAACCCCATAGAAAATCTCTGGTGGGATTTGAAGAAGGCGGTTGCAGCACGCAAACCTAAGAATATTACTGAACTGGAGGCCATTGCTCATGAGGAATGGGCTAGGATTCCTCAGGAACGCTGCCAGAAGCTGGTGTCTGGCTACACATCTCATTTGCAGCAGGTCATAACAGCAAAAGGGTGCTCTACTAAGTACTGACGATGCTTGCCATGAAGGGGTTGCATAATTTTGAGACTGGAGAAGTCATTATAAGTTGCATTTTCAGTTGAATTTGGGGACAGCACTTGAAGCATTCGTTGTGTTGAGCTATTTCAATTGCTTTTGTTTGCTTTGTTCATTGCAAACAGCTGAAAGTCTGTAAATTTTGACAATAAACCTGATTTGCAATGGGGGTTGAATAATTTCAATTACAACTGTAAGTGCCCAGTTTTACTAAGGCAGCTTCCTATGTTCCTCCCTGTGTTCCTAGATCCCTCAGCCTATTATAGATCACAGGATCAGAATTGGACGGGAACTTACAGACCATCTATTTCAACTGGTTGGGAGACATTAAACCAGTGTTTCTCAACCTTGGGAACTTTAAGATGGGTGGACTTCAATTCCCAGGATTCCCCAGCCAGCATGTGTAATCCCTAATTTTCTAGAGCATGGTACAAAAGGAAGATGTCTCTCCTCCATAATTTCTATTTTAATCACAGTAAAAAGATGATGAGAGAACAGGGAAACAGTTAACCCAGATTCAGTCTGTTCTTTAAAACTAGAACTCTCTGCTAAAACATGTTGAAAAGGATCTTTACATTTGACAGTGATTTTACTAGGAAAAGGCAATTCATTTTTTTTCTCTTTCTGGTATAAAAGGAATAAAAACACAGCATGTAATCCATGTCACTCTGTGTGTGTGTGTGTGTTTTAAAAAAGACACACCTTTAAGGCTTGTTTAAAAGATATGAAGTCATAAACTCACAAGAGATTCTGAATGTCACCTTAACTACTTTAGTAAAGAAGAAGAGCTAACAACTGCAAAGGAGAACGGCTGCAAATTAAATTGCTAACATTCGACATAAAAAAACCTGCTACTGGCATTTTACAACTGTAATGTAAAGTGCTCAAGTGAGCAAAAACGAGCTTGGATGCACAAGATTTTTGACACACGCACACGCTAACCGTGCTGGGCTCTGAGAAAAAGAACGAGATGGGTGAAGCTCTCATCTGCTCTGCCAGGTAAAAAGTGTCAGTCGGATGTCAAAGGTGAGGGGGTCAGAACAAGTGACATTTTTCTTCCTGTCAAAGAGCGTGACATATGGACTCGGGAAGGAGATGCAGAGTTCATTACAGGCTGCATCATGCTCACTGTTACGTGCACCCCATTAGAAGACTGCCAGATTGCCTTTGGACATCAGCAGTGGTACATAACCCCACAAGGGATTCTTTTAATCACAGAAAGGTATAGACATTTTGAACACCGGGTTAGAGGGACACAGAAGTGCTTTGACCCAAAGGAAGCTTTCTCCACGCAGTTCTATCAACTTGTCATCGCACTTGGCAGATAAATATTCTCAGCCCTGAAAATTGGGGTTTAAACAGGCCTACTGTGAGAACCCCTTGCATCTTCAACAATGCTGCAGGGATCACAGGAAAAGCAAGAAAACCAGGGAGCTGCCCCATCTGCTGTCACAGCCCAGCTAGCCAAACTTTAAAAAAGGCTTCACAACAGCAGCAGCCAACAGTCTCCATTAACAGCACATGCTGTATGTTCTGATTTGCAAGTGCAAAAGATCAGATTCTTCCCCAGAGGGCTTAATATTATAGATATTCTGGAGGGAAATCAAGAAGGGTGAAAAGGGTTAACAAAGGTAAGGATACCCTCAAGTCAACCTTAGCTTTTGGTGCCTTCACTGACAGTCTATCACGTCTGCTTGGTCGCAACAAGGAAGCAGTTTGCCGTTGACTTCTTCTGGAATGCATTTTTCCAACTTTCCAATCTAGCCCAGAACCCTAGAGCGCCTTTGTGGTCTCCCATCAAAACATTAACCAGGCCTAGCCCTGTTTAGCTTCCAAGCCTGGAAAAATATTCCAAGTCACTGTCACCTGTTTGGACAAAAAGGGGAAAATATGGGGTTATTTCACTTGCAGAATGGAACAGAGATTGAGGCTAAGGCTTCCGAAAAGATGGGTTTTGTGGATGTGCTGACTGGCTCTGCAAAGAATTAAACATAAAGGTCCTATAGGAGAAGGGCACAAGATGATGGGTGTCCCTCTAGCACTTAATGCTGGGCATTTTTCAGACACCTATGAAGGTACCTTGTAAAATCCTGGCAAAGATATTGAGAAAGCTGTACAGGGTGAACTTTGCAGCGCCATCCATATACTGCATGTGTTGCTACTATTACCCTAATGAACAAAACAATAAACAAAATTCTAACATTAATTGAACGCAAAGCTGAATTCTACCATCAGACGCTGAAAAGTAAATCCACTTTTTCCCCCCCAAAGAACCAGACAAGTTTCAGAAACAGATGGAATTTCTTAGAAAGCTTATGGGAGTCAAAGAGAGAGAGAGAGATCTGTATTATACCACCCACAGAAGCTTTTGCTGAAATGCACATACCCAGCAACAACAACAAAAAAAGGGAAGAGGGACTGAATAATCTACTGTGAAAAAGATCCATACCATGCCTTTATAAAATGGCTGGAGGGAGAGAGAGAGACAGACAGAGAGAAACCAACCAACCTTTGGTTAAATTTTGCAAAGTGCAAAATGGAGATAATCCCTGCAAATCTATTTTCCATGTCTGGTTTTTTCTCTCTCTCTTTTCATACAGTACAAAAGGTTCACTTTTAAAACCTTCTCTCTGAATCAAGCTGTTTAAACCTGAAAGCCTGTGCAAATGTCTCTACTAGCTGCACATAGAAGGATGCCAACTCAGGGCAGCGCATGCTCTGCCGAGTTTCAAGTCCTTCAACCAAATATCGTTCTATAAATCACTGCTGATACTGAACAAAGAATGGTGTTCATGCAAATATTTATTTCATTGCTGAATTACAGCCTCTTTATATATATAGAGCTTCAAAATTTCTTAGGTCCTGAATAATTAGGCTCCAACCAATGGCTAGAAGTCCAAGACGTCCTGCAGTAGTTGTGAACTTTGAAGCAACTCCACTTGACACCTCCAGTTACATTATACATTATTCACCCATCTACCAAATCTTAATTACTATATTTACCTGAAAGGAAGAGCATAATTTTCGTCAAATAATTTAGATTCACTAAGAATATAGCAATGGAAACGGATGGGTTTCTGAGGGATGAGGTGGAAATGGAGGAAGAAAACCTTTCAGAGAAATAAAGGATGGGCATTGTAACTCTATTACTAACTTTGCACTGGCAAGAATAAATAATTCCCTCTTGGAGAACAAACTGGCTTCAGGAGTGAGTCGTATGTCTCAAACTGAGACATCTGAGAAAGAGTACAATTTAAAACCTTTAGCAAACCAGTAAGTTGAGGCTTCACGCCAAGTGCTAAGCTGGAGATACAAGGACTCAGTTAAGTTTTGGATTTTGTCTGATCAACCCCAAGGGATTCCACTACATAGAGACAGTCTAACCCAGTGTTTCTCAACCTTGGCAACTTTAAGATGTGGGCTGACTGGGGAATTCTGGGAGTTGAAGTCCACACATCTTAAAGTTGCCAAGGTTGAGAAACACTGGTCTAGCCTGGCCTCCAGACTCACTGAATGAAGCCCATTGCTCACTTTTGAGCCACTCCGGCTTCCATGACTGACTGTTGGCATCAGGACACCAGGTTCTACTTCCCTAAGGGAATGGATCCCAGCAAGTATGAGTTCACAAGGAAGAGGACAATGGCCTAACAGCAGGCCAGGAGGGAGAAGGTTAAGAGGCCCACCCAGCTCCCTCACGGTTGCATACAACGGAAGTGCATAGTGTGCATTAAATAGAATAAAACCTGAACAAGAAAGCCACTGCAAACAGACACCGCTTAATGTGATTGGTACAGGAGGAATAATCAAAGTGCATAATAAATTGTTCCGTTTTAAACTGCTAACATTAATTACATTAACACTAACATAGAAAGAGTAAGCACATTTCCTCATAAAAACCAAAAATCAATTAAGACCAGCCATAATATTTCAAAGAGCAGTAATTTCAGCACAACCCATAAATTTGTTTTACTCCTCAAAGAGGCATATTTTAGTTCTGTAGAGGGGGTTTGGTTATGTTTATGTTTAGTTTTATATGACATTAGCTTAAATGAGACGGAAACATGAGACAACCACCTTCCTGGGTATAAGGTAAAGGTTCCCCCGCACATCTGTGCAGTCGTGTCCGACTCTAGGGGCCGGTGCTCATCCCCGTTTCTTAGCCGAAGAGCCAGCACTGTCCGAAGACGCTTCCACGGTCATGTGGACGGCATGACGCATGCAGAATGCTGTTACCATCCCACTGAAGTGGTACCTATTAATCTACTTGCATTTGCATGCTTTCGAATTGCTAGGTTGGCAAGAGCTGGGGCGAGTGCAGGAGCTCACTCCGTCACGCGGCGCTCAGGTCTTGAACTGCCGACCTTCCAATCGACAAGCCTGGCGTCTTACCCACTGAGCCACCACACCCCCTATACCCCTCCTGGATATACACCCCACTGAAGTCTACTGGGGAGGTATGTTTAAGCCTCTCTGGTTAATCCCATCATAATGTCGTGCTGAAGGACAGACAAGCAATCTGCACAGACTACTTGAGTAATACGAATTACAAGGTCCTTTAATAAAGATAAAATAATGAGCTTGCAAAATGCATTTAAATGAAAGTCAAACAACATGTCAAAAATAGACTTCTGTTGATTTTAAGATGGCAAAAACATTTCAGAAATCCACGTCGCGATATGGAAATGTTAAAAATGGACCTCATTAGTTCTCGGGTGAGAGAGAGGGAAATCTAATCAACAACACCTTGCTTTCTAAAAGTACACCGGGAATTTTACTGATCTGACATAATTTGACATTAAAGTCAAATCAGTAAAATCCTGAAGGAGCTGCTTAGGTTTTAATTTCTTAATATTTAATGAAAGAGCTTTGTAAACAAAGAACAGGGATGCTTTCTGGACGGCACTGTCAGAATTTATGAAGATTGTTTTCAATTCAGCTTTAACTTTCATACATAGGAGCAAGCTAAAAAAAAATGAAATAGGGCTCATTTTATCAAAGCAAACCGTAGCAAAACTCCTCCAAACTGGAGTGCAGCAGCTGTGTTGGACTTCCAACAACTCCCAAATTCCCAACCATTTCCACGAATTTGCTGTTCTAATTTAAGAGTACCAGCCTTATTTCAAAATAACCCTTGAATCCAAAGTCCCAGATTTCCCCACAAAACAGTGAGTAAAGGTAAAGGTTCCCCCACACAGTTGTGTCCGACTCTAGGGGGCGGTGCTCATCTCCGTTTGTTAGCCGAAGAGCCAGCGTTGTCCGAAGACGCTTCCGCGGTCATGTGGCCAGCATGACACGCGCGGAACGCTGTTACCATCCCACGGAAGTGGTACCTGTTTATCTACTTGTATTTGCATGCTTTCGAATTGCTAGGTTGGCAAGAGCTGGGGCGAGTGCGGGAGCTCACTCCGTCACGCGGCGCTCGGGTCTCGAACCACCGACCTTCCAATCTTCCGATCGACAAGCCTGGCGTCTTACCCGCTCAGCCACCACGCCCCCCTACAAAACAGTGAATATATATATATGTTTATTCCCCAAACTTACCTTTTCTGAGCTTCGACATCTCGCCTAGCTTGTTCTAAAGCCAATTCTTCAACTATTCTTTTCTTTAGTTCTTCTTCATTGACTGGAATTAAGAAGTGGGGGGAAAAATAAATGCATGTTGTGTATACCCAGCTATAATACCTGTCCTCTATTTTACCCATCAGTTTCATTTTTCACTCATACAAGATAATACAATTTTGCTACTGATTAAAAGAGAGAATCTGAGTTATTATTATTATTATTATTATTATTATTATTATTCCAAGAAAAATGGAATAAAACTGATTCAAATACTCATTTAAAAATAATATAGAGAATATAGGAAGGAAGGGAAAAAAAGTAATAGAAAAGAGGTGGATAGCCAACAGATCGCAAATAACCAGCAGATCGAAAATATCATATGGCTAGTATATTCTAATAATATATTCCTACACCATTAACAACAGAGTACCCATACCCAATTTCCAGTCAAGAGATGTCTGAAATATTTGGTTAACACATTTTTCCTCAATAAAAGGAAAAAGTAAAGCTATAAATTCTAAAAATTAATTCTGTATATAATGCGTAGATTGTATGTCCAATTAAAATATCAATTCTAGAACCCAAATTTGGGGTGCAGCACAATTCCATGTATAGAATTACAGTCCGGAAATGGTTTCCAAATAAGAATAAATTGTACATTACATTTGCCTTTTAGATATGAAGTTATTCCAAACACTGAAGCATATTCCCAGTTTAATTAACCATTCTTCCATAGAGGGGATCAGATTTTTTTTTCCAATAAAAGGTATATAAAATCCTTGCAGTTGTTATCATATACAATGCCAGTTTGCTGTATTTTAAAGAAATGTGTGGTTTGGTGTTTTGAGGGCATTCACAATTTTTTAATTCTTGACTTTTAGGTACTATTTACTTCCTGGCCCAACTTGCTTTTACCTGGTGGTCCTACCTTGTATTGTATCATGGTTCTGCATACTGCTACTCTCATCCTAAAAGGAAATGCCAAGATGTTGGGAGACAAGGCTGTCTGCAGAATGTGGTCAAAAAAATAAAGATGGTGGCCACAACACCAATTGAAGTTCCGCCTATTTTTCATGCGCGGTGATGCACATAAAAAAATGGTGGAACTTCAGTTGTACTGTCTGGCTGCCATTCTGACTTTTTTGACCACACTTTGCAGATAGTCCTGTTGGGGGAAAAAGCTAAGTGGGTAAGCAGTTATAGTCATTGTTTCAATGCAACAGGGAGACAACACACCTCTGAATAAGACACAGACCATTCTAAAAATATCACAGGCACCTACTTTTTCGGCCACCCATTTACACATGTAAAATTGTTCAAAAGCTTCAAAATACTAAGGCACAGTTGGAAATATACAGAGGAGAAATAGCAATGGGTTTTCACGGTGATAATGGGAGACCAAACACAAGTTTAGCCATTACTGGAGAACTTGGAGCCAGAATACATTAAAATATTAGACAAAGTAGATAAATAATTATACTTGCTCTAACAAATCCAGAATAAGGACTCCACAGTTTGTTTAGCTTGGCCTAAACACAGCAGCTCAGGCAACCACTGGTGAACGACTAGATTGATAAAAAATAATGACTAAAAAAATCACCAAATGGAAAGATTAGAAAGGATGTTGGAGATCTAATCCAACCCAGTGCCTGATGATTTCAACAAAGGACAGACAAATTAAATGTCAGTTATTAGAATACGGAAGTAAGCGAAGAAGAGGACAACCAGTAGCTAGGTAGATGGATTCAATTATAGCAACGATGAGTGCACAGATCATCCTGGAGAAAATCAATGTAGTTACTAAGAGCCAACCCTGACTTAATGGCACATAATCAATCAATCAATTAGAATATGGTCTAGAAAGTACATTTAGAACACAATAGTAGCAAAATGTGGGGAAGAACTAGAAATCATGAAAGCTGTAGCCCAATATATCTGAAGAACATTATGGTGAAGAAAGTGGTTTATAGGTATGTCCAACTTCTGACTTAGAACACAGGGTATAGTCCATTGAGGTTTCCTCTGGAGCAACATCCCTGAAATTCATGGGAGCTTTCTTGCCTTCTGCAGCGTCTACACCGTTCAATCAGACATTTGCTGGGATGTTCTCAGAGAACATTTCCAGCAGACTATGCCCTCTCTATACCTCTCTGGACTATGGAATCTCCACAAGCAGCTCTCTGGGAAGACAGCAAAACAATTTACCCCGCAATTGATCATTAGATTAATTTCACCTCTGGAGAGGTATTTTAAATATTTCAAGACTCAGATCTGGCACCTGACAACAAGCATACAATGCATAACAATTAAGGTGTCTGCCAGTCTATGCATCAGGGTTTTTTATTGCTCCTATGTGTAAGAATGGATAGAAAAGGCTAATGGACCATTGAAACAACTTCTGAAGAACAATAAATACAATCTGGCTATCAGCCAATAAAGACATGGCACATTTGACCTTAACAATCAATTAGGTTATGTATTGATCAGCCAGACTCTAATAGGGAATAAAAGTGGGGAAGTAGATCGTTAAATAGAAATTCTATTACTCTAGGTACGTAGGATTGTTCCCAAATGAGATAGCCAAGAAAACTGAGTAAGGACTAATCCTAGGAAAAAGACATGGGGATGAGAAATAACTCCAGCAATTTTATTTATCTGCCCAAGTTCTTGCGAGAAAACAAATCATTTGACTCAAATTGATGTGCTGAACATCCAGCCAGGCTATTCCTATTTAGCTGATGCAGATAAATCATGTACAAATAAACCCCTAGGAAGTAAAGCCAAGCACAATTACTCCAAGTCTGGTTAAGTTAAGGTCAGCCATACAACGCACATGATTAGCAGAGAACCTGATTTTTCTAATGACAGATTCTGAGACTATACTAGGTGCTCAGAAGATGAGTTTGACACATGATTATGCACACAACTGTCTAGAAATAACAATGTCACTTCCATTTTATACTATGTCCAGATTAATGCTGACACTAAGTAAGTGCCCATTTGTTTAGATGATCCCCTCTAGGAACTGCAGAATAGACAACCATATGAATCAAATATATCTTTCGATATCTCAAACGGGACAAAAGAGTGACATCAAAATCCACATGAGGTTCCTTCTCTATCATTTACCTAATTATACATTTGTCATAGGTTTGAGAATGGTGACAGGTTCAGGCAGGAGATGGGACAATTCCTATAATCAAGTTTTTTACTAGACAAAAGTGTCACAAAATAAAAAATGTGTATGACCCTATCCTAAAGCTTACTCAAGTGTTCTCTTTATGAAAGCCTATACCCTATATATATGCTGGCTGGGGAATTCTGTGAGTTGAAGTCCACACATCTTCACGTGGCCAAGGTTGAGAAACACTGCCCCATACTATACTTCCTGTCTTAGGTTACTGCCCCCAGCCCATGGGCATCAGTGGAGGTAGGTGTGTAAACAAGGAACAGGTCAAGATGACAGCCATGATGTACAACTAAAGCCCTACCCCTTTTAACATGCGTGGTCCCCAACGTGACTTTTTTGGACCCCTGTGGATGCCTCTGTCCAGCCTCCAAAGAGTCCTAGCCAAATTCACGTGGCTGTGAGAGCTCCCTGCTCTCAAGACCGTGTTGTGATGCCTTGCCTTTTGGTCCAGTGCTTGGTCCAGCTGCTGGGGAAAAGGTGAGGAGGTGGAGCAGACCTCTTCCCCCGCTGCTTGGCTGCTGCTCAGCATTGCCTAGCATTGGGTTCTCAGGCCCACCTTCTGTTCTTCCAGCTCCTTGGGCCTCCTGGCATGCACACTTCTCCACCACTCTTGGTACCTTGGAAAGACTTGCCAATGCTCTACCAGCACTTTCTTCCGGAAGCTTGGCTTCCTCCAACTCCTGAGAATCCCATGAATAGCCAAGGAAACAAACAAATGGATCACAAAGCAAATCAATCCAAAATTCTCACACGAAGCACATGACCAGGCTCAAATTATCATATCTGAGACACATTATGCAAAGACCCAGCTCTCTTGAGAAGTCCATAAGGCTGCAAAAGATGGATGGAAAGAGACAACCAGAAGTAAGGTGGATGGATTTGATTACAGTTGCAATGGGAAGATGCACCATTGGAAGATCTGAAGGGCCAGGTTGGGGACAGATCATGCTGGAGAAAGTCGATCAAAGCTAAGAACCAACACCAACTTGATGGCATATAATTAACTAATCAAACAATGGGAAGGAAAGAAAAGAAGAGGATAAGCAACAGCAAGGTGGATGGGCTTGATTTCGGTGATTCGTACACCGCTGGAAAATCTGAAGGGCGAGGATGAGACAGATCATCCTGGAGAAGGTCTATCTATGCAGTTGCTAAAAATCAACACTACTTAATGGCACATAAGCAAACAATCACACATCCCAACATCTTCCTCATGCATTTCCTGAGCAGGGAGGCACTTGTATGAGCATCCTCTATAGCAGAGCTTTCCAAACTTTTCATGTTGGTGACACACTGTTTAGACATGCATCACTTTGCGACACACTCTTACAGCAGGGCACAAGGCAGGCACTAGGACCTGTGCGGAATCCTGGCAGGGCTCAGAGGCAGCAGCAGCCGCGACACACCCAGACACTACACCCGACACACTAACGTGTCGCGACACAGTTTGGAAAGCTATGCTCTATAGCATCTCTAAGCCATATCCCCGTTATGTAGCAACCTAGTTTTGCTTGCTAGTTCCAGAGGGCTTCATAGACAAAAGGCCAGACCAGTTATTATGCCTCTTTCCAAAAATGAATCTGTTTCTTAGGACAGCTTGTCTAAAGAAAGTCCACCACTCCACTCCAGGACTCCGCAATTCACAACTACAGGCTAAGCATTCAAACCAAGCAACGTGACAAAATATATTTAAGAGAACTTGTTTGAAATAATATGCTCTGCCACGGTACGATCTCAAGAAAGGAGGCAAATTTACTTTTAACAGTGCTGGTTAATTTGCTCATTTAAATTATGTGCAAAAGGGACTGGATTCTGATTTAACACAACTGGAGAGCTTTATTGCAGTCCAAGGTAATTTGGGTGGGAAAGCTCATTAAAATACAAGAGATACTACACACCCGAATCGTTTATCACCTCTAGGGCATAATAATTCTTTGAGTCGGTGAACAAAAGAGGGGATAGAGGAGAAAATGTGTTAAAAACACCAAACCAGAAAATCCTTCAGATAAAGCAACTTTCGTCCTGGGGTAAAAGGCAGAGCAGAGACCTAAACAAACTTTTGGTGAGAGAGATTTGCAGCATGTGCACAACAGGCTCACTGAAGGATAGCTGAACTATAGCTTACTCCATTAGCCTAGTCATCTGGGCCTGCCTGACCCAATGAGCCCTAAAGTAACCAGACTAAAACGTGGTTGGTTAATTTGCAATTTGATATGTTCTGCTTAGTCCTCCACAAGGGGTAGTGCTCTGTCAAACTCAGAACCAAAGCCGGGTTACTATTTTAACACCTGGACGGGAGACCATCTGAACTCTCAGGACTATAAACTAGTCTGGGAAGAAGGCCGGCGCAGACCACGTTTGTAACCCTGCCAGGAACATTGCCGTCACCAGGAGCTGAGTTTGATTTGAGGATGTCTTTATCTTTACATTAGGCAGAAAAGTAAGTTGGTTTCCCTCCTTGCAGAGGGTTGGATTAGATCAGTGTTTCTCAAGCTCAGCAACTTTAAGACGTGTGGACTTCAACTCCCAGAATTCCCCAGCCAGCATGGGAATTCTGGGAGTTGAAGTCCACACCTCTTAAAGTTGCTGAGCTTGAGAAACACTGGATTAGATGATCCTTGCGGACCCTGCCAAGGCTATGATTCTGTGAGATAGCCACTGAAAGACAAACAGTGAAGATGAACAAAAGGGAAATGATAGGGAGGGCGTAGAGGCCTCCCTTAAATGATGACAAGCAGACCTGTCTCAGGAAGGTTCAAAGGATATACACCACAAATTGGCAAGAGAAAAAAAAGGACCAGAGGAGTATCATAGAATAAAAAACAACTGCTTCGGGAAGTACATGAAGAAAGAAACCTACAGCCTACAGAGGGAGCTCTATGAAATCCATCCTGCGCAGCATTGGATTCAGTCTACTGTTGTTTATTAGGAATCCCGAAAGGTGCCTTACACGTTCTCCTCACTGACTAGTGTAGACTAGCCAAGATTTCACACAGAGGTCTTTGCAACACCTGATACATACAGTAGCCCCCACTTTTAAAGGAAAGTATCAGGATCTGAGTCCCAGCCTTTCTAAGTGCAAAACAGGCATCTCCCTCCCGCCCCCATTCCTTCCCTTTATTATTTATCATCCACTTACCGATGGCTCAGCTATTAACTCTGAGCAAGTACAGGTAGTCCTCACTTAATGACCACTCATTTAGTGATGGTTCAGAAGGTCGCAAGTTTGGAGGTTCAAGACCCTAGCCCCATGTGACGGAGTGAGCTCCCGCACTCGCCCCAGCTCTTGCCAACCTAGCAATTCGAAAGCATGCAAATGCAAGTAGATAAATAGGTACCACTTCCGTGGGATGGTAACAGCGTTCCGCGCGCGTCATGCCGGCCACATGACCATGGAAGGGTCTTCGGACAACGCTGGCTCTTCGGCTAACAAACGGAGATGAGCACCGGCCCCTAGAGTCGGACACGACTGTGCAGGAGAAACTTTACTTTTTACTTTACAAACTTACGACAGTGCTGAAAAAACCAACTTACAACTGGTGCTCACACTTACAACCGTTGCAGCGTCCCCGTGGTCACGTGATCACGATTTGGGCACCTGGCAACCAGTTCGCATTTATGACCATCGCAGCATCCCATGGTCATGCGATTGCCATTTTCGACCTTCCCAGCCGGCTTCTGGCAAGCAAAAGCAATGTGGAACTGAAATTCCGGTCTCAATTGTGGTCGTTAAGCGAAGACTACCTGTAATCTGTTTAATTACAACATGGGGCCCTCAAAAGCAAAACCAGAAATGCTTCTTCAGCCCCTTCTCAAATTTTTTCAGTGTTTGCAAACCTTTGACGCAAAATGCCATCAGAGCTTCATGCATTACTTACTGGTATCTAATGGGAGTTTGAGTGAACAGAGAAGGTATCAATCAATTCATTAGGGCTGGTTGTACATTTCATTAAACCAGGGCTTTCCAAAGTGCCGACACACCCGGCGGCGGCACACGCGCGCACGGCGGCTGCGCGGGGGGGTGTGCGGCAGCGCGCGCGCACGGCGGCGGGGGGCGTGCGGCGGCGCGCGCACGGCGGCAGCGTGGGGGGCGTGCGGCGGCGGCGCACGCACGGTGGCGGCGCGGGAGGGGCGTGCGGCGGCGCGGGGGGCGTGCGGTGGCGCGCGCGTGCATGGCAGCCGCCGTGCACGCGCACGCCGCCGCTTCTGGGTGGTGTGGCGACACACCACGCTGTGTGTGGCGACATACTTTTGTGTCGCGACACACAGTTTGGAAAGCTCTGCATTAAACAGTAAGGGAGCCGGCTGATTGGGGCCAGCTCTGCTCTATACAAATCTCACCAAGAGCCTTGTTGTTTCCTTGCAGACGTTTCATTGCCAAACTAGGCAACATCTTCAGTGCGAAACATCTTCAGCTCTCAAGCCATATACCCTGGCTTGTCCTGCCTGTGTTGGTGGGGGTCTTGTACTCTCCTTGGTAGTTCCTTGATTGGGTTGTTGTTTGCTGCTTGGTTGATTGACTGTGTTAATAGTTCCTTGATTAGGGTCTATTGTGAACAGAATAATATCCAACAAATAGTTCCTTGATTAGGGTCTATTGTGAACAGAATAATATCCAACAATCCGCTGGCCTCTCTCGCCTTCACCCAAGTCAGGTTCATGACTCCACTGTCAGTAAAGCAGTAGGGAAACATGGGATTTGTAGGAGAGCAGCAAGAGGTAGTGAGCCACTGTTCACCAAGAACACTAACTGCATCTTAAGTTCATCAAAAAGACCCTGGATAACTGTGGAGGGACCACCTGACTGAGCAGGTGAGAAGCACCTGTGCTCCTTCTTGGCCCTCCCATGTCATCAGGATGACCCAGCTGCCAATCCAACAGCAACGTCCAATCCAACAGCAGCGTTGGGCAGGAGGCGGGGGAGGAGGAGGAGGGAAGACAACAGATTAAGAACATGTGGTTCACTTAACGCCCACGGTGATTCGCTTAATGACTGCTGCAAAAAAGGTCATAAAATCAGGTCAGATTTGCTTAATGACCACTTCGATTAGCAACCAAAAATTTGGTCCCAATTGTGGTCATTAAGCGAGGACTACCTGTACAAACTTGCTTTCTTTTGAAGTTGCTTAACCTTTCAATGAATGTCCTAGCGTCAAATACCGATTCTCTGATCTTCACTAGCAGTAACTGGGCCTTAGAAGAACGGTAGTTAATCCAAATTCACAAAATACATCACTGGGGGTTTTCAGCTCATTAAATGCATGTTTATGTAACAGGACAGCAAAGTATGAAACATTCAGCAATTTACAGAAGAAAAACAGAAGAAAACATTGCCTCTTCACTATTATTAAATTGTTATTTAAAACAAGCATCTTATTTCTAGAAGAGCTTGACTTGCTAATTAATAAAGAAACAATCTTTACCATATTCCCTAGGCGCTGCAAGATTAAAAAGCCTGCTTTTGTTCTTGTGAAAAGATTGAAATAAAACTCTGTTTTAAGAGCCAGACCATTCTTCCTTGTTCTAAGAACAAGGAATCCCTCAGTAGCACTTGGAAAACCTAACAGTTTGTATACAGAGATAAAAACGTCAAAATAAAATAGTCCACGGGGGAAGGCATACTCGAGACACTTCTGAGAGTGACCTTGTTACATGCTTCCTGAATTTCTGCATTTCTGAGCAACAGGTCAGCCTGCTAGAGGAAGGCTGTCAAAAATATTGCTCCTAACACAGATTCTGTTCAAAGACGGGGGAAAAAAACTTCCCTCAGATTCATGCAAGCAGCATTGCGAGTTAGTGAGAAACATGGAGAACTAAAATAATATTTGTGGAGAATTGAGAGAGGGAAGGGAAGAAATCTCTAAACTATAAGGAGGTCTCAGCTGCACCAAAGTTCTGGAGGAACACTTTGTTCGGGCACACCTGCAGGTGCAGACACTTCACTGGGGCTGGCGTCGAACAGAAATGTTGAACAGTAATGGTTCTACGTTCCTGCCAAGGACAAAGTGGAACAGCCTTGGCAGCTATAGATGGCTGTTCCTAAAGTAAATGGCAGCAGAGGAACCCCAGTCTGTGTTGGGACCCGGTTGGGAATTTAGCTTTATTAATTTTATTAATTTATTTCATTAAATTTGTAATGGCCACCCACTACAGTAGATGCTGGGCGACTTTGTCACGGCAGCCTTATTTTCACTGCCTCTCCTCCGGTGACAAATTCAGGAGCAAATGAGCTGAAGACTGTAGGCATCCGGGACCCATGGGTGAGGTAAGATTGCTCCAGCCATTTTTTCCCCCTTAGACATGTAACACCCCGCCCCACCGCCAACCACTTGGTAAGAACCATATTAGTGTCACAGCAAGGGCTTTAGGATATCCCTCATTAAATTCACACAGGAACTGTCTTCTGGTGTGTCTTCTTCAAAGGCCTCCTTCTCCATTGGACAGGATGAAATCTTCCAGAAAAAGCCTTTCTGCCTTTTTGGCTTATTTTGCTTAGGTCTCATTCTCCATCTTTTGCACATGTCCATTCACATAATACATAGCATGAAACTGTCTGGCATTCTATGACTGGCATGGCATGCCAGTGACAATCTGCTGGCATTACTAGGATTACATATATTTAACCCATTCTAATAGTTGCACATCCCAAAAGGCTGGAGATGGGAAATATGAGGCTTTATGGGCTGTGCTGACAGACTATCACCATTGGGCTCTTCTTGAATTGTATGTATGCCAGCCCATTTCTTTAAGAGGTGCAGTACTAGGAATGAGCGTCTGAATGGGCTTTCAACTCCTCTCACAAACTCTGTGTGTCTTGTCCTGCAGACTGTAAGCAGGAGAGCAGGGATTGTCTTGGAACGGATCTTTGTAAGCAGCTCTGTGAGGGTGTACTGGGATAAAGAGCCAGATAAATACGTTTCATATAAATAATAAATACAAGAGTCACATGGATGATATTCTGGAGGTGACGGACTCGACCGTGGGGGAGCTGGGGATGGTGACGGCCGACAGGAAGCTCTGGCGTGGGCTGGTCCGTGAAGTCACGAAGAGTCGGAAGCGACTGAATGAATAAACAACAAACAAGAGTCACAGGGCACTGCAAATACCACCAATTAGTCTGTCTTCGCAGACAAAATCTGCCTTGAGCTAAGGCAGGACAGATCCACGGGCAGGTTCATGTTGTCTTCTTGGCCAGTCAGAGAAGTAGTTTACCACTGCCTTCTTCTGGATGTTTGTTCTACCTTCTAGTCTAGTCTCTGGGATTTCTAATGGATTCCAATCTAAGTCCCAAGCAGTCTAATCCTTCCTTTTTCAACATCAATGAATGCTGGTAACCCAGTAATTCCTTTTTATGTAATCCAGCAGATCTTTTTTGTCACCTGCTCTACTACACAATACGGAGCTCTTATGAAGGCTTTGAAAAAGATATTCAGATGTCATGATGTGTCTATGCCTACAAATATCAGAATTGTGCAAGCAATGGTATTCCCTGTGACACTCTGTGGAAGTGAAAGTTGGACTTTGAAGATGGATAGAAAGAGTCTTGACAATTTTGCAATTTTGAACGTTGGTGTTGGAGAAGACTCCTGAGAAAACCATGGACAGCTAAGAAAACAATGAATAATCAAACAATCAACCCAGAGTTCTCACTCAAGGACCAGGCTCAAATTATCCTACTTCAGACACATTATGAGAAGACCCAGCTCTCTGGAGAAGGCTCTAATGCTGGGAAAGGCGGAAGGAAAGAGAAAAACCAGCAGCAAGGTGGATGGACTTGGTTACAGTGGTGATGGGTGCACCGCTGGAAGACCTGAAGGACCAGGTAAGGGACAGATCGCTATGGAGAAAATCTATTTATGTGGTCGCTAAGTTGACACCGATTCCCACAAATGAATCAGAAAGCCTCTAATTAAGGAGTCATGGCTCATTAGCCAACCCGCATGGGCATAACCAGAAATTGGGTATTCTGACATTCTAACTGATACCAACCCTTTGTTGCAACCTCCATCAAGAAGCTGGGCTACAGAACTCTGAGTCCTAAAGGTTTGCCTTGAAATCTTATTCCCTATCCCCAATTCCGTCCTATGGGTACAGATCATGGGAAAAACACATTTGCTGGTGTGGTCCTGGGCTTGGGTTACCACACAGAGAAACTGCAGCTTTGTGCATGGAAGAACCACCTACCTGACCAAGTTCCATTTAATGCTTCTGTGATTAGAAAGAAAAGCTTGCCGAGGGAGGACTACTCTGATGAACAGCCAGCAAATTTCTTGTGGCATGATTAAACAAGCTAAAGACTTGCATTCATGGTATGAAAGCTGACGCCAAGACCTTCATACCATCTTTTAAGATGAATTACTGTATTTTTATTCATCTTCTTTTAAGAATGAATACATGACTCTAAATTGAGTACCTATTTCTTCTGCTGCTTAGGCTCACCCCCCCTTTTTTTCCTCCCCTCTCTGTTAACTCCTGATAGGAGGAGTATCTGCTCATTATAGTTACTGGCAGGGGAGTCTGCAGCCTATGGTCAAAAAAGTTAAGAGGGTGGACACGATGGTATGATTGAACCTCTGTCCATTTTTTGTGTGTGACTGCTTTATAGCCTGCAGACACTCCTGATTACTGGCCATTTATGAAAATACAGATTAATGAATGCCTAATGCTTACTGTAGGGGTGTGGTGGCTCAGCGGGTAAGACGCCAGGCTTGTCGATCGGAAGATCGCAAGATCGGAGGTTCGAATCCCTAGCTCTGCGTGACGGAGTGAGCTCCCGCACTCGCCCCAGCTCTTGCCAACCTAGCAATTCGAAAGCATGCAAATGCAAGTAGATGAATAGGTACCACTTCAGTGGGATGGTAACAGCGTTCCGTGCGCGTCATGCCGGCCACATGACCGGGGAAGCGTCTTCGGACAACGCTGGCTCTTCGGCTAACAAATGGAGATGAGCACCGGCCCCTAGAGTCGGACACGACTGCACAAATTTGCGGGGGGAACCTTTACCTTTAATGCTTACTGTGCTTACACCTACACCTCAAAGGATGAAATCTGACAGCCTGGTTACAACTCCCCAATTTCATTATCAAACACTCTGAACTGTTTAAACTGAACCCTCTGAACCCATGTGCTTATTCATCATCCTTTTTTTTCCTGGAGACAGAGAACATCAGCTCTCAATAGATACCAAGTCAATGTCTTATTAGAATAATGCCATTCTAGTTTGGGGAAAATGTTTGCAGGCATCCCCTTACCAGCCATTGCTACCACGGGCTTTCTCTTAAGCAAGTGATTCCCTCCAGTGTAAATATAAACCTACGCCTCGTAGCATAATCGTGTAGCTGTTTGTAAGTCCTTTAGCACAACAAAAGGCTGCAGAATCAGAATTTTAAAATGTCCATATTAAGTTACGACGCAGAAAGCAATGACATGATGGGTTGATAATGCTGCTTTTGGTAAAGTAACGTGTGTGCAGACCGACGCAATTTTTTTTCAATTCTGAAAAGAACTGGAAAAGAAAACCTCCTTATGAGCCTATTTAGTCTAACAATAGGAAGAATTTATTGGGAGCCATTTTATTTCCTGTTTGCCTCACCGAAATAATTCCTAACATTGAGTGGAAGGAGAAAATGGGGGCTGGAGCCCTTAATATTTATTTTCAATAACTCACTACATGCAATTCTATTACAAAAAGGTTATCTAGAAGAATATTTCAAATGAAACACATTACAGTGCTGTTGAGCAGCCAACTGTTAAGACATTCATAACGTGAGCTAAAATGAACTGCACAAAATTCCATGGGGCTTAATTCCTAAGTAAGCCTCCTCGGGGTTGGGCCCCAAGTTCACATTCAAGAGCCTGTTCTGTAAAATCAGGAGCCGGGAATAGCTTCATATGGGAAAAATAAGCAGGAGTTTGAGGGCTACTTCAGAAGAAAAAGTTGTTTACTCGTTTTGCTATCTCTAACCACAGCACTGAAGAGCAAACCATTTCCTTCAACTGCTCTGGGGCTCGGCAGAGGCAAAATGAAGCTCTGTGTTTCTCCTTAAGGGCAAGGGTTAGGATTAACCCTCCACATCCTGTGGAGAAGAACCTGGGGGGGACGGGAGTTGTGAGTGCCCGGCTGAATCTTCAGGAGGGCAAAGTGCTCCTCTGCCAGTGATGTTCCCATGCCTCTCCCCCCCCCCCCCAGCCCTGTTCTTAATACCCTTTGCAAGCTTAGACGTTGCCTCCTCATCCCATAACCACCCTTGGGATGAAGATCAATCTCCTGAAAATTCACTGAGCACTTGCTTGGTCAAGACTGTAGCCCTTGTATCCATGGCAAGGTTTGCGGGGGCAGGATTAGTTCTTAATTCCCTAGAAAGAAGCCGCCTGAATTTTTGCAGCTAGGAAGACAAGAGGCCCCGGCAACTGGGCAAAGGTTTACTCTGCCGCTATTGGGCAACTACAGTACGACTGTTAACAGGCCAGCTGCAACCAAGGTGGGCTTGGGAGATGTCCTATGAAGAGGCCTGCTAAGATAAGCCAATATCCTTCCAGGCCTGCATTCTGGGTCACACAGTGGCTCATCACATGGACAAGAGAGTGATTACCCTCTTCCGCTTCTACTCCCTAGCAGCCGACGTTTAAGGCTGCTAAGGACTACTTCAAGCCAGTTTGGTGTAGTGCTTAAGGCACCAGGCTACAAACCGGGAGACTGTGAGTTCTAGTCCCACCTTGGGCACGAAGCCAGCTGGGTGACCTTGGGCCAGTCACTCTCTCTCAGCCCTAGGAAGGAACCAATGGCAAACCAGGAGACTGAAAGTTCTAGTCCTGCCTTGGGCACAAAGCCAGCTGGGTGACCTTGGGCCAGTCACTCTCTCTCAGCCCTAGGAAGGAACCAATGGCAAACCAGGAGACTGAAAGTTCTAGTCCTGCCTTGGGCACAAAGCCAGCTGGGTGACCTTGGGCCAGTCACTCTCTCTCAGCCCTAGGAAGGAGCCAATGGCAAACCATTTCTAAAAATGCTATCTAGAAAACTGCAGGGACTTGATGTATTGAAAGCCAGTTTGGTCTTGTGGTGAAGGTGCTGGACTAGAAACCAGGAGACCGTGAGTTCTAGTCCTGCATTAGGCACAAAGCCAGCTGGGTGACCTTGGGCCAGTCATACCCTCTCAGCCTTAGGAAGGTGGCGGCAATGGCAAACCACTTCCGAAATCTGCAGGGATTTGTCCAGGCAGTCGCCAGGAGTCAAGACTGACTCGAAGGCACCAAAACAAAAAGGACTACTTCAAGCCTCTACAAAGTACTTCAAGACAACAAAATGCCAGTCATCAACTGTCCACCTACAACAGGCTCGAAGAACACCTACCTTCATCTAATTGTTTAGCCATTCCAACTGGCCGTAATGTAATTCTAATGTATACAAATTTGATTTGCACTATCTTTCCAGTTCTTCTGTTGCATAATATGCCTGTCAAAATATTGTATTTAATTCTGGTAGGGTCATTTCTATTTCGACATGGACTTGGTTGAATTTTTCACAGGGCTGGCCAGATGCCAGATTTGGCATTTTTCATCATTTAAGTCCTGTTATACGAAGATGTAATTCTATCACTTTCTCTATTTCCAGTTTATTTACTTGGTAAAGTTCAATATTAAAATCAATACTGAGTTGGTTATTAATTGAAGACATCATTAATCAAGTTCTCCAGGAAAAAAAAAAGTAAAAGCATAGCCAAAGGGGAGGAGTAAACACATTCTAAGAGGTGAATTTCAGATGTTAAATGTAATTACAGGGGGATGTTTTTAAATGGGGAAAGAATAATTGAAGAATTTTTTACACGTCATCTCAAATTAAAGGATGACTTTCAAATGTATTCACTGTATATAGAAAATGTTCTACAAGACACAATAGTGAAATCAGCCCACAGGAATCATTTCAAGCAATGCATTATCATCATCCTATTTGTTCGGGAGATCATCTGAAATTATTTTCCACCTACACACTTACCAGGGATTTGGGGAATTGTGGCCCCAACAAATCTAGAGGGTGCCATGTTGGAGAAGGCTGATCTACAGTATTCACGTACAAGCAAATAAATTAATTGCAGCTGTCTGACAGATTTAATATAACCAGAGCTTAATTCTGGCATCTTAATTTCCTTTTGAGCTGTCAAAGTAATCTATTAAAATAGAATCCAACTTCCCATCTGCAAAAAAGCAAGGTTTTTTCCTGAAGGAAACGTTACCCTTTTGATTACCACCTTGTTCACAAGATGGTTCTGCTCAAAGGAGTATTTTCCTTTGTACATGGTACATCCACATATGCGATACAGGATACAGTTCCGCTCAATGGATTTGGAAATGATTGCAACGGTACTGGGAAAAGTGCAGAAGACAACCAAAGCAACTAGGCTGTTCAAACACTTTCCTTTTGAGGAAAGGCTAGAATGTTTGGGCCTCTTTAACTCAAGAGAGAGATGAGTGGATCAAGCTGTATCAAAAACGAAACAGAAAAAGTCCTTCTCCCTGACCACTTTCTCAACATCATGCATGGCACAGAAAGTGGACAGGGAGAAGTCCTCCCACCCCCCTGGCCAAGTACTAGACCCAGGAATGATCCAATAAATCTGATTGGAAGGAGATTTAGAACAGACAACAGAAGGTGCTTCCTCACCTAACACATAATTAACCTGCGGAATCCATTACTGCAAGACACGCTGTCAACTATCTTGGACAGGTCTATCAAAGGCTATTAGTCTTGAAGACGCAATGTTCAATATTCCCTCCAGGTTGGGAAAATGTACCAGATGTGGCGAACAAAGAGCAGGAGAAAGGGCAGCTTCCTCTCCTTCTTGCAAGCGCATTGGAAGTATCTGGGCAGCTATTGTGAGCAACAAAATGTTGCACTAAGATGGGCCTTGGCCTGATCCAGCACAGCTAGTCTAAGATGGATGGATGGATGGATGGATGGATGGATGGATGGATGGATGGATGGATGGATGCCGAAGGAGAAAAAACAACCAAACAAATAAGTGATTTATAGGATTCAGTTTTGCTTATTTTGGACATTTAACATTGCTTCCATCTAGGGATATTGTCATAATGGTTATTTTTGAAGAGGCTTCAGGAAGCATGCAGGGACAGAATCCTGGATGTCTCAAATTAGCAAGCACGGCTATAAATATTCCATGTTTAAAGTGGACTCAGCTGTGTCGTCTCAGACCCAGACTTCGTTAGCAGGAAGCTTCCTGGTGAATGGACCAGGAAAGGAAGCAGGGTTTCCCATTCCCCTACCCTCACCTGCTTGTGATCAATATCCTTCAGACCTTCCCCCAAATGTCTGAACCACCATTAGCCCCTACAACTGATCTTAACCAGAGCCCTTTCCCCATCTATTTCCACCCCATTATCCTAATGCAATATTAGATTTCAAATGATCTCAACGAAAAAAACTGCCCTATGCCACAAATAGTGGATATTAGACCAAACACTCATTCCTATATAGCAGTATGTCTATGAAGGTTCTCAGTCATCCAGGTGGAACAGTCTGTGGCTTGAATCATGTCAACTGGATTTCTATTTTCTCAGTGGAAACGTTTCGCTCCTTATCCAAGGAGCTTCTTCAGTCTGAGCAAAGTTGGTAAGGGAATCCTAAATATGTTTCTAGGTAGCTGTGTGACCTTACACCTGGGGCTAGGTCATGGTTATATTGAGATGTTATTTTAAGTCCTTTTATCATCTAAAGGAGGATCGTTAAGATCACCATGCTGCTGTTGAGCTTGCGAAATGGTCTTAATCTTCCTAGGCACAGAAGACAAAGCAGGGAGGAAGATGGGGGAGAGATTGTGCCTGAGGCCCCCACCTCTATTCAAGGAAGGATTTTCCAAGTTGGCATAAATGGATTCCTTGACCCCTCTCTCAAACCACCTATCTTCTCTGTCTAAAATGTGGACATTAATGTCCTCAAATGAGTGTCCTTTTTCCTTTAGATGAAGATAAACTGCTGACTCTGGTCCTGTGGTGTTACTTCTCCTGTGTTGGGCCATCCTCCTGTACAAAAGTTGTTTGGTTATATAGCAGTGTTTCTCAACCTTAACAACTTTAATGGGTGGACTTCAACTCCCAGAATTCCCCAGCCAGCATATGCATATGCTGGCTGGGGAATTCTGGGAGTTGAAGTCCACCCATCTTAAAAGTTGCTAAGGTTGGGAAACACTGCTAGATACCCACAAAGAACAGATTTACAACTTCCTTTGAATCTAGTGTTTTGTCATAGAAAATCTGAGGAAATTGGACTGGGCATCCCAGGAGAAATTTCTGGCGATCCCCCATTTCCAGGGAGTACAGAGGGGATGGTTTGTTTGTTTGTTTGTTTGTTTGTTTGTTTGAAAATATTTACATAGCCACCCATATTGTAATAACAACAAAAGACTTATAGGCATAGCTTGTCAATAGCAGCATCTCTTTTTATGGAACAGGCCGCCTGAAAATTAGGCCGGCCCCATTGTCCTTTCCATTCAGAACCTCCTGCAGATTGACTCATTCCAGAAGGCCTATGGTAAGTGACAGAACACCCAGTCTGAAGGTTTTTAGGAAGTTTATGTTCTGTTGGCTTTGAAATGTTACGCATTTTTTCTCCTGCCGTGGACGTTTTATTTAAATGCTTGCGTTGCTATGAACCGCTGAGAGCTTCACAACTGCAGGAGGTAGAAGTGTGGCAAATAAATAAATGCAATTCCTCGATGCCTACAAATTGTAAGATTTTCAACTTCCTTCGTCTCAAGTGGTTGGTCATGAAAAACTGAGAAAACTAGGCAGTGTTCTCCAAGGATCCTACCATAAAAATGGAAGCTAATAAAAATCCTGAACATACTAATATGGAGCACAGCCCGGATCGCAGGTCTAGGCTACAGGAAAACCAAGTGTTGTTCTGAAGGCAAGAGTTTTATTTTTGGAATTATCATTCCTCATTTCACACACAGGATCTGAACCCAAAGACTTGCTCTGTCACAAATTAAGTGCTCAGGACAGTTAGTGCTACGTGCTGAGCTAGGCTAGCCTTAGGATACGCTGCGTGGCAGTGACACAAGGTGTGAAAAATCATTAATATTGAGATAATGATTATTAAGCATCTTGCCAAAAGACAACAAAGGGATGGCAGAAATATGTGCTCGTTAACTATTCTTCCTCCATTCTGAAAATGTGAATCCCCATTCTACAAATATCAAGCTTCTGCCTTCTATCAGCCATCTTTTCTGTCCCTCCCAAGATCAGGGAATTGGGGTACAAACATCTTTGAAGCAGCTAAATATGGATCATTCCTTGTTGTTGTTGTTCAGTCATTTAGTCGTGTCCGACTCTTCGTGGACCACAGCACGCCAGGCCTTCCTGTCCTCCACTGTCTCCCGGAGTTTACTCAAATTCATGTTTGTTACATCGGTGATGCTATCTAACCATCTCATCCTCTGCCGTCCCCTTCTCCTTTTGCCTTCAGTCTTTCCCAGCATCAGGGTCTTTTCCAGGGAGTCCTCTCTTCGCATTAGGTGGCCAAAGTATTTGAGCTTCAGCTTCAGTATCTGTCCTTCCAATGAGCAGTCAGGGTTGATTTCCTTTAGGATTGACTGGTTTGACCTCCTTGCAGTCCAAGGGACTCTCAAGAGTCTTCCCCAGCACCACAGCTCGAAAGCATCAATTCTTCGGTGCTCAGCCTTCCTTATGGTCCAACTCTCACAGCCATACATTACTACTGGGAAAACCATAGCTTTAACTATACGGACCTTTGTCCTTAGCCCCATTCAAATGTGGCAGAATTTGGGAAATGGGAAACGGGTCTGAGTACAAGTACTTACTAGATGATCTCTGCTTTCAAAGTATTAAACAGCATTCATTCTGGCTCTTGTTTTATACAAAGCTGAAATTTTCCACGTGCACATCTGCTCAAGCCCTCCTTCCCGAGATATTAGATCAACCCAAGGAAGGGCAAGTTAGCAGCAATCAGGCACATTTCACAAGAAAACTGCAAAAATTACATCTTAAATCTGTTTTTAATTAATCCGTTAATCAGAGCAATTAATAGATTAATGCTTCAAACTCTCTCTTGTAATTTGATAACTCAGCTGCACCCTTTCAAGTCGCAGGAAGCTTTTGGTAAATAGGGCGAGTTTAAAAACAAAGAGCTTAATAATGCACCCAAGTCATTTGGGTGCAAATAAAAGCCAAGTTATTAGCAGCATTTGTCTATTCGTTGCCCCTGGAGGGGGGGAGGCGGGGGGGAGGTTCTGTTTCAAGCGATTCGCTTCTGTTTAGCTAGGAGGGGTGAGCAACAGCCTCTTTGGAAATATCTTCTCAAGCCTTTGGTCTATCCAATTTGTCAGCTAACATAAAGCAGCACGCAAGTACAGCTGAAGTATAAAATAAACAGCACACATCCATGGCTCTAAATTGCTTTTAATATCACATTAGAGAGTGTAATTCTGCGTGGCTGAGAGCACAGCAGTGAAAGAAACAAAGCGCTTTCTGCTACAGCTTTGGGGTCTCATTTTCACATCAAGATGAACAGTGGGTGCCTCTCCACTTGGCTCATCTCGTGGCAAAAGCAGACAATCAACCCAATCGTTTCCATATTGCGGAAGATGTACAGCCACTGAAGCAAGCTTTTCCCTCCCTGCCTTTCTGAAGGACATATTCCCTTCGAGACCCGTCAGCCGCGGGCTTCCAGTGGGAATGGCGGACTGAACGGCTGTGCCCGCTGGTTCAGCGGGCAGAGCTGACAACACGGTAACTTTTTTGGGGCTCAGGCAGGTTTTCCTGAAGCCCAGAAACGTTCTCCAGATCAAAGAGAATACCTGGAATCATCCCATCTGTCCTCCGGACGGCTGCTTGCAGCCAGAAGATCGCAAACAGCGTTTCGCGCTCAACTGATGAGAGCTCCCGGGAGGCGGGGACGTCACCATTTCCAAGATTGGCCACCCCATTTCGAAATGACCAATTCCCGCACGGGGAATCCTTCATGGCTGGAAAAAAGATTGGTTTGGAAAGAAAGGGCTCTCGCTTAGCAGCAGAGTAAGCTGCTTGGAGAAGAACAGTTCATGTGCTTGGACCAAACGGTCACACCACCCATCTATGCTCTTCCTTGCTCTGGAGGAGGGAAAGAAACCAGTAGTTTCTTGGTGGCAACTCAAGAGCAGCACTCAGCAACGACATGCATGAAAAGCAGAGAGGGGCTTTTGTAAGCCCTGCTTGGTGGCAAGGTTCTACCCCTGCTTTTTCCACAAGAAAACGGGGGTATAACTTGGCATAAAGAAATTGAGAGGAATAGAAGCTCCTAGAGAAAGAATAGCGATGGCCCCATTCATCTGAATCTCCTCCCGATATAAGGGCACATACAGAATACTTTTGGATCAGGCAATATAGACTGTCACCACCTATCTTGATGCTGAAGAACACTAAGTCATGTTCTTCAGCATTAAATAAGATGTCCTCCATCCCCTTAAAGTAAAGGTTCCCCCCACACAGTTGTGCAGTCGTGTCCGACTCTAGGGGCCGGTGCTCATCTCCGTTTGTTAGCTGAAGAGCCAACGTTGTCCGAAGACGCTTCCGCGGTCATGTGGCTGGCATGACGCGCGTGGAACGCTGTTACCTACCCACCGAAGTGGTACCTATTCATCTACTTGCATTTGCATGCTTTCGAACTGCTAGGTTGGCAAGATCTGGGGCGAGTGCGGGAGCTCACTCCGTCACGCGGGGCTAGGGATTCGAACCACCGAACTTGCGATCTTCCGATTGATCGACAAGCCTGGCGTCTTACCCGCTGAGCCACCACGCCCCTTCCATCCCCTTAGCCTGGTTAAAAAGCTGGAAGTCTTCTGGGCAAAGGAGGACTGGTAGCTCCAGCTTAGTCCACTGAAGGCTGCAAAATCTGCTGCAAAATCTACTGCAGTGGGACCTTGGTGCCAGCTTTCAGAGGAGGAGAAAAGAATCATGAACACCCTCACCCATGAGGATATTCTCCCCTCCCCTTTTCTGAATCCAACCAAGTTGCTAAAAAAGAAACACTTTGTCAGGGAGCATAAACTCTTCCTCCTCTCTTCTCAAACAGATGGAAGAATGGACCGTTTTGTTTCTTCTCTGCAACCTGCTGCATTTTTACAGTAGGCAGGGAGAAAGAAGTGCTTTTTCACTGACCAGTGCCGAAGTCAAGGGAGCTGCCCACTCTACATGTTCCTCTGAGCAACTCCACCTCCACAAGTATGCAGAGTATGAAAGAGAAGATGTGACCATCTTAACCAGCTCCAGGTTGTGAAAATGCAGTTCCTCATAGAAAAGTTGCCCTCCCTACTTTTAAGAGGGCTAAGAGCTGAGGAAGTGAAGGTCCTCCTCTGCTGACCTTTCATGCACTATAAGCATCACCGGTAGGACTTCTCATAGGAGGCCATCAACTGAGGAGCAGCAGCTGATGAGCTGAGAAACTTTTGGGAGTCCCTTCCTCGATGCACTCTAACCCCCCTTGTAGGATAGTCTGTTACCTTCCTGAATTCAAATGAACTTTTGGAAGAATTCAACCTTCAGCTGATTCCGTTCATGTTCCTCCTTCGGGGTATGTTTTACTACTTCATTAGTTTCATTCTTTCAAAAGCTAGCCAAGAATACTCATTTTGTGAAGAGCAGGATAAAGCACTACAATTTTGCCTAATATTTAGCAATTAGCATTTAAATGGACAAGCAGCCTACACTTTTAACTCGGCCTTTCAAGTGCAGTATAGGGTTAAAAATACCGGCTTTATTCACAGGCAAGTTGCCAGCATTATCAAAATAATTAACCCTAAGTGTCTGATGACACCACATTAAACTAAGTATTACAAGGAAGCATTGCAGGGTGACTCTGCCTTCTAACCTTGTGTTGAAAGCTCCAACTAGCCACGGTTCTTCCCAAACACTCCGCTCTTATTCCCTGCAGCATGGATTTTCCATTTTTCTTTTCCAGCAGAAAACCATTACTCTTTGGTTACTGAACATTCCCCAGCCCTCCCTGAGATCTTCAGAGAAAGAACAGCTCCCTTAGGTCCAACTAAGGAGGAAGTGGTTCCCTGAAGTCCTCTTGGAAGGAGGAGTGGTAGTAAAACAAAATAATAAATAATAACTTTCCGGACTTTTGCAAGCTCAGGGGATTCTGAGCAAGCCGATATTTATTTTCTTATGTTGCAATGGCCGTGTTTTGGATCCAAGCCTGCTGACATTCATTGTTTGAGCTTGCTATTAAAGGGAGTAAATGCTACTGCTCCAGCAAGGGAGATGGTTACCTTGTCGTGGTGCTGGAGCTTGAGCACCTCAATGAAACCATGAGCTAAACCGCGAAGGGACACCCAAGACGGGAAGGTCATGGCAGACAGGTCAGACTAAATACGATCCCTGGGGAAGGTAATGGCAACCCACCCCAGTATTCTTGCCATGAAAACTAAATGGATCAGTACAACCAAAGATATGTCGGTATACCATCGGAAGATGGGACTCCCAGGTCGGAAGATGGTCAAAATGCTACTGGGGAGGAAGAGAGGATAAGTTCAACTAGCCCCAGATGTGATGACGCAGCTAGCTCAAAGCCGAAAGGACGGCTAGTGGCCGACAGTGGTGAACTGGTGGTGAACGACGAATCCGATGTTCTAAAGATCAACACACCATAGGAACCTGGAATGTAAGATCTATGAGCCAGGGCAAATTGGATGTGGTTATTGGTAAGATGTCAAGATTCAATATAGACATTTTGGGTGTCAGTGAACTGAAATGGACTGGAATGGGTCACTTCACATCAGATGACCACCAGATCTACTACTGTGGACAAGAGGACCACAGAAGAAATGGAGTAGCCTTCATAATTAATAATAAAGTGGCTAAAGCAGTGCTTGGATACAATCCAAAGAACGATAGAATGATCTCAATTCGAATTCAGGGTAAGCCATTTAACATCACAATGATCCAAATATACGCCCCAACCACAGATGCTGAAGAAGCAGAAGTAGATCAGTTCTATGAGGATCTGCAGCACCTACTGGATAATACACCAAAAAGAGATGTTATTTTCATTACAGGAGACTGGAATGCTAAGGTGGGTAGTCAAACGACACCTGGAATTACAGGCAAGCATGGTCTGGGAGAACAAAATGAAGCGGGACATAGGCTGATAGAATTTTGCCAAGACAACTCACTGTGCATAACAAACACTCTCTTCCAGCAACCTAAAAGACGACTTTATACATGGACTTCACCAGATGGTCGACATCGAAATCAGACTGACTACATCCTTTGCAGCCAAAGGTGGCGGACATCTATACAGTCGGTAAAAACAAGACCTGGAGCTGACTGTAGTTCAGATCACGAGCTTCTTATTGCAAAATTTAGAATCAGACTAAAGAGAATAGGGAAGACCCACAGATCAGTTAGATATGAGCTCACTAACATTCCTAATGAATATGCAGTGGAGGTGAAGAATAGATTTAAGGGACTAGATTTAGTAGATAGGGTCCCAGAAGAACTATGGACAGAAGTTCGCAACATTGTTCAGGAGGCGGCAACAAAAAACGTCCCAAAGAAAAAGAAAACCAAGAAGGCAAGATGGCTGTCTGCTGAGACACTGGAAGTAGCCCAAGAAAGAAGGAAAGCAAAAGGCAACAGTGATAAGGGGAGATATGCCCAATTAAATGCAAAATTCCAGAAGTTAGCCAGAAGAGATAAGGAATTATTTTTAA
Source organism: Charina bottae (assembly GCA_023362775.1). Taxonomy (NCBI): domain Eukaryota; kingdom Metazoa; phylum Chordata; class Lepidosauria; order Squamata; family Charinaidae; genus Charina; species Charina bottae. The sequence continues at coordinate 4,731,873 of JALMGJ010000006.1, read as the reverse complement.
ACAAGCAACATGAGGAAGTGGAAGAAGATAATAGAATAGGAAGAACAAGAGACCTCTTCCAGAAAATTAGAAATATCGGAGGTAAATTCCAGGCAAAAATCGGTATGATCAAAAACAAAGATGGTAAGGACCTAACAGAAGCAGAAGAGATCAAGAAAAGGTGGCAAGAATATACAGAAGATCTGTATAGGAAGGATAATAATATTGCAGATAGCTTTGACGGTGTGGTCAGTGAGTTAGAGCCAGACATCCTGAAGAGTGAGGTTGAATGGGCCTTAAGAAGCATTGCTAATAACAAGGCAGCAGGAGACGACGGTATCTCAGTTGAACTGTTTAAAATCTTGCAAGATGATGCTGTCAAGGTGATGCATGCCATATGCCAGCAAATTTGGAAAACACAAGAATAGCCATCAGATTGGAAAAAATCAACTTATATCCCCATACCAAAAAAGGGAAACACTAAAGAATGTTCAAACTATCGAACTGTGGCACTTATTTCACATGCCAGTAAGGTAATGCTCAAGATCTTGCAAGGTAGACTCCAGCAATTCATGGAGCGAGAATTGCCAGATGTACAAGATGGGTTTAGAAAAGGCAGAGGAACTAGAGACCAAATTACCAATATCCGCTGGATAATGGAGAAAGCCAGGGAGTTTCAGAAAAAGATCTATTTTTGTTTTATTGACTATTCTAAAGCCTTTGACTGTGTGGATCATAACAAATTGTGGCAAGTTCTTGGTGGTATGGGGATACCAAGACATCTTGTCTACCTCCTGAGGAATCTGTATAACGACCAAGTAGCAATGGTAACAACAGACCACGGAACAGCGGACTGGTTTAAGATTGGGAAAGGAGTATGGCAGGGTTGTATACTCTCACCCTACCTATTCAACCTGTACACAGAACACATCATGCGACGTGTTGGGCTTGATGAATCCAAGGCTGGAATTAAAATCGCTGGAAGAAACGTTAACAATCTCAGATATGCAGATGATACCACTTTGATGGCTGAAAGCGAGGAGCAGCTGAGGAGCCTTATGACGAAGGCGAAAGAAGAAAGTGAAAAAGCTGGGTTGCAGTTAAATCTCAAAAAAAAAACCAAGATTATGGCAACCAGCTTGATTGATAACTGGCAAATAGAGGGAGAAAACATGGAGGCAGTGACAAACTTTGTATTTCTAGGCGCAAAGATTACTGCAGACGCTGACTGCAGCCAGGAAATCAGAAGACGTTCACTTCTTGGGAGGAGAGCAATGACAAATCTTGATAAAATAGTTAAGAGCAGAGACATCACGCTGACAACAAAGGTCCGCATAGTTAAAGCAATTGTATTCCCCGTAGTAACCTATGGCTGCGAGAGCTGGACCATAAGGAAGGCTGAGCGAAGGAAGATAGATGCTTTTGAACTGTGGTGTTGGAGGAAAATTCTGAGAGTGCCTTGGACTGCAAGATCAAACCAGTCCATACTCCAGGAAATAAAGCCAGACTGCTCACTTGAGGGAATGATATTAAAGGCAAAACTGAAGTACTTTGGCCACATAATTAGAAGACAGGATACCTTGGAAGATGCTGATGCTAGGGAAAGTGGAAGGCAAAAGGAAGAGGGGCCGACCAAGGGCAAGATGGATTGATGATATTCTGGAGGTGACGGACTCGAACATGGGGGAGCTGGGGATGGCCGACAGGAAGCTCTGGCGTGGGCTGGTCCATGAAGTCACGAAGAGTCGGAAGCGACTGGACGAATAAACAACAAAAAAAATGCTACTGCTAGGTTCCAATATCACATTGTTTCCTTGCTTTTAGCTTGATGAAGTATGTGAACACAGCTGTGGTTTGTAAACCATGACTTGCATGAACTGATAATTCTAGTTTATTCAGAAATCATCGTTAAACAAACCAGGATGTAGCACAGAGCTTTCCAAACTGTGTGTCAGGACACGTTAGTGTGTCGGCTGCAGTGTCTGGGTGTGTCACGGCTGCTGCTGCTGCCTCCGAGCCCTGCCAGGATTCCGTGCAGGTCCTAGTGCCTGCCTCGTGCCTTGCTGCCTCCAAACCTGCTGTGATTCCGTGCAGGTCCTAGTGCCTGCCTTGTGCCCTGCTGTAAGAGTGTGTTGCGAAATGATGCCCTGTTGTAAGAGTGTGTCCCAAAATGATGCATGTCTAAAAAGTGTGTCACCAACATGAAAAGTTTGGAAAGCTCTGATGTAGCATAAGGAATATACCTTATCACTCTAAGTTTATAGAGAGAGAAATGAACTGCAGAATTTATACCTTACCTTTCTGCTTAGACAAGCACTTGTGATGTCTCACAAAATAAAAAAAAATTATACTAGTAATATTGAAATCATAACCAAAAGTCCTTGATGGGCTTTCCAAATGCTAAGAGGAGGAGCCAATGCAGATCTTTCCTTAACTTGGAAGCAGCATGGAAAAATGTCTTTCCCCTGGACTAGACAGATGTTAGAGCCATTGAGAGCAGGGTTATCTTCAAAGGGGATCTTAATGGGCAGACAGATTCATAATGGGCGAGACGCCCCTTAGATACTCAGGATCTAAGCCATTCAGTGCTTTCCAGGTCAATGCCAACACCATCCATCCATCTACCTTTATATATGTCTATGAAGGTTCTCAGTCATCCAGGTGGAATTGTCTGTAGCTTGAATCATGTCAACTGGATTTCTGAATTGGATAAGAACTGAATTGGATAAGAACTGAATTGGATAAGGAGCGAAACGTTTCCACTGAGAAAATAGAAATCCAGTTGACATGATTCAAGCTACAGACTACCTTTATATACTACCACATTCCAACTTGGATTCATGATGGTGTACAACAAAAACCAAAATAATTATAATAGTAATAATACAGACTGAATCATCCTTAACATTGCTATAAAATACTACTTCTACTACTAATACTAGTAGTAATAATAATGTGTGTACAAATATTCTCTTCGAATGTGTGTACAGTCTGGTATCCAAACAGTGTCTATTTAAATGTTTATAGTAATATGCAATCTATTAAAACTGTGCCTGTTAATCCACTGGCAAGTGGTACAGAGCTTTCTGTCTAGATATATGTGGTCCCTGTACCTTGGGGAGATAAGTAAAATGGCTGACACTGCAGATGTCTATTCATTCTATCCCCATAACACAACACATAGGTTGCACTAAAAGAAAGTGACTAGCCCAAAGTCACCAGTGAGTTCCCACAGCTGAGGATGAACTTCAACCTGTCTCCCCTGGCCCAGTCCAACTCCTGAACCTCTGCGCCAGACTGGCTTTCAGTGACATTTTAACAGTCCAGGGATGTAACCAAGGTATCAGTCATTGCTGCCACCTCAACTGGCTCAAGAAGGGTCATAGTGGGTGCACTAACTTTACCTTGTAGAAGGGTGCCTTTCCTCACCTGCAGACTCAGTGACGGTCAGCCCTTCATGGTAGGCCAAGTCAAGAAACAGACACCACAGGGATTCTAGGAATGCCATTTTATTGGTGTGGAGTCCATTAACAGGACCTTGAAAGCCCTCCAAAATTTTTACTACAAAAGGTCAAGGTGGGGCAGTACTGAGTCTCTTGGTCATGCTTACGCCTTTCCAAGACTGAGCAACCATTTTGCTTCTCACACTTCCTTCTCAAGGCCAGAGCTAAATCCCTCTACAAATGACAGCTGAGGATTAAGGAACATTCCTAGACTATGTAGGCAAGCTCTTCTACAGCTGAATCTCCATTCCCAAGTCTGGTTTCCTAGTTACTTATACCTTACTTGGATTTAATGTCAGCTTGATCCCAGCTTGTTACTCAAGCACATGTCTCAGAAACTGAATGTTTAAGACTGGCCTGTAATTGCAGATATCCCACAGATCAAGGAAAGATGTCCATGATGGAATGCCTAACAGACCTTGGGAACACAGCAGAGCCAGCAATTCCGTTAAGGGAAGAAACAAGAAACATTACAGAAGGGAGGGGGAGCATGAGAAAGAAAGTAACTCTGCCTTAATTACACTAGGTATAAATTGATCTGGATAATTTCTTTGATGGGCTTCAAGATTCTGTTTCGCAACTCTACTAGCAATAAAGATGTTTCCAGAATTCCATGTGTTCTTGTTTCCCACATGTGCCAACCTTGCAGGGTTTGACAGTTACCAACAGACAGCCTAGGGGAACATATCCTACCTGCAAGAAAGCATTGCTCAACCCCCTTAACTATAGAGCCAATCCCACCCTGGTCAACTTAATCAATCATAAAAATATGACAGCCCACATCTCTCCACACACCTTGTCCCCATTCTCAAGATCTACAAGCTGAGAAGAATCCATAATAATGAGGATAGCAGCTGGTGAACTTATCCCAAATGGAGGTGGATCTGACCAACTTTATCCACCAAAAAAATAAAATGATGCAACAAGGCCATAGTAAGCCCTGACTGTTCCACCTGCATAACCCCTTGGTGAAGGAGATGCCCCACAGAATGGGAAAGTCATGCCAACCTGTTCTATGTGGCCGCAGTGGAGGTGGAGAAGAAAATTGTGAAGAGGACCTGAGTTCTTCTCCCCTGCTCTAGGATGGTTGGATCTGGGCAATGCTGCTATTCCAAAACCTAGTTTTCTATCTTTTGCTGGGCTAAGAATGCTACAGTATACACCAAGTGTGTCTTTTTCAGAAAAAAGTTGGTATTAACATGGCAAAAAACCAACAACGTCTATGCTCACAACTGTATAAAAACATTTCTGCTTTATCTGTCAACTGCACAGTAACTGGAGGAAATTTCTATATAGTATGGATCCACATTCAGTAAAAACCAAAACAGAGCATTTCCGAGATAGGTCAGAGAGCGTGAAATTTAATTTTGAATAATCCACCTGAGACCAGGGACGCTCATAATACAGAATTCCTTATTTTACAATGGTATTGAAACAAAAATGGTACTTCAACTGTTGCTTCAAGAAGAAAATAGAGCAAACAAAATTATCCAGCAATAACTCTAATCAAGACATCAATTAGGAAGGCTGTTCTTCATCACTCATGTTTCAGCGGTTCTTTGCATTTTCCTATCTACGTGGTCTTTGTATAAATCTGAATATATGCCTACCTTGTTGCTATGATCTGGGATGAACAGCGATCATTTGCCTGCCGAGCAGAGACACAATCTCGGCAACCTCACACTTATAATCTTAGCTCCTACAAGTAGCTTTGCCCTAAACAATAAGTAGAGAATGGTTTTCATACAACAGCTTCCCTGTATAACTGCCACAACATAACACGATATGCTATGGTTTGTTTTCCTGAATAAACAAGTTTCTGGGTCAGACATACTATTAACTCTCAGTCCCCTATCTACAGCTCTGAGTAGATCCAAATCACTGCCATCGAAATTCAGTAGCAAAATGGCCAGATTTCAACATGTGATTTCAGCCCCCACACGAGGTTGGGTTCCTTGGGGCAGTTCTACAGCATGACATCTGTCCCAATAAACCAGAATGAGGGTAAGCATGGCACTGGCCTTCTACCCATACAGATGTTTTACTGATGCTTTCTGCAAAGCCAAGCATATGAAAGGCTTTTAAAAAAAATTAAAGTTCTGGGCCATTTGTTATCAATGACTTATCTTCCATATACATTTGTTCTTTGCTCTTGCAGTACAAGGGCACCCAGATAAGGTAGCGATTAAAAGTTACATTGCCAGCAGTTTTAAAAAATCTGAGGACGGTATTTCGCCACATGGTACATCTCCATTCCTTTAGAAGGGCTTCAGAACCATGCAACAAGGAGGAACAAAGATGATGCCAAGTCCCGAAAGGCTGGCAAACTCAAGAAATGAGAAACATCTGGATTTCTGGTAACATCTTTATTACTAACAAGGTAACGGAACAGAATCTTACCAAAGTAATTCTCCAGAATGACTTATAAAGTAAAGGTAAAGGTTTCCCCTGCACAGTCGTGTCCAACTCTAGGGGCCGGTGCTCATCTCCGTTTCTTAGCCGAAGAGCCAGCGTTGTCCGAAGACGCTTCCGCGGTCATGTGGCCGGCATGATGCGTGCGGAACGCTGTTACCATCCCACGGAAGTGGTGCCTATTTATCTACTTGCATTTGCATGCTTTCGAACTGCTAGGTTGGCAAGAGTTGGGGCGAGTGCGGGAGCTCACTCCATCACATGGGGCTAGGGTCTCGAACCGCCGACCTTCCGATCGACAAGCCTGGCGTCCCCTGGACTCAAGAATCTCTTCTGCAATGTCCCTGTCTCCTCCCTTAACTCTCTTGCTGCCTCCTGTGTTCCCAAGGTCTGCTTAGGCATTTCATCACAGATGGTGTGTCAAGGACACAGGGACATGCACACCATTGGTCAAATAAATTGTCCAGCTTCATAAAGGAAACTATGCTCTCTCTGATCAGTCAAACACATTCAGCATTAAAACTGAGTTTTATCACCATGAAGTTATCCTAAATTAACATCTGTCTTACTCATGTTTTCCAGGCTCAGTCTACAGAACCTTAAACCAGTCCATTTTCATTCTTCAACAATAAAGAAGCCCTTCTCCGGATCTTCCTTTAACAAATAGGTATTTCAAATGGCTTCGTTCTTAGATTACACACCATCTTCCATTCTTACCTAAACTCCAGCCAGCTTTTACAGTCCCCAGGACACAGCTGACTCGGAGAAGGAAAACGAGAAGGGGTGCAGCAAGTATCAGTAGGAACTTGTCTGCCCAGAGACAGCACAGGAATGTAATTTTCAACAAAAAAAAACCCAGTAACCACTTGCAAGAGGTTTAACGAACACTCCATATTATTTCTGTTTAGGACCATCAACATGCAAGATATTTTACAAACATACAGAAGGAGAAGATCCATGTCTCAAGGAGTTTAGATCTGACAAACAGGGAGAAAAAAAAAGTTTAGGCGCACTGTGGACGCTGCTCTTGACAAATACCGTGCCAGGAAAAGATGTTGAGAAGGGATCAGAAGAGAGGTGTTTTATTACATTATTATATGAAAACAACATTTATTTTAATAATATGCTATTTCTCACCCATCCCGCCCTCTTAAATGAAAAACCAGTACTTTGAAACTATGGCAACTGCGCTCAACTGCATGAGCCTGTCTCCTTGAATATTAAAAGCCTTATTATAAGAAGACTACATTGAGATGTTATTCGGTGTGTCACTAAGCTGGTGCTATTCAGATATGCCTGTCTGTACTTCCAGTAACAGCCGGCCAAAAATTCTGTAAATTGCAGACCAACAATATCTGGAGGTCACCAGGTTGGGGAAGACTAAGTGACCTGGGCACAACATGGCTTACAGATTTTTTTTTCTCCTAATGATGTGCAGGAATCTTAAAGGCATCAGAGACTGCAGTTTTCATGATACCATTCTCTAGAGCAGTGTTTCTCAACCATGGCAAATTTAAGCTGTGTTGACTTCAATTCCCAGATCTCCCCAGCCAGCATGGCTGGCTGGGGAATTCTAAGAGTTGAAGTCCACTCAGCTTAAAGTTGCCAAGGTTGAGAAACACTGCTCTAGAACATCCAGACTTCTGCTGGCTGGCTCTTCTGCAGATTGGAATTTAAATTGATTGTACGGTATTAATCCCAATTATGTGTTGGGGCGGAGCTTTCCAAACTTTTCATGTTGGTGACACTCTTTTTAGACATGCATCATTTCGCGACACACTCTTACAGCAGGGCATCATTTCGTGACACACTCTTACAGCAGGGCACAAGGCAGGCACTAGGACCTGCACGGAATCACAGCAGGTCTGGAGGCAGCAAGGCACAAGGCAGGCACTAGGACCTGCGCGGAATCTCAGCAGGTTTGGAGGCAGCCAGGCACAAGGCAGGCACTAGGACCTGCGCGGAATCCTGGCAGGGCTCGGAGGCAGCAGCAGCAGCCGCGACACACCCAGACACTGCAGCCGACACACTAATGTGTCCCGACACAGAGTTTGGAAAGCTCTGTGTTGGAGAGCTGTAAGCTGCTCCAAGTTAGTGGATTGGAGCAGCCTATCATCTCTGCCCATAAATAAATAAAGGCCCAGGAATGCGTCAGGTTGGTGAAAATTGTTCTAGAGATCACAGCAGGTTCACAGGCTAGCTGGTGGGTAGTCATGTAGATTTTTAAGAATTAAACATTACATTGACCCAGAAAACTCCATGGAAAGTGTGGATCAGAACGGTAGTATCAATATGAAAAAAGACCCCCCCACACACACACAATGGGCAGAAGCTTCTAAAATTCAGAACAGCTTTATACTATGGAATAATGATAACCAAACGTGTAGCAATTTCAACCATGAAGATTTCTGATAATATCAGCCTCCTGTTTAGGCCCAGGGCAAAAGCAAGATCGTTGCCCTACAAGCTATGCATACCAGTTGACTGTCATCTTGATGATGACGATGATATAATCCATTTCTTCCTACAGTCAAGCATATTAACGACTGCTCTGGCAGCCAACGTAACACACTCCAGATGTTCCAAGTGGGAGCCCTATAGCTGTAGGCAAAAGTTTAGACACCCCTGTCAAATGGTATGTTTCAATGAATGGTACATAGTTAAACATGACATCTTTCTGCAAATTAGAATGCCTATTTACGGGCAGTTGGTATATTTCAATGAATCCCTAATAAACAGAAATAATCATCTGACCAGAAGTGCGTAAACCATTGCATACAGGGGTGTATACACACACACACACACACACCAAGATATTCCAAATTATTTTAGATGTGCTAAGAGCTTGACATTCCCAGAGTCTTTAAATGTTTTAATTTTTCAATCGTGTTTAAATATTTTATTCATTTTACGGGTGTTTCCCAAGTGGCGTAAGAAAGCTGCTAATAATTGTAAGTCGCCTAAGCCTCCTTTGCTATGTGGAATTAGCTAGCTAAGGTTTCATTCTATTACTCAAATGCTCTAGTTCTATACTCCATGGAGCCCTCCGGATATATTAAGATCAGAGAAGCGGGATGGAAAGCTTACTTTTCCAAGGAATTTTTTCCACTCCAATGGTAAAAACAATGCAAATTTTCCAATACAAATTATAACCACGTGCAGAAGGTAATCAACATCATAAGAGTTGGAAGAGACCAGCAGAGGTCATCTAGTCCTCCAACGCAGACTGAAAACTACCCTGTGTACTTTAAGCCTAAACTGCATAGGAAAAATGTCCCAGTTCCTCTTGCTGCACAATGGGAAGGAGCTGTCAGGGAGATAACTGGCGAAGGAGGAGGGGGCTCCCTCCAGGGGGAGAAACGCATGCGCAGTACTGAATCGCTTTGCTTCCCTCCCAAAGCAAAGCTAAAGAAGGCTAAAGGAGGCCCCGCCCTGATTTCTTGGGCCCTTTCTCTGAGCATTAGCAGTTCGTTTTAGTGTAGCTGGATTCTGTCTAGTAGAGTAGGACAATAAAACATTAGAGCTTCAGCTCCAAGTCTCAGCGTGTTTTCCTTCACTCGAAGTGAGGACAGGAGCTGGAAACGTCACGCAGATTAGCGTGGAGTATGAATGTGTGGGGGCATTTCTACTTACTGCTTGGGTGTGCGTACCACTGGAGGGCTAGCCACAGAGCATGAGACCCGTGCACGTGAAGATTTTGACCACTGCTAAACTTACTTGGACAGTACAGCAGGATCCTCTGAAAGACTATTAATCCATCCTCAGAGAAACTGGTCCCCTCTAAGGGATCATAAACTCCTTGCTTGACTTGACACCCTCCTACTAAAGCATTCAGTCTTGGAGTGAACAGAGGGGCCAGCAAGCTGATTAGCAAGCTAGTTAAGGGGGTGTGTGAAAATTAACTAGGTGCATCAATGGTTCAAAAATATATTCAAACAGTATTCGTTCACAGTTCCGTCTCTCTCAGCCCAACCAAATAGACCAAACCAAGAAATCAACTGCACGAGAAGGCTAATACTACTTTTATTAATATTGGCTATAGTAACAGAATCTTGCAAGTCTGACTGTGCTTTAATCCCTGCCCCCCCTTATAGTCATGTGAATTAGGGAAGTGTCTGCCTGAGTTGCTCACACACACCTTCATCTTGTTCCAGACTTCAGCCAAGTTTTTTCCCCTTGTTGCTTTAGTAACAAATCGGCCTATCTCTGTTAAGATCCTCTTCTTAACTCTACATAATCAAACTGAAGAGAGATACCAAACAGGTGCTGCACAAATCAGCCCTGGACTCTCTTCAATATTTGTATTAATTACTTGAATGAAGAGATGGAGGGAATGCCTATTCAATTTGCAGGTGACACAACATACTTAATATCCTAGAAGGCATAAATACAATTCACAATCTTGGTAGGTCAGAGAAATGGACTGAAAAATAATAGGGGAAAAAATTGCTTATGAAGACAAATGCAAAGTTTTTCAATTAAGTTATGGAAATCAAATGGACAGGTATCAGATGGGTACCTGATAGTACCCATACTATCAGATAGTTTAATAATGGTACTTGTGAAAGAGAACCATTGGAAGAGTGATTGCAAACCAAAATACGAGTCAGCAGTGTGATATGATTGCAAAAGAGGCAAATGGAATTGTAGGCGTCATCAACAGAAATGTAATTTCCAGATGCCTGGACATCTATGTTCTACTTCAATCTGCTTTGGTCAACTCCACGTTGAGTGTTAGATCTAGTTCTGGGCATCATACTTTAAGAAAGATTAAAGTAAGCAGACAGGCTCAGAGAGGAGTAAGGAGGATGACCAGGGGATTAGAAACTAAATCCTAGGGAGACACTGAAGGAGTTGGGCATGCGAAGAAAAGAGATATGAGGTGATACGATAGCAATCTTCAAATACCTAAAAGGATATCACACGCTACAAAGTTAAGATTTGTTCCCCATCATTCCAGAGTGCAGGAATGGAATAATGTCTTGCAGTTAGAGGAAGACATAGTGCAACTAAACATTAGAAAAAACTTCAGTAAGAGCAATTCAATGGGGGCCCCAATGACACAGAGTGATGGTGGCCTCCCCTTTGCTGGAAGTGTTCAATCAGAGGATGGATGACCGTCTCTCAGAAGTTCTTTCATTTGAACTACACCGAGCTGGGGGTTTATTTTGACAGCCTTAAGGGCTCCTTCCAGCTCTAGGATTTTATTGGAACATATCTGCTTACAGAATTTCAGAAGACAACTGCAGCTTCTCCAAGTTCTCTTTAGGGAATTAACACCTTCCCTAAGAGCCAAGAACCTATTGCATAAAGCAGGGGTACCCAACCTTTTTGGCACCAGGGGCCGGTCGTGGAAGACAATTTTTCCACGGACCGGGGGCGGGGTTTGCAGGCGGGAGCCAATCGCGCGGACCGGGGGCAGAGTTCAGAGACCTGCATGGCGGCCCGGTTCATAACAGGCCACGGACCGGTAGTGGTCCATGGCCCGGGGGTTGGGGACCCCTGGTATAAAGCACACTGGCAGGAGCTGCTCAATAATTATCAGTGCACAAACCTGGCCCACTTGTAAATTTTTTAAACTCTTATTCTGTTTTCAAAGCATCATAGACCTCACTGATGCTTTATGGGGGAAGCATAAGAGGGAATCTCTCTTTGTGAAGGATGCCACAAATCATTTTGGAGTGAATGTCTATAAGACAGGCTGAATCTTCAGCTTATTGAGGACCTCTAGTAAAATTAAATTTCTCCATCCTTTCATCTCTCCCAGTAATCTATCTGCTTACATTTATTACATTTATTTGTGATTTCAGTTTATTTCTCTCTTCCTGAAGGCAGCTGAGCATAGTATCGCTCAATTTGAAAGCACAATCACAAGGACCCCTTTCCACAATTTATAAGCCCTGGGTCACTTCCAACCAAACTGAACGGTTTGCAAGCAATATTAAGCTTATCTTCTTTCTATGGTATCTAGATTCCTTTACTTCATCCACTCTTCAAGATACAAAAATTAATATGGCTTTCATATCAGGACGACTCCATTTCCTATCACATGGTGACAGGAGCATGCAGATACGCAAAATGTTCATACTTTGGGTGTTACTCCTCTTGACCACAAATCTCAGTATTATGAACTCGCATTATTATACTGAATCTTCACCTCAGATATAATTGTTAGGTAATTAAAATGTAACATGTAACTGAAGTGTGGCATTTATAGCGTAATAGTGATAACTATTATCATTTCTAGTATGTTTTCATCATCCTTGCTGTAATTCCTGAACAAAACCCTTTTTTTACTCTTTTCAGAACCCGTTTTCAAAGGTTGCCCCTCTAGATACGGAGATCAGGTAGAACCTCAAAATTCACTAGGTTGAATTTCCCATTTCACGCATCCCAGTTAGCAGTGCAAAAATAATAGCTGAGACCATCAAGACAAAGAATTGCAAGAAACAGAGATCTAGCCCACAATCCAGGATCAGGTACGCTGATCCAATCCAGGGGCAGAATAAATAAAATTCAGGAAATGAATCTTGACTGGGCATACTGGGGCAGGCAAGGAGACTGCTTAGTCTCTAGCCAACTCAGAAGAAAAAGCAACCTGTATTAGTAATACCCTCCTTTTAATAACTTACCATCTTTGGATTTTTCTATTTATTATTTTAGTGGATTTTAGCTGTATAAGTTTTAATTGTTTTTATGACATTGTTGTAAACCGCCCAGAGTCTACTGTTGTAGAGATGGGCGGTGATAAATTCGAATAATAAACCTGGTCTTGAGAAAAGGTGAGGCTCATCTACCAAGAAGATCTTTGCAGAATCCCTCTAAGAAAACAAGGGTGGCAAAATCAGATTGGGAGACCTGAAATGAAATGACTTGTCATCTGCCATAGGAAAAGAATCACATATATATACTTCAAAGGTCTTATGCCAGTGAATTATTTTAATATAGTTTAAGTTACTAAAAGAATTGGAAGGAGCAGATCGAAAGGAGGAGACCTCCAATGTCACTGAGGAGGTGACCTACAAATTGATGCAACTAAACAAATGAATGATGTGTTACAGAAGTTTGTAACTTCATTTTACACTGCTTGAGATCAACAGGTCCAGCATGCACTATGCCAGATCGTCACGTATTAGAAACAAGTTCCTCCTTAAAAGCTATGAAAAGGAGAACCTTCAAGTGTGTTGAGAACATGCCACTATTTACTTAAGGAGGCCTGTGAATAGAGCTTAAAAATAAATCTCTCTGCTGCTTTCTCTCTTGCCAGGGAGGGTTGCCCCCTCTTCACTGAGAATGGGACAGTTGTGCCCATCAGTGTGATGGTATGAGGGAATGACCTTGGGAGACAGGAGGAAGGGCCACAGACTGGACAACCAGCATGTAAAAGGTATCTCAGCCCACAGGAGAGGAAGCGGGGAAGTAAAAGGAGAGGAGGGGAGAAATACTTTCAATCTTGCAAGATTCTGTTAATGTAACCTTACTAACATCAGTGAACCAAGCATCTGTTCTATCTTCGGTCTTCCTCATTTCTCTATACTTCTGGTGGACTCTTCACCCACCTGTATGCCTAAATTCTCTGAAAGATCTAAAACAGAGCCTGGGGAGATGAATTTATAATGTGACAGGAGTTGGTCAATTAGCCCTTCACGACATTGGCTAAACAACAGCTTGTTTACCCATGGCCTACTGAATTAACCACAACTGGATGAGTTCACACAACATGCTTGGCCAAATCCAAACAGATCACATAATGGCTTCATACAATGATTGAACACACTCATTGTATAATTTGTGTGAGTGTGTGTGTGTGTATCTGTAATAGGCAAGTAGAAGTGGTTCTTAGATTGTTTTTAATAATCACTTACGGGTTAACCAAATATTTTATTAATCATTAATAACTTCTGGATTATACAGAGATAATCATGTCCTACAGGGAAAATAGAGACATACCTGCAGCTCCTCCATCAGAGGCATGATCACTAGGCCCCAATTTCTGCTGAGGTTTTCCACCGGGGGAGGAAGGCTCTTTCATACGCTCTATAACATTTTCGGAGAGCTGAAAATAACACACACCAGGAGTTTTTCAACTGTGTTACCGGAACATATATAATTCCCATACTACATCTTGTTATGAGTTTGAGATACAAGGTATTCTAGCATTTCATTTTAGCTCTAAGCCCTAAAATAGCTTTGCCCAAAAGACATGCCTGGAGGGTTTAAAATCTTATAATGTATTTTAAGTCGCTAGCAGGTAAGTGGAAATGGAAATTTATTAGATGTGATTTTCCTGCACTAAACTCATCCTTCAACCTTTACTATCCTTTGCCTTTAAAATAAAATAGCATAAAAATGGGAACTCTGTAAGATGCTGGAAACTTCTAAACTCTACTCAGAATAGAGGCTGGCAATCACTTTGCAGGCAAAGGTCTCCCTTTTTTAAATCTATCGTTTTTTCAGCAGCCAAGAGCCACAGGATGCAGAGCAATAATGTCATTGGCAAGGATAGGATTTCTTTGGCCTTCTTCCCATGGAGAAGATGGGAGGAATTTGGTGTTTTACTTCAAAGAAATATAGAAGCATGAAGCCAATCCAAGGCTTTAAAAGAGCTACTTATTTTCAGAAGCACTGAAGAAAATTCCACCCCTAATATTTAGCAATTTGCAACCAATTTTCAACAGCACAACCTTGGGGGGCAGGCCTCCAGGGACACACACACACACACACAAAATACCCCCAGGGAGGCACATACATGGCCCATAAATTGCTCCCTAAGCTAGGGGCTGCAATCCTCAACGTGCCCATGATTAGAATACTGGAATCCAGTCCGAGCATTAAGGTTGGGGTGCTGCTAGAAAGAGGGGAAGCCTTCCTAGCTCCAGAGACAGTCATGTGAGTGTTATACCCTCAAGAGCAGAAGGAACGTTGATTCAAGCACTGGCACATAAAAGTTTCCAGACTGCGTGGTTGAAAACTGATATTCTGCAGCAATAGGTAGGCAGGTATTCTATGGTCTCAGCTCCGTCACATCTTTGTAACTAAGCTTCAGGGAAAAAAACAGGGACTTCAAGCTGGGCTATGTCATGAGAACACAGGAGCCCTTGTTTACAGGTGAACCACCAAAGGGATCAGGTGGAGGAGGAAGAGTTGGTGAAGTCTTAACAGAACACGAGGATAGGGGAAGGAGCCCCAGAATCAAAGAGGCAGGAAAAAACAACAGTCTTCCTCAAGTGTCACGCCAACAGATCCCCGTTTCATCCTCTGCCTTTCATTTTTCTTTTGAAGTGTCTCTATATAGGCTTCAGAAATGGCACTTGTGACACAGGGAGCCTTGCAAGGAAGGGGAGGTGGAGTGAAAAAACAGAGAAGTTCTGGACAAGGCAAGGAGGTCACGCCTCCGCCAGACAGACAGGAGACGGCTCAGCCCATCTCGCTTCTAATTTCTCACTTGTCATTTAGGGCCCACCGGACAGCCGGCCCCTTACTCATTTCCCACTTACGCCAAGAGCGTCATCTCAAATCACTGACATGCAATGGCAATACTACCAGTCTAATGCAACCAGTAACAACAAATAATAATAAGAGGAAATGAAGGGTCTTCTGTAAAGCCAATGAAAAACTGGGGGGAGGGGGGTGTTTTAACTGGTCCAAATGACAGAAGCTTGGAAAGGTCACTTACACAGTAGCGTGCAAAAATGTCTGTCGGAGCAAAGTGGAAGAGACAGCCCACTTCACACCAAAGCACCTGGTTCTTCCTTAATTTACAAACCACATTATTGAAAGGTGTGTTAGGGCCGTCTGGGGAGAAAAAAAATCTAGTGCTCTTCTGCTGTAAATACACAATGCTGCAAATTCCAACTCCTCTGGACACGTCAAATAAGCAAGATGTTTAGTGGCCGTATCTGACGTTAAGCCCCAGAAGAAAGGGAACGTATCCGAGGTGTAGCAGAGAAGGAATGGTTCAGGGCTGCCGATAAACATAAATGTAAGGTTGTGGATGAAGGACAGAGAAAGACAAAAATGGAAAACAATGACTGCTGAGAATTGTAGAATGTTACAGAAGGATGAATACATGACGGAATAGGACAATCAGAAAAGCAGTTTTCTTCAATTTCAAATACTTTGGGACTATAATTCCCAGAATTTCTACTCAGCACCACCACAGGCCATTCTGGCTTCAAATTCTGGGAGTTGCAGTTCTCATATACGTAGATTGTCCCTCCTTTTCTCAAAGAGGCATTGGTTTGCCCCTTCCTCAAGAAGCCATCACTAGACCCAACCATTCTGGACAATTTTCAGCCAGTCTCCAACCTTCCCTTTGTAGGGAAAGCTGTTGGGAAGGTGGTGGCGCAGCAGCTTCAGAGGATCCTGGATGAAGCGGACTGTCTGGACCCTTTCAGTCTGGATCCAGGCCTGGGTACAGGACCAAAACACACTGGTCGCACTTTTGGATGACCTCTGGCGGGAGCAGGGTTGGGGTAGTGAGTGTCCACCCTTGTTCTTCCTGACCTCTCAGCAGCTTTCAATACCATCAACTGTGGTATCCTTCTGGATCACTCTGGGGGTTAGGTGTGGGTGGCACTATACAGGTAGTCCTCACTTACCAACCATTCATTCAGCAACCGAAGTTACAATGGCGCTAAATAAGGAGACCTGCAACCAGTCCTTGAAGTTGCGCTGTTGCTTGTCCCAATTCGGGCACTTGGCAACCAGCACGCATTTACGACAGTCACAGTATCCCGCAGTCACACGATTGCCATTTGCGACCTTTCCAGACGGCTTCCGACAAGCAAAGTCAATGGGGAAGCCGGCAGGAACTCACAAGTCGCGATCACGTGACACTGAGTTTAACAACTACGGATGATTCGCTTAACCACAGCCGGAACGGACAAACTGCCATTGAAAGTTGGGCGCGGTCACATGACTTTTCACTTTACAACCATGTCGCTTAGTGACAGAGTTGCCGGTCCCAATTGCGTTGG